>MOWL01000093.1:0-322605 GCA_002110485.1 Emergomyces orientalis
GTCGTCGCCCGGTACTCTGTCTGCAGGACTGTTAATTCTTCCTCTTCCACATCTTCTTCGCCTACATCTCCTTCAAGATCCTTTTCCGCCCCTGCGGATACGGAGATGGTAGTATTGGTAGTAGAAGTGGTGGCCAGAGTAGGAGTAGTAGATAATGAGGCGGGAAGTGCCTGCGAAATAGATTCCAATTGTGCTTGTGCTTGTGCTTGTGCTTGTGCTTGTGCTTGTGCTTGTGCTTGTGCTTGCAGTGGTGATTGTGATTGTGGTTGTGGTTGTGGTTGTTGCGGTCGTGTAAGGCGGAACGTGCGGCGGACGAGTGGTGAGAGTTCGGTGTCGACTTGTAAAGTTTTGAGGGCGGCGGAGGCGAGGCGGTGCGTGGGGAGGGGGAGAGATATTGTTCTGTAGTATTATTTTCAGGGTTGGTTAGAATTGAAGGTGTTCCGTTGGGGGGAAGGGTGGAAGAAAGGTCTGGGGGAATGGGCTCTCATACAAGGAGTAGGGGAATTCGGTTTCGAGGTGGTCATGGTGGGGTAGATAGAGATAGGTTAGATTAGGTAGGTTGCGAGATCTGCTGATTTTTCCTGCTATGGCTGTTTTTTTGTTTTGGTTTGAGAGGTGTTTTGTTTTGTTGGGTCTTCTATGCGGGCACGTTGGTTCGTCTCATGCTTCGAGGAGTGCGGGATGATGATATGTTTGTGGTGGTTCAAGAAGTGGTGGTTGTGGATCGAATACTCCAAAGGGCGAGGCGGGGGGTATGTGTGGGCGAAAATTGTTGAATTTCTTTATTTCGGAGTACGTCTGACAGGATTGAGATAGAGGAATTATGTTGATTCTGTCGAAAATAATGGAAAAAATGTCTGTATGTCGGGCAAATATACAGAAGCGGTGGTGATTGAGCGAGATGTGATGTGGCGGCGCAGTCCTTGTTGAAGAATGTGGGGTAAAACTTTATCTGCCGCATCAGGAAGCTTTACCAATTTTACAATCGGCCTCTGACGGGTTTTTGTTTTAAATACCTTTCTATATAGTTATTGCCCTTTACGAAGGCGGCGTTTGTTAAGATGAGTTGTCATATGTTCAGATATCGTTTTTTCAAGATGTCTTTTGCTCTGGAAATAATTCATCCCCGGTGGCTTTAACTGATATAAGCTGATATATATATTATGCATTTACACCACAAGAGAAACTGCCTCCGAAAACTTCTAATAGCAGGGAGCACCTAACACACCGAGCGCGCATCGTTGTCTTCGCATATCTAAGCCAATCGCAAACAGGAATAAGACAGGGTCATTAAGGGAACTTCCGACTTTTTACAATGTTACCCACATACCATGATAGTATTTCACCCAGCTATTTATGTGCCCAGGTGCAAGATCGGCAACCCCGACGATTTTAGGCCGCCCGCTCTGAACATCAATTAATATTAAATGATATTTTTCTTGATGGTACGGAGTACAGATACCAACTGTTTCTAATCATCTGAGCCATAGTGGTAATATTAATATGCCAAAACCCAGGTCCTGAACAACGGGAATGAGTCGGATTTGAGTATCCACTCCACAAGCTATCGAGGCAGATTCAAGTTGAAGTTTGAAACAACACACATCTCTTTTGTTTGGTTGCATTGTATCAGATTGTAAGACATCTCAGCCTGATTTCCTCGCCCAGTTTCTCGTAGGAGGGGATCAAGATCTTTCTGAGGTGTCTCATATCTGCAGCACACTCTTCTTATATTTCTCGTTCCCGGCCCCAGCGATCCTGGGGTGGAAGTAGACGTTGCTCTGGGTATGGGAATGTAGAAATAATCGTTGCCTGATGATATCGACAACAACAACCAACCCATTGTGAATATTATGTTGGCCATGTCAAATGCTAAGCTGCGAGGATGCTGAGGATGTTGAAGATGTTGAAGATGTTTGTTATTTGTTTGTTTTGGCTGCTCCTGGGCTGAAACTGTCAGAATCCGCGCTAGTCCGGATTGGGCCACCGTTGCCCTGCCAACAACAACACGCTAAACCCAATCGGACGCTGACCACAACAACCCATTGCGCTTTCTTATTATTATTGTCTGTTGTCTGTTGTCTGTGTCTGGATGTTTCTTCTTCTTCCTCTTCAACTTCTTCTTCTTCAAATTCATATAATAATATTCTATTTCTCATCTATCTCCATCTCTGCTCAAGGTCCCCCCTCTTATCCATACATAACCTTGTCTCTTTCTCTCCTTCTCAGTTGGCGGAAGTAACAGAACGGTTTGGTGTGTCCATTGTTAGCCCTATCTCGTCCCTCCCGTCGATCTATCATATCATATCCCTACCAAACAAAAAGAGAAACCATCTGGAACCATGCCCCTCTGACACACACGGGCGCCCATCCTATTCTTCCTCCGAAACTTACCCATTGCTGGTTGCCATTCTCTTGCTTAATTGTTACCCTGCTGCATATCCTTGGCGACTCTCGCGGCGCAGAAAACACCAGATTTTTTTTTTCATATTTCTTTAAACAAACGGAAACAACCGTTTTGATCTTCATTCAAAGCCTCCTAGCCGGCTGTCAAAATGCCTTCTGTGACGGGATCCTATGGGCAGGTGATTGAGTATATCCAAGGTACGTTCATGTTCGTTCGAAGATTAGAAAACGTTCCCCCATAGCTAACACCCGTTTTCAGACCGGCTATATCTCGCATCTTATACCCATCAACCAAGCGAATACGCCCCGTTCCCGTATCCTGCGCAACCAAAATCTCCCAGCAAGAGGTCTTCCAGGGCTGCTCAAGGAGGATCTGCGGCAGCGGCTCCCAAGAATGGCCCCCCCGTATATTTCACCGTTGATGACACGCTTCTTTATAACGCCTTCCATGCCGATTTTGGCCCTCTGCACATCGGTCACCTGTACCGTTTCGCTGTCCACTTCCATGAAATACTGGGTGACCCTGCGAACAATGATCGGGCTGTGGTTTTCTGGAGTAAACCTGATGCGAGAAGTCGCGCCAATGCTGCTTGCTTGGTTGCGTGCTATATGGTCCTGATCCAATCCTGGCCTCCTCATTTGGCTCTGGCGCCCATTGCACAGGCAGACCCGCCATATATGCCTTTTAGAGATGCGGGCTATAGTCAAGCAGACTTCGTCTTGACTGTCCAGGATGTGGTGTATGGAGTGTGGAAGGCAAAGGAAGAAGGGCTCTGCGGGCTGAAGGATTTTAGTTTGGAAGAGTGAGTCTTATTCTTGGTTGCTGCTGGTGCTGCTGTTAAAGCCTCTGTCTAATTTTTCAACTTTTCGTACAGGTATGAAAAATTCGAGCGGGTGGATATGGGAGATTTCAACTGGATTACTCCGCATTTCCTCGCTTTCGCATCCCCTCAGCATCAACCGATTGCCCCAATCCCAACAAACACACCCGAATTTGCGGCTTTACCTTCATCCATATCTGAAATCCTGACATCAGACCTTCCCGTCCCCTTCAAAAATGTCCTCTCTCACTTTTCGTCTCGGAATATCGGTCTGGTTGTCAGGCTAAATTCGGAGCTGTATAGTCCGTCAAATTTCACGGCGATGGGGATTAGCCACATGGATATGATATTTGAGGATGGGACCTGCCCACCACTAACCCTGGTCCGGCGATTTATCAAGATAGCTCATGAGATGATCCATAAGAAGAAAGGAATAGCAGTGCATTGTAAGGCCGGGTTGGGTCGCACAGGCTGTCTGATTGGGGCATATCTGATTTACCGCCATGGTTTCACAGCAAATGAAGTGATTGCTTTCATGCGCTTCATGAGACCAGGAATGGTCGTTGGGCCTCAACAACATTGGCTTCATCTGAACCAGGGAAGTTTCCGGGAATGGTGGTTCGAAGACTGCCTCAAGGAGAAACTGGCGCTGGCAAATCCAACAACACCTGGTAGAACAACTCAAAAGCAACAACGCATTGTGAGCAATAATGGGCAAACGGCTACCCCACCAAACCCGAGTCATCCTAAACGACACGCGTTGGGAGAGATAGACAACAACGAAGCGTCTGCGCACGCTGATGATAACCTTCCTGCTCCCACACCGGGACAACCACGCAAGTCACATCGGAAAGACTCAAGGCACCATCCATATGCACGTGCGGTATCTACGGGATTAGGCAGCGAGGCGGGGGTGGAAGCAAGTGCTTCGAAGAATGGAACAACTAAGGAGGGTGGCCGCCGCAGATTGGTGGAGCATAGTCATAGTGAGAGCGACGAAGAGCTTCAACTCCAGATGCTTGCCAGACGGGCGTCGTCGAGGACACCTGTGTCGCCATCCCAACAGCGGTCAATGAGTCATTCTGCAACTGTAGGGTTAAGCATTCATGAAGACGTGGATAATTACGGTGACGCCGCGGTTTCGGGCCAACCGAAGACGCCAAGTACTGTTTCTAAGAGCGGGAGTGGAAGTGGGATTCTGGGCGTGGGCAAGGTTCGCGGGAGTCCTCGGAGGGGGTTGGAGAGCAAGACGACGGATAAAGGGGTGCGAAAGCATAGTGGGCGGGTTGGAAGTGCGGGGGCGGCGTCTAGATTGAAGTGAGGGAGATATATCCATATATATAATACTCGAGTTTGATTTGAGATGGGAACGGGAAGATACTTCACCTAATTTCTATTATATATTCGGATACGCCCCCCGCTTTCCCGTCGTTCCGTTGTTCCTAACTACCCATCCGCCTGTCCGTTATTTGTACAGTTCTCATGACCCTCCCCCCTTCTTTTTTTTGGCTGTTTTTCGTGCCTGTATCCGCCAATTTTTCTCTTTTGACGGCCTGCAACTGCAACGGCAACTGCATTGCATTTGGTTTTTGCTGGCAAGGCGTTTTGTTGGAGTTCATTTTTCCCTCTTTCTCTCGTGTTAATGTAACGGTGTCAGTGCTGTTGTTTTTTTAAAACTTTGTTACTTATATATATATTTAACGAACCGGATTTCCCAGTGCACTTTTTCTGTTTTTGTTGTGTCTGCTTTCTTTCTTCCTTTTGTCTTTTCTCATTTTCATTTCTCATTTCTCTCTTTTTTTCTGATAATGATTGTGGTGATGTTGATAAATGCACATTGCACATGATGCATGTAATTGTTGTTTTTATATTGAAAGAGATGATGTGTTGAATAACAAGTAGTAAAAAGAAGAAGAAAAGAAGAGATATAATTAGTACAAAAGATATATATGTCATATCATTGTCTGTTGTGATTCTGTTGAGAATGTTCCTTATAATGATGATAATTCTTGTTGTATATCTGCAGTTGTGACTTAAAAAACTGAGAGGTGCTTGTTTTTACTTTCACTTTTAATGAAAAAAAAAAAAAAAAAAAATTAACTGGAGACAAAAAAAGATTAATTATTTTTCTTCCAACTTTTTATCTGGAAAACTTTAAATTTGATCTTGGCCTTTTCTTGTTCATATTTTATACAGTGTTTAAAATGTATTACAGACATATCATTAAGAGATAAGAACTTGAGAAGAAAGAAAAAAGAGCCAAAGAGATTTAAAATACTCATCAATATATACTCATACATGAATCATGAAAAAAAAGAAAAGAAAGAAATGAAAAAAATAAAAAACAAAACAAAGAAAGACAAAAGAAAAAGAAGAGGACAAAAAGAGAAATACGAATCAACATCAAACAATCTGTGGCTGAACCGATTGCGTGTCGATCCAGCCGTCGATTCCGCTGGGCAGGTTTTCAACGTCCTCCTCCTCAAAGGTCTGCCTGGGCCATTCGCCTAGGTCTTCATCGAAAACTCCTATCTTCGAGTACCCTTCCGACTTAGAGAACTCCGAGTCGGGAACGTTTGCGGCTCCCTTCAGAGCCGTCAGACGCTGCATCACCCACCGCAGTTCGAGGAGATCCCAATCTGGCAGTGGTTTGTTTGCAGGGTCCGATGTCGTCAGCTTTATGACCTCCCCTGACCTGATGATGTGATCGTCATGGACATTGAAGACTTTGATGCCTTCCAACTCGACATCATCAGGAAAGGGGGCGGATATCTGTGATATCCGTCATAGTATTGCTGGTGGTTTCACGTTGGGCCAGCCAGTAAAATTTAAGTTTTATTGATTTGCCATCTGACGTGGCTTCGATGGGCTGGAGGCCAAATAGCCCGATTGAGTGGCACCGGTGGAGAGTAGGAGTGAAAGTGAGCATGTTTTCGATGAATTCCGTGCCGTTATTGAGAAGACTTTCCAATTTTTCAATACGCTGAGACCATAGGATCCTGAGCAATTCGAAGAAGCTTGCTCGCTCGTCTTTTCTATTTAGACAGAAGGGAACAATGTGTGCAGCGTCTATCGGTCCCGCGAATTTGGTAACAATGCATTTGTGAGCGTTTCGATCCTTGCACTGTAGCATGTAGTCAGAAATAGAATATACTTCAGTCAGTAGAGAATTAAAAGGCAAACTGACCTGATTACTGATATGTCGAGATCTGCTCCCATCGCTTGAGTACGAGGCGAGCCGTCTTCGCTTAGCAGGTGGAGGCAGTATTTCAGTTTCCTCTTGTTCTTGGGTGTCTGCCGTAGCTACTTGTCTAAGCGGCGAGGATTTTGGTTGACTGCGTGGGGATCGGGTAGGAGTGGCGGTGGAAGGCGAACGGGATTGTTGGCACCCTGCCCGAGGTAAATTGATGAGTCAATCATGACAACAAACAACAAATTTAGGAAGGCGATCTCAAAATTCACACTTTTTCACGATATCATCCACTTCTTCGGTGCGAAACAAACGATTAACCATTCTCAACAATATAGGATTGACTGACGCTCCGGTCAAGCCTTCCAGATAATCAAGGTCGCAGAGGAGAAAAGAAGCTTGAGCCTGCTGAGGAACCTGGCCGAAAATATTCTGCAACTCTTCCAGCAGCTTCAGGCAGACGGGGTCGCGGAGCTCCACTCCAGGCCCGATCTTGTCATTTTCCACCTTTTTTTCCATGACAGCCAAACAGTGGAGGTTGGTTGGCAGAAAGGGGATATCTTGAAATTAGATTGCGGGATGACGTATGTTAATGGGGCTTGATAAAGAATACTTGGCAGGATATGGTTGTTAAAATAGCTCGCTGATGTGTTTAAGTTAGTGGATGGGACGAGGTTGAACGTTGGCTGCAGGCACATGAAAACATCCAATGGAGGCTCCGGGTTTTATCTAGCGGGCGCCACTGTGGGTCACATGATCAGCCACATGGTATCCATTCATAGAGTGCATCAAGCCTATCATATTGAACTACCTAACTAGCTAAAATATATATGTGTGTGTGGGGCATGTGACCCGGGTAGCCCTAGTATCACCTAACACCCCCCCATGCTAGGGCGCCCCAGGAGCACGCACACAGGCCACGCCATAGGCATCAAAAATCAAAATAGCAGCTAAGTACAAAACTTTTAGTTAAATCCATTAAGCAGATCCCCCCGAACCAATCAAGCCAAGATTAGCCACAAAAGCATTGAATGCGGGCCTAGGCAGCGCCTTCGTAAAACCATCCGCCTTATTCTCCGTTGAGCTGACGTGCCGAATAAGGAGCTCCTTTTTAGCCACTAGATCGCGTAATATATGGTAGCGGACTTCAATATGCCTCGAGCGCTTAGTTAAAGACTCGCCGTTAGCTAGATCAATGGCACCTTTATTATCAATATGCAGATTATTGGAAAGAACATAGCCATCCGCATTCTCAAGCAGTCCCGCATCATGCAGCATATCTTTAAGCCAAATCAGCTCGCACGCAGCTTCGCTAGCAGCAATATACTCAGCTTCAGTTGTGGACTTCGCCGTAGAGATCTGCCGCTGCGAACGCCATGATACGGGAGCTCCATTGATCATTATAATATAGCCCGTAGTCGATTTATATTGGGGGTCTGCACCCGCCCAATCTGAATCCGCGTAGGCCATGGGAGCCAGCCCTTCGTCCCCTATATTCCTCTTATACAGAATGCCCGTAGTCCTAGTCTTCTTCATATAGCGGAGAACATGCTTCAAAGCAGCCCAGCACTCCTTATTTGGGCGAGAATTGAATCGCGATAAATAATTTACCGCGAACATTATATCCGGTCTGGTGCTTGTAACCAGATATTGAAGAGACCCAAGCCCTTGACGATATCGCGTAGCCGTAAAATCATCATCAAGGCCCTTATCCTCATCCGGCGAGAACTGGAGCTTTGTGCCAGCATTCATGGGGGTTGGTGCCGGATTGATTGCAGTCATGCCAAAATCATCAAGGATCTCATCAATATAGCGTGTTTGCGTGACCAGTAAATCACCATTACGGCCCGCAATTTCCATACCTAAGTATGGCTTATCATCGTCGATTCTTTTGGTGTCAAAACGCTTCGCAATCTCATCGAGAACCCAGTCAATATCATGCTCATTGGGCCCTGTAACGCGGCAGTCATCAACGTGCAGCGTCAAATACACCTTACGGATGGGGTGATATAGGAATCCGCCGTCATACGGTGATATGCGGAAACCAATCGAAGTGAGATGCTCAGTGGCAAGAAAATACCACGTCCTCGCAGCTTGCTTCAGCCCATACAGGCTCTGGCGAACCAGGCCAACTAGATTGCCCCTGCCATGTTTTATGCCCGTCGGGAGCTGCATATAGATCATTTCTTCCTGTGGCAGCACGCCATTAAGGAATGCAGACACGTAATCAATTGCCTTCGATTTCCATCCCCTAGCCGTAGAGATCGCGAATAGGCTTCTGGTTGTAGGACCAGAGACAACGGCAGCGTAAGACTTCGTATAATGGACTCCTCGCTGCTGAAGGAATCCGCGAACCACCCATCGTGCGCGAAAGCGGATGGTTTCTCCCTTATTATTTAATTTGCGGTCATATACCCATTTACCCGTAAGAACATCCATATCCGGGGACCGCTCAGTAATAACATATGTTTTCTTTTGATTGAACATATCGACCTCCTTCCTCATTGCTTCGAGCCAATGATGCCAATCAGGGCTCCGTCGAGCCTCCGCTAAGGTCGTGGGACGGTCCGTAAGGGTACTAAGCACGGGTTCATCACCATTATCATTAGCATGCTCGTCAGACTCATTAAGGAGATCAACATCACTGTTTATAAGATAGGTAGGCTCAATGGCCTCCTCCAGATCCCCATTGACAAGCATCTTCATGATGTGCGGCCGCTCCCTTGCCAGGCGCCGCAGGAGACAGTGCTGCCATCCATCCGCAGGATTCAAAACATCGAGCTCATCCGGTATGTTATTTGGCTCATGAGGAGCCGGAAGAGCGGCATTAATGAATGACACGTCCTCCACGAGAGCTTCATCAAAAACCACATCTCGTGCTATCTCCAACCTGCGTGCATCAGGGTCCCATATGCGAACTTGATGAAGGCCCTGATAACCCACAAAGATCCATTCTTTCCCATCCGTTCTATCCGCAAGCTTATTAGTAACTCGCAGATCCTTCTTGTAGACCTTGCAGCCCCATCTATGCAGCCAATTCGCCGTGGGCTGCACCCCCATCCATGCTTCAAAGGGGGTCAGCGGAGACCCCTCCTTGCACCCGTAAAGCTTCGTAGAGGTGGGAGACATATTGATCAACATAACGGCAGCCTGCATGGCCTCACCCCATAGGTCCCTAGGCTGCCCGCTATCGAATAGCAAGCTCCTAGTTCTTTCGATTATTATGCGGTTCGCACGTTCCGCTGGACCATTTGATTGTGGGGTATATGGCGTAGTCGTCTCATAGGCAATGCCTCGCTGTTTACAAAAAGCTTTTAATTCATCGCTCTTGAATTCTCCACCACCATCCCAGTGCAAGGAGCCCACGCATCGCTGCGCAGTGGTCTCAATCATTGTTATAAAATCCCGTAGTTTCGCGGTTGCTTCACCCTTGGTGGCCATTAAAATGGCCCACCGATATCTCGTGGCATCGTCCGTAATACTCATCCAATAATCAGCCCCCCCATACGTGGGAACGCCATCCTCATTGAATAAGGTACGCCCACCGCCCGCAAGATCAATAAATAATCGTGCAGCAGGCTTCACTTTTCTAATCATGGGCTCAAAAGCAGGACGAGCCATCTTAGCCTGCACGCAGGTTTTACAAAAAGGCAGAGCCTTGGAGCCTTTAATCCTCATCCCCATGCGCGGATCCGCGGCCATCTTCGCTATATCCATGTGGTTAAGATGACCCAGCTTCAAATGCCATTGCAGCATCGTGAGCTCTACTGGTTTTATATTCATTGATGGCAGAGCCAATAGCGAGTCATCCACAGCATTTACGGGCCGAAAATCACCATTAGGCATGGCGAATTGAATCAAATCTCGGATTTGCGGAGGCTTTTCAATGACATAGATATCTTTCTCATTCAAAACAGCAGTGAAGCTGACCATTCGATCGGGAGAGGTCATAATAATCGAGTGAGCTTCTCCATATGCCAATTGCTTGAACGTATAGCCCTTGCGGACTAATTTGCCAAAGCTCACGATATTTGCTTCTAATTCGGGGGCAAATCGCACACCTTCCAGGCACACATCCGCCCCATCAACCGCCAGTTCAACCGTACCAACGGCCGCAGCTGGAACAATGGTCCCATCCGCCATTTTCAATTTAACATTGGAGCTCATTGAATGGCATTTAACAAGCTCCTTGCGTGGTGTTGCGTGAGCGCCAGACCCCGAGTCCAGAACCCACTCATCCGCAATATCATCATCACGGACGATTTCACGAGCATGGAACACCTTCTCAACCGTACTGTGTACAGGAGCAGAGCCGTCATCGGGGCTCTTGGAAGAATCCTCATTATTGGCCTTCTTCTTATCCTTCTTGGTGCCACCACGCCTTTTTCCATTAGAATAACCTGACGGACGCTTCTCTGGGTGCTTTTTCCAACAGCTCTCCTCATTATGGCCCACAATCCCGCAATGTGAGCATTTTGGCCTGCCTGATGCAGATGGAGCAGGGCTCTCACCCGCATCATCCATACTGCTCGCATTATTTACGGGCGCCTTTGTGTTCTTTGAAGAAGAGGAACTGCCGCCAGAGGGCAATCGAAGCAGAATATCACGGCATAGACCCACAAAATCATCCTCCAGGAGAGTATCTTCACCACTCTTTTCAATATCATCCATCCTATTTCGTATGAGATTGGCCCATCTACTGTGAATCCCCGCAAGCAATCGATCAAAGAAGACGGAATCCGGCATATAAAAATCTAATCGCTTATATTCAGTTCGTACGGCTAAGAGACGCTCAATAAACGCACGATCCGACCCGCAAGACTCAGCCGTCATACCCAGGAACTCATTGAAAAGACGAAACCGGCGAACTACGCGGCGTTCAGCGAAGTTCTCCTCTACTATGGACCACAGCATATAGGCAGACAATTGATTCTCCTTCGGTATAGTAAAATGAGTTCTAGCCTGTGCGGAAATCGCTGACCACATATAATTACGCAGCCAGCTATTCCGCTCCCTCCAGAGCTTCGCAACGTCCTCACTGACCCCCTCAGGCGGGGCCAGCTCCTTATTTAACAAAATATCATCTGTTTCTGAATCCTTCGCCGCGAGAAGAACCTCATCCCTCCACATGGGATAGTTCATGGAGCCCAGCAGCAGAACTGGCTTTTCAAGAAGCTTAACTGTAAGTCGAAACTCCTTAATGGCCTTCAAATAAGCCGTCATATTGGCGCCTGCGAGCTCCCCCGCACCAGCACCAGCCTTAATCCGCGCTGTTTCATTCTCCAACCTCGCAATCTCCAACCTCGCCCGGGTCTCAGCGCTCAAGGAGTCATCATGCTCAACCTGAGCCTCCTGGGTGGGTTCATCGCGATCTGAGCCCGTATCCGACATATCCGACATTGGATCTTCGAAATCAGCACTTGACTCCTCCGAAGGAGCTCTTGCGGGCAATTTACGGGCTGTAATGGGGGTTGGAAAGGGCTCGTTTTCAATATTCTCCGGCGTACGTTCCGCTCGCCTAGTCGGCTTATTTTCCCTCGTAAGATCAGGACTGTTGCCTGACCGTAAGTTCACCATGAGAGGCAAGAACTAGCTGTATAAGAGAAATAGATAGCAGTAACGCAGCGTATTAAACAGAGGGCCTCATAACCTCATAGAGTGCATCAAGCCTATCATATTGAACTACCTAACTAGCTAAAATATATATGTGTGTGTGGGGCATGTGACCCGGGTAGCCCTAGTATCACCTAACATCCATATCACAGGACAATGCCCTAGCCCTAGCCCTAGCTGACTTTTTGGGAACTTTGTTAACCTATACGGAGTAACTCCGTACTCCGTACTACTGAAACATCTATCAATCTATCTATCCATATAACTACATACTTACCTGGGTATATTGCAGCCGTAGCCATGGAGGAAAATACTGTGACCCATTATCCCGACGCTGTCGACTACATGCTCTCCGACCACCCTCTGCTAGCCGTGAATTGCCCACTCGACAACGGCCGCCGTCAGCAGACCACGTTCTCCCCCACCCAGTCCCTAAGCCTCCTCTCCCGCCTCCCCCGCGAACTCCTCCACTTGATCCTCACCCAGCTCGACCTCCGTACCCTCACCGATTTTCGCGTGATAAACCAATCCGCCATGGCCCTTGTAGACTCCCTCCCCGCCTATGCTGCCATTGCCACCCACGCCCTCACCGCCCTCCGCGCCATCCTCGCCCTTGAAACCGGCCGCTTCATCACCTGCCAATCCCTCTACGATGCCCTGCGCAGCCAAACCTGCAGCACCTGCCAGCGCTTCGCCGGTTATCTTTACCTCCTCACCTGCCGCCGTACTTGCTACTTCTGCCTCATCACTAAGCTAACCTACTACCCACTCACTGCCGACTATGTTTACAGCAAATTCGCGCTCTCCGAAAAACAGGTCGAATCCTTACCGTCCATGAAAACTTTGCCAGGCGAGTATACTACAGGGAGGTTCTATATCCCCGACCGCATGGTGCTATATGACCCCGACGCCGTGGAGCGTGCGTCCATCGCGCTGCACGGCTCCGCAGAGGCACTGCAGAAATTCAAGGATGCAGCGGTGTCTTCGCAGTATCAGGACCTTATGCGCCAGACGTTGGGAATCGACGTAGCACTCACTTCGATAAGAATGATTACATGTAGTCCAAACTTGGATCAGAATGCGATGCATGCAAAGAGATTTATGGGGGTTGTTAGGGTGCCTGTGCTTGTTGATGTGAGCGAGGGGATCGTGGAGTGGGGGGTACATTGTGTGGCGTGTAAGGACTGGAAGATGGAGGAGAGGAGGCATTGGAGGCAGTTGTTTACGAAAGAAGGGTTTGAGGAACATGTTAGGGAGTTTGGGGAGATTGAAGAGGGGAGGCATGTGGGCCTCGGGATATGGGGAGGGAAGAGGTGAAGGGGGGGCTCTTCTTCAATGGTGCTTTTTTTATCTTCTTAAGCGGGGAACTTGGAAAGGAGATTGAATTTCTTTGAATTTCTTTCTTTCGTTTGCTAAAGGAGGCGTTTTCCTTATTGATATATCGCAACCCCACTGGCGGCTTGCTTCGAGCACCATGACTTTCCCCAGCGAGCACTCATGCGTATGTCGTTTAATAAACGTTACCCCACGACCAGCCAACCCAACTCCCTACAACCACTCCATTCAAACAGCATAACTCCCCCAGCATCTCATTTTCTATACCTTCATCGCGTTCTTCGCCTGCTCCCAATATTTCTTTTTCTGCGGGGTGACAGTCGTCCCCACACACCCAATCAAATATTCCTCCCACCCTTCCTGGGAACCGGACTCAAGCCCCTTCCGCACTTCAGGCGCGCACTGAGTGGCTAAAAACCAAGCTGCGGATCCAAAGTCTTGGTCCTCATTCTTGAGAAAAAGGTCAAGGACCGCGACAACGTCGCCTTTGTCCTTGGCTAGGTCGTCCTTAAATTCATCCAGGGATTCGGCATATCTGCCATTGTTTTGTGCCATTTGCATGTTTCGTGCTTGTTTCTGACAGTTAGTTAACCCTTCTTCCTCCCTCTCTCTCTCTCTCTCGATCTCAATCCTCTACATATTTGCTTTTTTGTAGCAAGGGCTGAAAAAATAAAAAAAAATAAAAAAAATCCGCCTCTCCCCCCTACATTTGCGCTAGAATAATGAAAATTGAAAATGGGGAAAATATGAACATACTCCCCTGCCCCGGCGTCCCTGGGTAATGATTCGTCCTATATGCAAACTCCCCCGTTTCAAACGCCCTCAAGCTCAGCAACACCGCCTTCTCTGCTGGCGATTCTATAATGTACTTCCGGAATGGATTCAGAATTGGATCCGCCGCTTGCGCTGCGCGACGACATTCGCCCGTGGCGTCTATGCTGTCAACGCAAGGATCCTGGGCGGACCTTGGTGCGATGGCCTTTGTTGCCTCGATCATTTCACTTTTCTTGCCGCTGTTATTGATTTTGTGAATGCCGGTTTGTTGGTCGGCTACTGGGTCGAAGGTGCAGTCGGCGTAAGCGGTTATGAGGTAGAGGGAGAGGAGGAGGAGGGTGGTTGAGGGTAGCGTTGGATGCATGATTTCTAGCCTATGGTTTTTTTTTTCTCTTTTTCTTTTCCTTCTGGCAAGCTGGTTGGTATATATAATTATTGTAAGTAAATTATTGGATCTCATGAAAAGCAGGGTGTAGATATTTATGGAACATAGAGCAACTCTGAGCCTTTTATTATGGAACTTGAGGAAGGCGGAAGGGGGTTGTAATTTTGCATAAAGGTTTTAAGTAGAGTCCGTGGATTGCGGGTTATTTTGCCGTAGTTCTTTACGGTGCATTTGTTCCGACAAAGCGTTGATAAAATTGTCATGATTTGTTGAATTTCTAACGAGACAGAAATTTTTACGATGTGCTCCTTGAATTGCTTTTGTTTCAAAACAGCTGATACTGATTGTGGGTGATTGGTGTGCATTATTGGTCCAGGGAGTGTCCAATACCCTTGCGTTCACACAAGGGGTATACAAGGGCTCGCCAATACTTATTTTCGAGTTTTGCCGCTGGGTATACCTTCAATATATAGGGCTGCATGATTTCTTTGGCCATTTCGTTCAATGTTCCCCCGTGTCTTGGAAATATTTTCTTTTTCACATTGATTCGAATAGCTGCAGTAGCTCCATGTGGAAAATTCCACGTCTTTTCCTTTTGTTTCATGTTTAAAGAATGTAATCGTTTAAAATTTTGCCAGTGAATATTCAAAGGCTTGGTAGGTATGAGTAAGATGGGGTGAGGTCGCTGAAAGAAATCAGAGCCGTTGTTTCAAAATCTCATGCTGGATGAATTAACAACTGTATTAACCAGCAAATAAATATTAAAAAACTAATAACTGATGAACAACTTTTAAGGATCCCTAAGCAGAGCGGTGGAATCTTTCCAAGATAAAATAAGGGCATGAAATGTGTGTATATTAGTCAGTCATAATAATACTTCAAGAATACCTTGTCATACTGTAAGGTAGCCTCTGCTCTTTCGTACTCCATTTTTTCCCTTCTTTTTCTTAAATTGATGAGATGAGATCATTTATCTACGGATAGGTCAGAGTTTTTCAGTTTCCTCTTCGAACTTCTTCCACCGACTTTTCCTACTCAATAGCACTCTTGTTGATGTCTGCATTTCTTGGAGTACCCTTTCAGAGCAAGAAATGATCAATATTCATAGCAGCTGAGAAGTCAAAACCATTGTCATCTGTTTGCTGGCAAAATCCTTGACTGAGGTATTCCACCTTATAACATACTTATATCTCCAGGTTCCAAGGTCTGCTTATTATTAGTTGAGAAAGTTGCTGCGTCGTAGGATGATCAACTAGTTAAATTAAACTAGCGCATCAATGATGCTAAAATATCCTCGCTGTCAGGCAAGATATTCCGATTTCGGACAAAAAGTTCTTCGGGAACAACGACAATAATGCTCTCGCTGGTGGGAAAACGCTGCCGTATGGCTCTGTTGTTCTGCCAGCCAAAGGTTCCCATGTCGATGCTAGAGCTCAGCTCAAAAAGAATGTCGTCTTTGTTATTTTCGTCATCGCATAGTTTCATCTGCTCTCCTACTTTTTCAGCGAGCCTGGCCACCCAGCAAGCCTGGATTGCCTCTATGGTTGGGAAAGGAATGACGATGCGCCGTCTATCGATCGCAGTCGCTGTTGCTGCTCCTGGAAAGAATTGACGTACGTATTTCCCTAAGCTCGCTCAAAAGCAAAATCTGTCCGCAGTTCAGGTTGCCCATGGAAATATATATCGCTTCAGAGTGAGAGGAGCCGGGATTGAAATGGAGGTAGAATTTGAATTTCGTTCCCTGCGGCTTCTGTGCCGTCATACCAACTTGAGGAGTACATTTTGTCGCAGGAAAAGACGATCTTGTTGTCTTTTAATGAGGGATGATTGCTTCTGATGAGCGGCTCGATTTCTCATACGACTGAAGAAGCCTCCCGCGCAAGTTCAGACATCCATGGGGTAACTTATCGATATCAGGTGATATAACTATAATTTTAGTCAATAATTAGATATTTGTCCCTTTCAACAGTCGGAACTACCGAGAAACCTGCACGGGACGGGCCGAACGATGGGAAGAAGTAGCCCTTGATCTTCATTTTCTGTATAGTCACTGTTAGATGGGCTCATTTTGTGATATAACCGAAGAATATATATGAGGATTTTGCGACATGAGAATTGATTTAAAATCAACAGCGACGAAAATTTGAAAAGGACACTTTTGGCATGAAGGGAGACGGAAAGAGAATGAGACGTTGTAAAACTGCAAGGGAGTTTGACGTTTAGTTACTGCAAGAATATTAACATCGCTAACTATTGGGCTTCAGGCCTATTATATAGGGATTTCCTGGTTCTATAATATATTGAGAGGTGAGGTAAGCTTCGCTCAAGGTTAAAAACGATAAATCGCGGTGCCTGCCTATGACGTCATTCTAAGGTGTGGAGCAGGTAGCTCCCGTTTGCCGAGTGCCGACAGCCTAAAGTATTAGCAGGAGGAGGTTTGCCGAGAGGTAGAAACATACCACGTTACGGAGTACTCTTAGCAGTATTATTATTAGTATTACTATTATTGTTAAGTATCTAGACATTCTCTTCGACTTAAAAAAACACATACGCGCACGCTATCATTCGTTCTCTGTTGACATTATGCCGAAAAACTATTGTTGGTTCAGAATACTTATGTCGCCAATCGGCAAGGAGAGATTGATTCGAAGTTAGCCAAGGAGCATCCCATTACTATCACGGTAAACAGAGCAATATAAAGATCAACAAAGTATCAAGGCTGCTTTGGTGCCGTTGTGATGTTTTCAACTCTCCTCCGCCCTGTGACAAGTTCGTATTTCGTATTTTTACTGCTGCCTGGAAAAATTTAGCGCGGCGGGGGATTCCTGTCGCTAAGTTATTGATGAAAACGCAGAAAAATGGTCAGCCATATGGGACTCAAAAAGAAGTATTCATCCTTGGGAAATTCAGGAAAGTGAAGTTGCAATACAATCTGGCAGTTTGTCCTCTTGAATTATTGTCTGTATCAAAATCGAGTGAGCCAGAAAAGACCCGCCAGTTATGTCCTCACTGAATGCGGAATGGCTGGAGTTTGAGCATGGCCAACAGTCGACCCCGGCCTTAGGGCCTCCAGTTGACCTGGGGGCTAAAAGACGGGAACAGCATCGTCAGGCATTGCAGAGAAATGCGACCTATCTGTGCCAATATGAGCCTAGTTTGGGTGAGGCGGCTGTTGTCAGTGATTCCACTGTAGCAGCTAGAGATGGGGTAAATATTCCAATCAGGATATACGACAGCGGGAGACCAGCGAATCATCCAGTAGTGGTATTTTACCATGGTGGTGCTCTGGTAGGCTGGGATTTGGATACTGAAGACTGTGTGCTCATCCTTGTGCGGAATTATTTGATTTCTTCCTGTTTCAATGA
Source organism: Emergomyces orientalis (assembly GCA_002110485.1). Lineage (NCBI taxonomy): Eukaryota > Fungi > Ascomycota > Eurotiomycetes > Onygenales > Ajellomycetaceae > Emergomyces > Emergomyces orientalis. The sequence goes on from MOWL01000093.1 coordinate 17,890, forward strand.
GGCTGCTAACCATGGACATGTCCGTGTTTACTGCATATTTAGTGTCGTGTAGACGCATGGCAATCCACAGTGCCACAGTGGTCATCAGCGTTGCATACCGGCTTGCCCCCGAAAATCCATATCCGTTGCCAATTAACGATGCGTGGGATAGTTTTTTGAGCATCGCAAACAATATCTCGACTATCGTACCCAGATACACAGAGTCTACCACCCCTTTCGTTATTGCTGGAACATCATCCGGAGGGCAATTAGCTGCCATAGTGTCTCAATTGGCCACGGCATATCTGAAAACGCAGGACACTCGAACTTGGGCTGTATCTGGGGTCATTCTCCGAAATCCTGTCACCGTTTACGGCGCGGATAAACAGTATATACCGCCCCAATTTAGAGAAATACATCAATCATGGGTCCCCGATTTGGACTATCCTGGTCGTTTGTGCAGGGAGGAGATGAAGAACAGCCACGGTAGGGGAAGCATAAATTACAACCCTAGCATAACTCTGCCTATATATGTATCAATTCTAATTACTGTTATATCCGCACCCGAAGATCTCTACAGCGTTCCTGATTCTGACAAAATGAGCTCCCATGCCTATCCGCTGTGGGGAACTTTTACCGGTCTACCACGGACATTTGTCCAAATTTGCGGTGTTGATATTTTGAGAGACGATGCGGTCTGTTACGTTAAGGGATTAACTGATGTGGGAATTGATGTCCAAACCAAGCTTTACGAAGTACGCATAGAGCCCACCCCTACTTTGATAATCTGATGTGCTGAATGAATTTCAAGGACCTACCGCATGTTTTCTGGCTGTATGCACCACACTTAGAAGTTTCGCAGAAGATAGAGCAGGATTGTGTTGATGGCCTTAATTGGGTTATAAGCAAATGGCAATCAGAAACTTTGAACTGAAGGGAGCTGCTTGGAGAATCACTAGATGTTTCTGAGCGTTCGAGCTGTGGACGAAGCGAACCTACATTTATACCTTAACTGGCTGGTTTTGTGCTCTGGCAGATCAGCTGAAATGTAAAAGCCGCCAATACTGCAACAGATTGATATAATTGCAGATTATTTGATTTTTCCTGTCGTGGAACAGTGAATAATTTCCCCTGCGAGGCACTATACACACACGCCCTACATACATAATGGTTGGAGCTTCATGGTGGTATGATCTTTGGGTCCAAATCAACGACATTTCGAAGCAGGCATAAGCAAAACCATGAATCCCGCAAGCAAGCTTGGATTAAACCTGTTGGAGAAAGATTTATAGATAGTCTCGTCATCCGCTTCGTTGGACCAGGCTGCGGGAAAGGAGCAGAAGGGTATATGGTCCATCTTCAGCTAATAGGCCGAATGCATTTCCCTTCATAAGTGACAACATCGGTTTGGTGATGGTTTGGAAAATGCAGTCAGCAATGATGCCCTTAATCTCTCTGACTGGTTGAAATGCCGCAAGAAATATATCCACTACAAACCCTACAAGCCAAGCATCCAGTATAAACGTGTGTGTCCAGTGTGTATTCCGGAACCCAGATGGGGTTTTATTCGCTAGTGTTTTTGTGGTTTCGGACATGTATTGGGCCTTCGATGTTTCAGTAGCAGCGGGTATGGCTCTCACCTCTTCGAAGATTTCCGGGTAGGGGATTCCATGCGCATTTGCGAGGTGAACGCTGATTCTTTCAGTGGCACGGCTGAGAGTAAATGCTGTGAAACCATTGCTGTTACTTGGGTATTTATTGGTGTCTCTCCCGAGGTTCACATATGCGTCTAGAAAAGCTTGTTTTTGATCCATGTTGAACACTCGCATCCCTTGCCACATCGATCCTTGTGGGTATAGATTCATGGTGAACTTAGTGACGATTCCACGATTGTTCTCTCTTCCACACAATGCGAAGAACATTTCCGGATGTCCCACGTCAATATTGAGAATTCCGCCATGGGCACCCACAATTTGTTCACAAACCATCGCGGTTAATGCTATGCTATATCCAGAAAACTTGGGAATTGTAAGCTAACTTCATAGTTTCTAACATTGTCACAAGCCCAACCATACAAATTGGACAGAAAAGAAATGCCGCCTAGAATAAATTTTCAGCCTTGGTTTTCAGCTTCTACAGGAATCATATCAGTTATGGACACTTACTTCCTAGGATATGCCCTGTAACCCCTACATAAGCAGCACGAGCGCCCACAGCTGCGAGATTGTGGACCTCCCACGCTCTATATACCTCATACCACGTATTCCCCGTGGCCAAAACCGCAGTTTCGTTATCCGGGGCTACTATTATTTCGTTAATGGAACGCGTATCGAAAGTCATACCATCCTGGATATTAGATGCGCCTGGGAACGTAGCGTGTCCGCCATTTCTCACGCCAAATGTGCAGTTTACTTCTGGAATAACGAACATAGCGAAGGATACTTGTTTGACGTTTTCGGGCCGGAAAATACACATTGGCTGGACTTTTGATTGTTGTTGTGACCCAAAGCTCGCTTGGAACTGACTGTATTTGTCGTTTCATGGGAATGCGAATGTGCCTGTGTACACCTTGGAGAGGTAAAAGCAAGCGAACTCGCAACGGGCGGAGGAGGATGGTATGCCTTTCGCCAAATTTAGGGAGGATTGGTAGCTTTTCAAGGGAACCATCGTGATAGACTGAGAGAGGAGTAAGGTCGATATCCAGTGGTTCGATAACCACCACATGGTTGCTCAGGAGAATCGAAACGAGTGCAAGATAGCAGCTTAACCTCATCGCTAGGAGCACAGTTGGCAATTTCCTGCCTTCTCAGTAGAAAGGGAACCAAACTCTTCTTGCGAATGGAAATGTAGACTGAAAGAATATTGGGTGGTTGGAGGCACAAGGAGCGGGGAAGGGTTATGCATATTCCTTGCAGGTAATAGCGGTTACTATACCACAACCCATATTGTTTCCTCAACTAGTTGGCCCCCCAACTACGATGCGTGAATGATGGTCAGATAGAAACGAAAAAAAAAAAAAAAAAAAAGCCTAGGGCTGACCCTAAAAGAAAGTTTTCTTTTTCAAATAAACTCCCTATGTAGCAGTAATGGGATACATAGAAGCTCATTTTCCCCAATGATGTGTTACAACAAAGGAAATAACGAAATTTTGACGAATCGCTAATTGAGCGCAAATGAAGCCTTTTATTCAAGTGTTTCTTCCGCGAGTTGCGATGTGAGAATCAAATCTCACCGAGAATGGTGGCCCGTGGAGTTGAGATTCGGTAAGATAAAATGTAATTTAAATGAAAAGTTTTCAATAGTGCTAAATTTATATACTGCACCCAACCTCGGAGCCCCTGAAAGTTCATGTCAGGCTGCCTGATACCTAGCAGTATCTAGAAAGGAGTAGCATAGCATAGGACGTATCCCTTCAGTTAAGAGCATTTGTTTTGGTCTTGTCTTGTCCTGGGGTATGGGATAATTAAATAAAACCATGGCTGGTTCGTGAAAATATCAATATCTAAAACAGTGAGGCAAGCAAAATGAATCATACATGAAGCGAAAATCGGCGTCGGATCTGATACCTTCGGGCTATACCCTCCATTTACATGGTATATATACGCCTACTAAAACGCTGATGCCCAAGCGGCATGAAGCCAGTCGCGGAATCTCTGCGGGCTGACGTTGACTAGCGGATGCAAATTCGGGCTCCCAAAGTCATAACAACAAGCTGCCGTCGCTAACAGGTGGTGTAGGCGCCATTGCTGCAGCAGGTTTCCGGAAGCTTTTGCATAAGACAGAGAATTTTCAAGGGATTCGTCGGTGAGAATGTCTTTTTGGAACTGGGTACCTATTAATTAATTTTATTAGTATTAGTCGCTTCTAGCCCCTGTAATATATGAAGAATCAAAAACTACTATATTACCGATAGACGAACGAAATAAAGGAGTAAATCACACCAAAAACACTCACCACGCATGAGCTCAGCTTCATTCACAACATCAGCCAGCGTCATCCGTTCACCACATACTCTAAATTCCGTCGTCCACAGCGGCAAATCCAGCGCCGCAACAATATACCGTGCCAAATCTTGCGCGGAAGTCATACACACATACACCGGTTCCCCCAGCACATTAAAGTACGGAATCTCAGCTTTCATTGTCCGGACATTCATCAGATAACTACCTTCGCCGTCTATATACGTACCCTTCCCAAGTTGCGAGGCAGCCATGCCACCCGGCGCAAAACGCTCATAGAAGATCCCGCAGGCAAAGACCGCGTATTGCATGCCGTACTGTGCGTAGTGTTGTAGTCGGGAGAGACTATTCACGTTTCCACGGTCTAGGATGTTAGCTGCTGGGCGCATGGATGGGATGCCTTCAAATTCTGAAGGGACGAAACGCTGGACGTGGAGGTGGGCGGCGGCATCGATTAGGGCGATCTCGGCTTCTCCTGATATGGTGGAGATGACGGTGTCAATGCCGGTTAGGGCGTATTGGAGGTTGTTGCTATTGGCATAATTGACTTTTAATACTTGCCAGCCTTTCGCAGTGAGGCCTGGGTTGTTCTGGAAAAAATGCGCGTTAGACTACCAAAAAGAGGGGAATTGCTAGGTAGTAGGGTAGGGTGTAGGGGGAGTGTTCGGCGAAATATAATTTTGTACGTACATTTCGGGAAAGAAAGATAAACTGGTGATATGTTTGTGTCGAGATGTAATGGGCAATGTATTGGGCGAGCCCACTAGTCCCAGCGATTGCTATCTTGATCATGGTCAAATTATGGGCGAAGTGAAAAGGCTCGAAAATACATGGCCTAGGAGAGGGGCTATATGTAGGAATGAGGAATCAAGAGTGCAAGCTGCTCTGAGTCAAAGTATGTACCACATTTCATAATTTGTAAAAGATTTCCCTGAACAAAAATCTAGTTTCTTTTTGGAGGCATGGCTAGCCCTTGGTTTTCAACTCAAAGTCCGCTCTCTGATTCTGTGACAAGGAGGGGTGGGAATAAGAGCGAAATCCATGAACTAATCAAGGTCTTGGGATCAGTCTGTAATAACTTTCCAATAGAGAATAACGTAAACGGAAATGGGGGGGCGTGCTTGCTGGCTTTAGTGTCGGAAACAATATGAAGCAGAAGAAAGCAAAATTGTATCAAGACTTCAGCTGGCCAAACTTCGTTGTAGGTAGGAGCTGCCATATTTGATCAAATATGGTCCTCAGCTCATAGGGCATCGTGATGCCTCAAACTTGCATAACCCCTCATTGATTTTGGGACTATGTGACTGTTGCCTCCTGCCTTATGAAAATCAAAAACCTTGCATGAAACGACGTATGCCCAATAGAATTTCTATGAACTATCATGCAATTATGAAAGCAAAGTTTAAAAGCACAGAAAAAGTTTAAGATCAATCAACAGACGTCCATTATAGGACGGTGTGAATGGGTTCCATCCAGCCTTCCGGCAGGGGTCCACATGAAAAGCGAATATTGCCGGTTGATCGACTAATCTATTTCGGTGCACGAAGGACACGTCGCAGCACCAACGTCATGCAGAACGGTTCAGCATGGATAAGAGGGGTTGGATATAGGGCTTATGTAGCAGAGCCGCAATTGAAGTGCCGCAAGGAATGCTCAACAGGCGACTCGGGCCGACCCTGACACACAAAAGTGACCTGTGCGGTTTCAAAAAATAAGGGCGGAGGACGTAATATGGTGAATGCAAATGAGACTTAAAAATCGTAGTGTATGTATTTGCGGCATGTCTTTCAGAACCTGGGTCTTCTGAGGTGAGATGCAAAATGATACCCTTTTCGACAGAAGGAAAACGTCATCCCCTTTGGGATGAACGTAGAGAGTAAATGGCTTGGAGGTGGCAACAAATCCACTAAACAGTGGTCCTAGCAATATGTATACTCCCCAGTTTGTAGGGATTACAGGGACTACTCTTTGCAGCATCAAGGATTCATGTAGGGAGATTCATGTAGGGAGTAGGCGGGGTGAAGGTCCCAGCAATCGTTGGCTAGAACGAGTTGTGGCCCATGCAGAGTATGGTATCCCGCATTTCATGTTCGCCTATAGATTCCTTTCCCAAATTCAAGGTTGACAGGCAGCGACCGTTGAAATGTTGAATGTGATTGTTGCCTGTTGTCGATAGTCTGACTGTGAGCGTGTCTGGCAGAATCTTGGAAATTGGCATTATTTTATATCACGTGGCTCCGTGTTTACGCGTTTCTTGGCGGCATCGCGTTAAACGCGTCTAAGTGCGAGATCGAATAGGAATGAACTAGACACGAGGAAAAGGAAGAGGAAAACGACAAGACAGGAATCTAGGCTCAATCAGCTCTTTGTGAAGGGAGTGAGTAGTAATTTGATTGTATGTATTGGATGACCATTGAAACGGTACAGCTGTTAATGCCGAAGTTCCCTGGTTCGTTTCCGTCTCCTGTCACGTAGTATTCCATCCAACATGCAGTGGATATCAATGTTGAGTCATTGGTGTCAGAAAAAATTGGTTTCAAGGTGTTATATGAAATATCATCATCATTGCCGCAACGTGCTAGATAGTTGAAGCATCATGATATGAAGAAGAAGAAGAAGAAGAAGAAGAAGAAGAAGAAGTAGAAGAAGAAATTTCGTGAGGAAGAAGTAGTTTGGGCGGTTGATATTCCCTCCCCCACTTAGCTGATTTTCGTAGCACCACCAACTGGCCTCGGCGAAACAATCCCGCCGTAAAATAACCTGGATGACCGTGCGCCTCCTCCGCGTCCACAGCGCGACGCGAGCAATATCAAAACTAACTCCCGTCGCCGCCCTCCACTCCTCTCCTCACGCCGCGTGCATTTCTCACGGTCAATTTTGCATGCGGAGACTCAATTATCTCCGTAAAAATATTCAACAGGTGATCAATTGTTTTCTACTCCCCGCACCACATCATGAGCGATCCAGAGCAATCGTCACAACCAACTGGCGTCCAGGCCTCTACGACGCCACCGTCAGGAGATGCTACGAATAACAACTACGCTTTCCTGGTCCATTCTCAGAAGACTTTAACACAGAATCTACCTCCCAGGGTGGACAACAAAGCTCTGGCGCGGCAAAAACGAAGAAGGACAAGGTATGTTCTTCCCCGCCATCCCTCTCTCCTGCGTGATTTTCGAGCTTTGTATACAGCTTTTTCACCTTCCGCTCCGACATTCGCATGACCTTTTCCTTTTTCTCTTCTCTTCTCTTTTCTTTGCTTTTTTGATTGCTAATTCGCGTCGCAGTCCTGATGACCAAAAGATTCTCGAAGCGGAATATCAACGGAACCCAAAACCAGACAGGGCAACGAGGGCGGAGATTGTCAACAGAGTTACCTTGGGCGAGAAGGAGGTTCAGGTATGATTTTAAGGATGCGTTATGTTTCTCGGGACACGAGGGGGTCTAACGCGTTCCTTTGATGAAGATATGGTTTCAAAATCGACGACAAAATGACAGACGAAGATCCAAACCGCTCAATCCAGAGGATTTCAGAGCGTCCAAATCCTCTGGGTCAGACCAGGACGCGACTAATGGCGACAACCCTGTAAATCCTGAGAGCCAGTCTACTCAGTTATCAAAGACTAGCCAGGGGACTGATAGTAAAATCAGCAGTGACACAAGACGCGGGTATTCATGTATACCACCAAATAGCTCGTTTGGATCTGAAACGGGGGATGAATATAGTGGAACCTTTGGTTCTTCTCAACCGAGTGATTCACAGGTCACCGTCATCTCTCAACAGGATAAATTATCACGCGACGAGGCTGGCAAACGGCAAGGGCACGCGGGCGTGAGCAAAGAAGGGGGTGCAACCTTAATAAACGAACAGTTCCAGATCCAGCCCGTCTGCCGGAAACGGTCCAGGTCTGAGCCTGAGGCCCCAAACACGAACAACAAGCACAGTCCGCCGACTTCAAGCGCATTTATACCACCTTCCCTGCGCATATCATTATCGTTCGATGGGGAAGCGGTAGTTCGCAAGGAGGGGGAAACCACCCCATCACCACAAAAGCCCCTCGATTCCATTCGAATTTCGATGTCTGCGGATGGCGAGGCATTAATCAGAACTGCGAACGAGGAATCCCCTACGAAAGACCGGACGTCTCTGTTGCACAATACCCGGCCTGCTTTCGGAGGACTGAGGAGGAGCACCAGCGCTTTTCCCCTTGGGTCATTGAAGGGGATAAAGGAACACCAAGACCCCAAGCCATTCGGCAGATCTCGCGATTCCCGTAATTGGGAACTGTATTGTGATACTGATGCTCGAACTGCGTTGTTGGGGTCGAAAAATGGTCTTTTATCCTCCACGACTCGCACTGGAAAACTGAGTCGCCGAAAATCCGACTTGGGCCATGGCCGCAAGGCCCTGATGCCACGAACAAATCTCCCAAACGCCTTACCGCTCTCAGAGGAGCCCCGGGGGAAACGGAAAAAGCTTTCACGTGCAATGTCCTCATTGGCTCGTTTAGAATCTGGTCACAAAGGATCAGCATCAAAGACAGTGGAGGGACGCATAGATTTCCACACTGGTGATTCAGACAAGGAAAATTGGATCCCGGGCACGCAGATGTCCGCTGCAAGACGAACTCCTAACAAACAGAAGAGCCGTCTTGGAGCACTTCAGAAACCTAACGGAATAAGTGACGGGCAAAATACTAGTAGTCGACCAGTCACGAGCTCTAACAAGACGCATAGGGGCGTTCGAGGCCGTTTCCCTAATCCCAAACCCAATACTGCTCATGAGGACGGAGATGATGGAACCGAGAAATATAATGGGGGGCCGGATGAAATATCCCAGCTCAGCCAGGATGAAGATCTGGACTGCATCCAGGGTTTGCTGTCGTTGAGCCAGGGTGCTTGGAAATAGTTGGCCGTGGTTGGTCAGCAGACGGAAACTCGTTTTTGGCTATATATACTCTTGGACTTTTTGTTGTTGGCGTTCTCTGGAAAGGCATGGCTTAATATTGTACAGTAACGGCCATGTTATAGATATGTCTGCGCTTCTTCATGAGAGTCTGGTTATTAAATGGATGTTGTATTTTTATATTTGCTCTTCTATGTTGCAACCCCACACTCTATGCCGCCCAGAAATGATGGTGTCTGGAATGGATGACTCAGCATAAAAGCTGTATCTTCCGCATCATCCTGCGAGGAATCAACTTTTCGTATACCAACTTGTTTCGCGAAAGAAAAGAAAAGATAAGAAGAAAAATATACAATACACAGCCTCCACGATTTATAGAACCTGATTCTGCGGTGGAGCAAACCTCGCTCTGACACCTCTCTCGGGAATTGTTCGCCAGCCAGCCGGGTTCGCCGCTTAATGAATCTGCGTATCTGCGGGACGTTTGGAAGTCTATCACCTGCTACTATTTGCTTACGGGCGGCCAGCTGTTGGAATCGGCTGCCGCCGGCGATACGACGCCCTGTTGCTGTGAGTAGCGCCCATGGATGGTTTCCAATATGACTGGGCTTGCCCCCTCAACAAATAAAAATGTTCATATTTGGGCCACATGCCTAGCCCTCCCGCCCGCCCTCTCCGCTTGATGAGAGCCCCCATGTTCGTTATGAGTTTGCAATAGTAGAGAATAATCCTCTGTTTTTTGACCGTGTTGCAGAGGACCTCTGAAGTAGTGTACTCCCCACTTTGAATTATTTATCTTCTCTGATCTTTTTACTTTTTTCCTTGTTCCGTCCCGCCTGTTTCTTGGTCATCTGATGTGAGATATGTTCATCAGAAAAAACTCCCATTGGCGGTGTCGTGGAACCCGAACTATCGGGTAACTAACTCGATGTTCTAGCCACCAAGATCCCCTGTATTTTTACAAATATGCACTCATTGCCCAATAAATTCTTCTGTAAACTCGCTTCCGTTCTCGAGTTTTGTTTCAAGAACCTCTGATTCATCCTGATTTCTGTTCTCAATATTGTATGGTCCTGTGGCACCAGATGACGACAGAGGCACACACTCCTGCGTAGTTTTATAAAACATTGCTGTCTATTACCTCGCCACCCCATACCTATCTTACACACAAATATCTCCCATGGAATGCAGAGCTAATGGCCTAGCAAAATCCGCGAAATGGCTCCAGATCTCCCCTCTCACTTTGGATCTTCCTCTATACCCACGTCTGCATTCTACGGCCGGTCTGTTTGAACATACAAAAAGGTTCACTAGCCCCTCTACGATGCACAGGAACCCGCACGTGGGAATAGTCGGAGCGGGCCTAGCGGGCCTGAGATGTGCAGATATTTTACTAGATCATGGCTTTCGAGTTACTATCCTCGAAGCTAGGGATCGAATTGGCGGTCGCGTATGAAACAATTCTCATATTTTTCTTTTCCAGCCGTCGTTCCAGGGTTTAGTTTTCAGCTCTATGTTTTATTGTTCCTTTTTCAGTCACACAGGTGGTAATAATTAAGGTACCACTGTCTGATCTTCTATTATATACTACTAGGTCTGCCAAAGCGACGTTGGGGGTTTTGATGTGGATGTGTAAGAGCGGCACGGCCTCTGTCTCCTAGAGAGAATGACAAAGCTAACTCCTACCTACAGAGGACCGAACTGGATACATGGGACAGAAAACAATCCTATCGCGGATCTCAGTAATAGCTCAAAAACTATTACTCACGCATGGGGTGGTCTGCAAAATGTCATTGATACCTCTGGAGAGCCCCTGGGTGAGAAATTAATAAAGAAGATTTCGGACTTTTTATGGGCGACTGTGGAAAATGCATACGAATATAGTCGTCTTAACAAAGATAACATTCCAGCAGACAAAAGTCTCTTTGACTTTATCAAGGAACGGCTGGAAAAAGCTGACTTTTCGGAGGTTGAGAAGGAAAAATGCGTTGAGTTGTCGAAGCTATGGGGTTCATACATCGGATCTCCTATTGATAGACAAAGTTTGAAGTTCTTTTTTCTGGAAGAGTGTTTGGAAGGGAGTATGTTCTTCCCCCTTGCCTTTCTATTCCGCTATAATGATTGAACTGAACCCGTTTTCTCCTAGCCAATCTTTTTGTAGCATCTACGTATAAGAAAATCATCAACACAGTCGCCGCCCCCGCGCTCAAACGTGCCGAAATCCATCTGAATGAGCCCGTGGTCAAAATTGAAGCAGAGCCCCGAGTTTCAGGAATAAACCACCGAGTTAGAGTTACAACTTCAACGAGGATCCAATATGTTTTCGATGAGCTGGTCACCACATTTCCGCTAGGCTGGCTAAAACAAAACAAATCCGCCTTTCAGCCAGCCCTCCCACCGATTCTCTCCAAAGCCATCGACAACATTTCATACGGCCAATTGGAAAAGGTTTACATCCACTTCCCCTCCGCCTTTTGGGAAAAACATCCCAATGCAGTTCCCACCACCAGCACAAAACACCCTCTATCCGTCCTGCAACCAAAATCCCAAACCCAACCCCCTGAAATCTCCCCATTCACTGAATTCCTCTCCCCGTCCTACGTCGACCGCCCCATCACACCCTTCTGGAACCAGGAATGCGTCTCCCTCGCCGCCCTACCCGGCCCCTGTGCCCACCCCACCCTCCTCTTCTACCTCTACGGCCCCTCCGCCACCCACCTCATTTCCCAAATCCCCCCCCTACCTCCAACCTCAAAGGAATACCACGACACCATCGATACCTTTCTACACCCTTTCTACTCCCGTCTGCCAGGTTATGACCCCTCGTCACCCAATTGCCACCCAACCGCCATCCTCGCCACCCAGTGGCAGAAGGACCCCTGGGCGGGGAACGGCAGCTACTCGAATTTCCAGGTCGGGCTGGAGCAAGGGGATCGTGATATTGAGATTATGCGAGAGGGCATGGGTGTTGAGCGCGGGGTATGGTTTGCGGGTGAGCATACGGCGCCGTTCGTTGGGTTGGGGACGACGTCAGGGGCGTATTGGAGTGGGGAGGCGGTTGCGGGGAGGGTTTGTGAATTCTTGGCTGGAGCCGGTGCTGGGGTGGCGGTGGTGGCGAGGCTTACGGCTACGGACGAGGAGCTGGGTGAGAAGGTTTAGAGTGGGATTTTATGTTTAGTGTGGACCCGGGTGACTTCAGGCAATGAGATAGATGGTGGTTGGTTATTCTCGGTCCTATTATCTTTTCCCCTCTCTATTTCGGTCCCTGGTTTATTTGATATATATATATTTTCTAGCTATTTGATACAGATTGGGCAATGCATATTATACTATACATCCAAGCTGAATATTTACGGGGAGAGATTGAGGAAAGCTCTCCATTCTCGGTACCCTGTGTGCGATGGTTCCAACCTAGCACATTTTGTCAAGGCATTCTACGTTTTCAGAGTTGGTGTGGCTTGAACCCAGAAATCCATTCAGCTGAGTGATTGGAAAAAAAACGCTTTTTACGGGCTCGGCCGACCTCTTGTCACAGCCAACTTCTACTTCGACACCAGCTGCATCGCTACATAAGTTGGTCAGTTACACACAAAGATATGGGGTAATTTATTTATTGATAGATATATTTCTCCGAAATCCGTACTCAAAATAGGTAGATAGGTAAAAAGGGCTCAGGTTCTTCTCGTATACGCGATAAATAATTGACACCAGGACGAAGAATGAAAAGGGGCCTTTTTGTGTTGTATCCACGTACAAAAACAAGCAGGTTCGGCCAGGTCAGGGACGTACGCAAAAAGCATACACGCGTGCGACGTGGGCAGGTGGAATGGGCAACGAAATAGATATAAAACAGAGGCATATACAGCACGAGAGACAGCAGATAAACAAGAAAAAAAACAAACTGGGTCGTGCAAGGAAAGCCTACCAAAAAGAAAAGAAAACTGTATCCGCCACATCATCCATCCGCTTCAAATCGTGGGCGCCGGCAAAAACCAGTGGACCAAAAGTAAAATTAAAAAATAAATAAATAAAAGACATCCACCCCTAGTAATTATAGCAATACCGCTGCCAAATCTCGCGTCCACGCTTATGTCGTGTATAAAAATAGAATTTGAAACTTGAAACCCGCCGCCCCTGGTGAACCCCTGGCAAAACCTAGATTGGATTGGGAAATGGGAAGTGCGAGCTTTGGATTTCGTTTGAAAATTGAAGGGGGTAAATGGGTTTGATGGGAATCCCCGTCTTTCGGAAATTAAGTAGGTTGTTATGTAAAAAATGGGATTGTATTGCGTGGTTGATAATAAGTTTGTAGAATGGGAGGAGAAAAAACAATTGAGAAACTGTGAGGGTATGAAACGGGAAATGAGAAATGGAATCATCACAAAAATGGCAGCCGCCCCATATAGAATAGAATATATTTGCCAATAATGTTACGGTTTGTAGTTCTGTTCTAACCCTTTCTTTGCTTTAATTTGGGCCCGGGAAATTAAACGGGGCGAAACGAATTGGTTGGAAAGAAAAAAAAAAGAAAGTCAAGAAAGGAGGAAATTTGAACGAGAAATGGGGGAGAGAGAGCGAGCAAGCAAGGACAAAGAAGGATTAAAAATTGGGTATCGCAAATATTGCTCAACCAACGCCAAACGAACTGGTTTCCATGGAAGTAAAATATGACTGGAAAATGGACAAAGTAGTATTGTTACAGCATGTAGATAAACGGGTGGCAACCAAGGAAGAAGAAAAGGGGATTGGAGGAAAGAAGGAAAGAAGGAAAGAAGTGGATGGCGCCAGGTGTGGACGTGTAAACGGCAATTGGGCAACCAGTGGCGGGAGAGGTCGTATGGACAAATATTACCAATCACCGCTTCAATCTTCCCAAATAGTTTCAAGATCCAGATCTTGTCTCCCTTCCGCCCCACAGACGCTCCAGCGTTTCCTCTTATCTGCTCGACCACCACCGTAGGAACCAAGCCCTCCAAATCGTGGATTACCCAGCGGGCTCGAAGAGCTGGAAACATCAATAGCGCTCCGTCGTCGATTGAAATCTTTGCTGGCAGCGGCTTCGTCGGCTTTATCTGCTGCAGCTTTCAGTATGGCAATTTGATCGGCTTCGATGGCGGCAGCTTCTGCGTCGGGTATATCTGGTATGGTTTCTAGAGAGGATATGCTGGGGCTTCGCGAACGTATACTTGATGGCGTCGAGGGCACTGAGGAAGTAGAGGAAAAAGAGTAGGCTGGGTATGATTCGTTAAACTTTGTGGGGAAAACTACTGGGGAGGATTGGGCTGAGATTGGACTGCTGTTGCCCGGATGGAGAGGTGATGAGGGCCGTCGTCGACTTGTGCGGGGAAATGTATTTTGGACTCCAGGTGATAACGGCGACGAGGGAGGTACATCCAATTGAATCTTTCTCGACCTAGGAGTAGCCTGAAGCTCTGGATGCTCAGCTATGGTTTCTGATATATTCAAGGTACTTATGCTCGGATATGAGCTGTCTTCCACCGAAACGCGGAGGGGGCTTTGACGCCTCAGCGACGAGTCTTGAGGACTGGAGGGCCGTCCTGGGCTCCCAGTGAATGCGTATCGACCGCGCGAGTCCGGTCCGGGCGAGGAGTGGGCACGAGCCATGGATGGAGCGCCCGGGCTCGCCAGAGATCGGGAGCGAAGATGTGTTTTGCCCAGAGAAGAATACGGCTTCGGGATGATATTTAGGGTTGGAGGAAGGGTCAAGGGTGCTGTCTTCATCTTCGTTACAGTAGTAGTGACATCGGTTTTCACATTCGTTTCCGTTGTTAGGCTTTGAAATGTCGAGGGATGGGTAAAGCCGCCGTTCGTGGAGGGTTCTGCTGCATATTCATCCGCATACTCGGGAGGGCTGGGAGGAAGCATAGTGTCCTCTGGAGCCAGCAGAGACGAAGACATGATGCCTTGAGACAAAACAAAAATGAAGAAAAGAAAAAAAAGGTGAAGGGAGGAAAAAGGCGTTGTAGGAGAACGTGTGAATCAAAAGCTGCAGATCACGGATGCATGCTTGGTATAAGAAGGGAAGAGAGTCGTGGGGGAGCAATTGCGAGCTCGCGGTCGGGCTGGTTGCAAACCGTTGCGTGTTGTAAACAATAAATGCCCAGCAAAGGCGATCCCCAAACACTGGTCCGGCCTGTAGTTTCAAGTAGAGATCTTTGATATTTGCCAGCAGCTAGCCGAGAATTCAGGGGAGGGGGAGGGTTTTTTTAAACAGGCGGGAAACGAGGAGCGGACGGAGCGGGAAATAGTGTTGGGGCTTGAGGAGAGGTGATAGCAAGGCAATGAACCAACTGCATGCAAGAAAATCACGTCCAGTGGCCAGCCATGAATGTGTGATAAGGGACGTACACGTACAAGCAGCAGACCAAGGGAAGAAAAGGCGAGATATTTGCCTATCTCAACGATAAAAGGGGAGGGGATGTGGTTGGGAAGAGATGAAATATATCATAATATTAATACGTTCGGCGGCTGATACGGTAATAAAGGAGGCTGCGGGCGGGAACAGAGTGGGTGGCGCTTGGCGGGCTGTAATGACACGTACGGTACGCTGCAGGGTCTGGCGGGAGGGGGTTGGGACTATTACGATTGGCTGTGGTGGCGTGCATGTGCCTGTATGTATGTAATGGTGCGGTACTGGGTCTGACTGTACGCTAGGAAATTAACGCACTCACTTGATGTGCATATCAAGCATCAATAACCAACACATTTGATATTCTTGATATTTTGTGATATTTCCGTGATGATTACATCTTCATATTGCTTCTTCATTAATTTCCATTTCATGTTTTGTTATCTCCCTTTGCCTGCAATGTTGATTTGTCTATTATCTGCACCAGCCAGCTTCCACCAACTCCCCTTTCATGCGTACACCTACTCTCAATATCCCTTCCACTTTATACAGATAACGCCCCCCATCGAATCGCTTTTCTCAACCAGACTTAGAATGCCTTCATTCAGAAGTTCTGGTCTGTCACCATGGGAGCGGCGTCTGCATAAGATGTTCCCCGCCCAATAAGCAGGTTCGTCAATCATGCATGGCTCTTTGTGTCAAATCGTCTTCTAGAACATCACTCGCACTAGTATGCTCCCTGCACCTGCAGACTGCGGGCCCACAGCTCTCCTTGCGTCGCTGGCAGGCTGGCGAGATAAAATAGGCAAATCAGAAGTAGAGAATTGATATTCTACTGCTGATTCGGTTAGAAGGAGTCGAGATCAAAAGGCTTCAGTGCCCAAACTTAATCGTTTTGATTAAACACGCCGCTTGCAGATCTCCGCGTAACAGAAAATAAACTAAAAATGCCGCACTAACACAAATAGCCATCAGCCTATATAAAAGCACATTTGTGTTGTTCTTCTGGAAAGGAAAAAGAAGAACTAGGGGTATGAAACTCGTCGGGGAGGAAGCAATCCGCGAGATGAGGGCAAGGGGATAAAGAAGAAACTCTGCTGGTTGTTTTGCATGTGCTGATTGAAAATTTCCGATTTTTCGGAAGGCATATAAAACACGAAACCAAATATTCATATGAGCGGCATCATCACCGTCTTTGGAAGAGATATGGAACATATGGAACACTTTGAAACAATCCTAAGGAAATTATTCGCGTCAGGTTGCGACACACTCTAGCCTTTTCATGCGCGCTTGTGCCTATGAAACCTCTTACCCTTCTCCCTCCATTTCATCGCTTCGATGAATTTTGGTGGTTTTATGCCGAAAATTTCCGTATTGAAATATTTCGTTAGGCCAAAAAAAGGGCATCCTCGTGTTTTCAGTCAGTCAGTGGAATTCGTCCAACACTTAAGAAGCGTTGCCGTTGTCCAAATATTTGGATCATGAAAATGTTTCTCACGAAGCTGGAATATCGCGGATATCTACCTGCACACCCGCAATTTGTGTCTGGGTTGGTTTAACTTGATATACCCGCCGCCATTCAAACTGTACCACCTAAACCCGATGGTACAAGTATCAAGTCTAACGCTGGGTGTGATAAGAATATCTGCATATTGGCGCAGTTGCCGACATTGGGTCTTAATTGAAATGAGTCGAAGGTACAACGGTTAACTTCCGCACATTCTGCAAGACCAAGACCATATAGGAAGGAAACATGCGTACATGGTATAGCTGCAAACGCGCCATTACTCACCGAGATGAAGTATGGATATGGAAAATGGAGGAAAGAAGGTCGGACGCTTCAATACATTGTGGGTCAGTTTCGAACTGATTTGTGCCAGCTTTGGAACCAGCCTACGCCTGCATCTGCAAACGCGGGTTAGTTGATCCTGGTATTTATCCTAATATGGATGCTCTGCGGTTCCCCTCTGCTGGTTTCTAATAATGACTGCTTTATGCGCTAGCTATGAATTGACGATTCATCAGGGCAACTGACTAGTATTCTGGAAGGTTGACTCACGACTGCCATGCTACGAAAATCACTGTATATGTTTTACATAGATTGCGCTGGGGGGAAACTCATCAAGCAATGTAGTGGCGGGGGATATATGTTGTTGTTTAAATGGGCCTTTGCTCATGGAGAGTGCCCGGCGGAGTCGATGAGGGTCCTTCAATCTTCGAAATGCTGTTTCGATACAAAATTTAAATAGTATATCAGCTGGGAAAATCTGGAATTAAATCAAATCAAATCAACTATTCCCCCTGTTTGAGCCAAGTCGATATATTTTCCGCGGCAGTCCATAGTCAAGCCTTAATTAGATCTCTGCGGTGGGTTCGCGGCTATTCGGGGACTAGCGCGAACCAGCCGCAACCTTATCTCGCGATCTGGCGCTTAACTCCCCATTTGCTGCATATCCCATGCACGTCACCCAGCTCCAGCAATCCAACATCAACATCAACATGCGACAGAAACGCCTATGACGTGACATTGATTACTATTCCTCTGTATGATGTCAGGGTTTGTCGCCCTGCACTCAAAGTATGCCCTTCAGACTACCGTCTCCATTAGACGGTTCGCCCCCGCCGCCTCTCTCAGTAGACGCCGCCCCGCAAAACAGGCTTTCGTACGGTGTCTCGCAACCAGACATGGCCGCCCAGCCGCCTCATCACAAAGTTTTCCCCATGCGCCGCGCACAGCAATCCTTTGCCAAAGATCAACCGCCTTGATGGTTTTTGCGTGGAGAGTGAACTTTCCTATGCTACATACTTCGAGCCAAACAGCGCAGGGGGCGGGGGTTGCGCAACCCGTGGCAGCTTCTCAGGGACCATTGATCGATGAGATCGAAGGGACTATGCCAGACTCATCGCTCTCCGATGCGCCGATTGATATCGAAACCCCAGTTTCTGAAGCTAAACGCTCATCAACAGGCGCCAGCAAGAACCTCACTACTACAATCTTCGATCCAGAAGCTAATGCCGATATCCCCGCTGACATAGAGGAGGTTAAAGAGGCGCTCGCGCGACCTCCGCCAGTTAACAGCAGCTATCTACCTCTTCCATGGAAAGGCCGGTTAGGATATGTAAGTTACCCGTACCATTGACTACCATTAAAAAGCTCTTACCCTAAACCAAACGCAGGCTTGCCTCAACACCTACCTGCGTACCTCCAACCCGCCCGTCTTCTGTGCGCGCACCTGTCGCATATCCTCAATTCTTGAAAACCGCCATCCGCTCCAAGACTCTACCCAACCCGCCCACCGGACCAAAAACCGGCCCGATCTCCAGCAGCCACCAGATATCGAGCGCGGATTGGCATATGTGCAGGCCCTGGGCCTCGCGAATGCGCGCGATATTGTCAAAATACTCCGGTGGAATGAGCGCTATGGGATTAGGTTTATGCGGCTTTCGAGCGAGATGTTTCCCTTTGCGAGCCATGCGGAGCATGGGTATAGGTTGGAGCCGTTTGCAGCTGACGTGCTGGCGGAGGCGGGCAGAGTTGCGGCAGAATTGGGGCATCGGTTGACGGTCCACCCAGGGCAGGTATGATATCTTTGTCTCTCATTCTTTGACAATATTGAAAATATATTAATTTTAATCAATAAAGTTTACGCAGTTGGCCTCGCCGCGGTCGACTGTTACCGAAAACTCCGTCCGAGATCTCGAGTATCATGCTGAAATGTTGCGGTTGCTAAAATTGCCGCCGCAGCAGGATCGGGATGCCGTCATGATCCTTCATATGGGCGGAGTCTTTGGCGATAAGCAAGCAACCCTTGACCGTTTTCGGAAAACATATAGGACGCTATCGGGCGACATCAAGAATCGTCTCGTCCTGGAGAACGACGACGTGAGCTGGACTGTACACGACTTGCTACCCATCTGCGAGGAGTTGAACATCCCTCTTGTACTCGATTACCATCATCATAATATAAACTTTGATGCAGACAAGATCCGCGAGGGGACACTGGATATCATGAAGCTCTACGACCGTATCACCGCTACCTGGACGAGAAAGGGAATCACACAGAAAATGCACTATTCTGAGCAAACACCGTCCGCTATTACGAAGAAGCAACGACGCAAACATAATACCCGCGTCCACATGCTACCACCCTGCGATCCTACCATGGATCTAATGATTGAAGCTAAGGATAAAGAACAGGCTGTCTTTGAACTTATGAGGACATATAAGCTTCCCGGCTTTGAGAAGATTAATGATATTATACCTTTCATGCGCACGGATGATAATAAGGTTAGGAAGGGTGGGAGGACGAAGACGAAGAAAACGACCGGGACGAGGAAGAAGCCATCCCCCTCCTCCAAACAGCAGGGCGCTGTAGAGTCGGACCATAATGATAATATTAATGAGGATGAGATAGTCTCCGCGATTATTCCGGAGGAGGAAGTTGGCATGGGCGGGCCGGAAGGCCGCGTCTACTGGCCTCCCGGCATGGAACAATGGTTACAGCCAGAGAAACGTGCGACCAAGCCTGAGATGGCAGAGATTATCGTGGCCAAGAGCAGTAGTGCCAGCGGCAGTAATACATTGACTGCGACAACGACAACGGCGACGCCGCGAAAAAGGGGGAGGCCCGGCAGAAATGCAGATTCTACGGCGGCTGCAAAACCCGCCGTGGAACAGCCAGTTGTCACAACACGGCGGAGAGTTACAAAGGCTGATACTCTATCCTCTAGTAGTAGCGGGAGCAGCGAAAACGAAGCCGCTGTTGATCAGGCTATTGCGGAAAAGAAGGCTGCGGCACGGACGGCTACCCGTACGTCAGGGAGGACCCGGGGAAAGAAGGTTGATTATGAAGAAGAGGAGTCTGTCTAACATACTGGAGCCCGCGGATAGGTTCCATGTTAGCATTTCGGGAGAAGCTATGTAGTAAAATAGTGTAGGGATATTCTTCGGGTTGGTTATGTACGGGGAGGGACAATAGTATACCATATTCACTTCATCACGGAGGGGTTAAATGTAATATATACTAGTGTGGAGGAAATGTTGATAATATATAGAAATAATAATGTTTTAGAAAACCAAGGGCGATTCTCATTTTATATTTTATTCCATAACATTTTGTTCCGTAGCTTTTTGTTTCAACCGCTGCTCTACATTTGTTCGATCCGCGCATGGTCTGATTTGGACTTATTCGATGCGTGGTTGTTTTTTACTATGGCTCCATTTTTTACGCGGCAACGAGCAAAACTTCTCATTTAACAGGCTCTAGTAGAGGGTAGAATAATCGGAAATGCCAGTGTGTTTTCGCTTTACTCGCTCATGTTCTTCTCCCTTTCTTATTTTAGTTCATTTTATTTTTTTTATTTTTGGTCATCTAATCCCCTTGTTGTTTTTCTACTCCGAGGCTGCAGTGTTCCTTTCCACCAAGCTCCGATCACCGCAAAGACCAACATTCAACATCAATCATCCAACAGGTCACACAAACCCATAACTACCTCTTCGCAACACACAGAGCTCCCACCCTCTGAATTGATTCCTGTTTAATCTTTATTTGTTCATCGAAACTACCTGCGCGCTGGCTCGCCCACCTTTCACCCGTCCGCGGCTTCACTCCCCCAAGAGTGGCCTCCGACTCCGTACCACCCTCACATTCTTCCGCTATCTCTTCCCACACACCCGCCAGCGTCTTCGAGCCAGATTCCTAGACTTTCGCCACGATATACTCCCGGCCTTTCGACAGCGGACGCATCTGCGGATCTATCGGGCAATTGCTGATAGACAGCGGGTGAGACATCGACGCCCCCAGCATCACATAGACTACGTTGATTCTACCGCTGCTGCTATTACTGCAGGCAATAAAAGGAAGACCGGTTTACTATCATATTTGTTCGCTAAACAGAAGGCTGGGAAAGGGATTGAGTTTGGACGCAGAGTTAAAGGGACTACTGCGAGTCGTTCCCACATTACCTTTGATTATCACAGCAACAGACCCGTGCTAGGCGCCGTTAGTAGGCGCTCGAAAGATGCAGAGGGTGGAGACCGGATGACAACACCACAGTCAGGGTCTCTGGGCCCGTACAGGGCTGATTCTACAAGTGATGCTGGTTCCATATATGGATATGGGTCCGGGCAAGAGGGTGGAGGTCGCGAGCGGGGAACTCGCAGGAAGAAGGTATACGGTTATTTGAAGGCGGCGAACGAGTTACGACAGGCTTATTCAGCACAGTGGGCGCAAAGGACTCAAGAGTATGATGATGATACGCGTGACACGCCCGGTGGATTTCCAGACGTTGAGACGGCAAGGTACGCGGATGAGGAAATGGTTTTGTTCCCCAGTTACGGGCGGAGACATGTAAGGAAGAGGCCAGAGGTTGATTATAGAGATTTGGGACCGGAGTCGTGGACAGACCCTGACGATGCCCAGTCAATGGGGAATATGGAGTTCTGGAGAAAGGAGTGGGAAAAGTATGAGCAGGATAATGCGATTGTGGATGTTGATGTGAGAGGGTGGATATACGCGCCTCATCGGGGGCCGATGAATCGAAAAAATCGGATTCTGATATCCCTTGCTAGACGGCTGAGTGGGATCCCGGCTCCAAACACGGTTGCTACGGAGAACAGGCCATCGTCGGTCTTAGTGAATGAGGAAGCAGTTGTCGACAAACAAGAGCAGTCGATTATTCGTAAAGCTGAGAGAGATGCGGACTCTGAATGGCGGGCTAATGCTGGACGTGAAACCTTATCATCCACGCCTGATATCGATCAAAATTCATATTACAACAACCAGGATGAAATAGCAGCTGCAAACGCGCAACTTATGGAGCGGCTTCGTCCCTTTTTGACAAACCCCATTGTCAGCGTGCCCATTACGGTCTTCTTTTTTGACGAGAAGAACAGCCAGTCGCGAACTGTTTCGACGAATGATGGCGGACACTTTTCAATTCGTGCAGCCCTCGACTTTGTCCCCACTCATATCCGGGTGCTGGCTTCAGAGAATTTGTCTGCGACAGAGGAGGTGAAAATCATCGAACCAACGGGAATTAGCTTGATCAGTGACATTGATGATACTATCAAACATTCCGCAATTGCAAGCGGTGCGAAAGAGATCTTCCGGAATACTTTCGTACGCAATCTTGCGGACCTAACCGTTCTTGGTGTGAAAGAATGGTATTCACAACTAGCTAAAATGGGAGTGAGAGTACATTACGTCTCTAATTCTCCATGGCAACTGTATCCCTTACTTAAGAGCTATTTTAACTTGGCTGGTCTTCCACCTGGATCGTTTCATTTGAAACAGTACTCAGGGATGCTGCAAGGTATTTTCGAGCCTACCGCGGAGAAAAAGAGGCCGACACTTGAAAGAATCATGCTTGATTTTCCTGATCGCAGGTTCATCCTCGTGGGAGATAGTGGAGAGGCAGATCTGGAAATTTATACAGAATTAGTACTTGCAAACCCAGGGAAAATACTTGGTATATTCATTCGAGACGTGACAACACCCCCGACCCATAACTTTTTCGATCAATCTGTTACTCATTTCGAAAGCCCGCCGTCTCGAACTCTCACCGATGGGCCTCCCCCCCCTCTGGGGAATTCAGGCGATCTTGAGACGCGTCGACCTAGTTTGCCACCCCGTAACTATCTTGAACGGAAAGAGCCGGCGAAAAGCGAGGTTGTTATAGCTTCGGGTGATCTTATTGATTTGAGTACCGAGGAGGAGCCTTCTACAACGAATAAGAGTGAAACGGCTAAGGCGCCGTCTAACAATCGGCAAACACCACCCACAAGGCCTTCCAAACCTGCAGCTCTTCGGAGCGGCGCTGTCGAAGTGGATGGAGACAATTATAAAGACACAGCGTCGTCCAGTATTAGACGGAAACCCGCCCCACCCCTCCCAGAGAAGCCTCGAAATTTATCCTCTTCGCAATCGCAGGGACAATCTGATACCGCTCCTTTTTCTATCCGTTCAGCACAGACATTCCATCCTGCCGGACCGCAATCACTAAATCGTTCTTCAACGAACCAGTCGTTCAATAATAGTAGTGGTAATAATCACGCTGCTGGTAACGAGGAGAGCTACGCAGCCACGGTCCGAGATAAGGTTACAAATATATACAACCAACTACCATCCGTGCGATCGTACTGGGAGAGTATTCCCATCAGTCACTCTCCTTCTTCCACGAACCAAGCCCAATCCTCTCACCTAACAGCCAAAGAGCTACCCCCACCACTTCCCCCGCCCCGCCGGAGCACAACTCAGTCCCTTTCGAAACAAAGCACATCAATGAACCAAGTCACCCAATACCCCTCAGGCACCGCTCAAGACCCACGTTATAGTAACATATCCCTCTCCCCATCCCCTTCCTCCTCCTCCCTATCAGGCACCGCCCCTCCCACACGCATAACAACAAACATACCTTCACAACACCCACAATCATCATCCCTTTACTCATACCCAAACTCATCGAAATCATCGTCGTCAATCGCCCCTGCTCTCGGGCCCGCACCGGCGACAGCAGCGGCACCCAATAAGCGCGAGGAAATGTGGAGACGTCGCTGGGCGAGGGCGAAGGAAATTTTGGATCAGCATGGGGTTGTGTTGATGACTTGGAGGGTTGGGGAGGATGTTCAGGATGTTTGTGTGAGATTGGTGGAGAGGGCGGAGAAGGAAGGGAGGGAGGGGGTGTGGTAAGCCATAGCCAGATGGGACGGGATGGGATAATTACCAGACACGTTATTATTGCATAAGCACGTCTTGGTGGGGAAGGATGGGCGGCTGGAAAGGAAGAGCATTATTTAGGGATGATTGGCTTCATAACGAATGGTAATAATGGCATTTGACGTTTCTGTAAAAAGGTATATATCCCTGGAAAGGTGGATAGAGGAACCGATGAGGAATGAATACGATAACCTTTCATCAGTCCTATTCCGCCTCTATGAACTGCATTTTATCTACTTTTCACCCTATTCCCGGTTGGTTCGCACCAGCAGCTCGTGAGTTACTCCTTGGTTTCAGCATAACCGTGGAAAATTGACTATAAATAACAAATGTCATCTATATATATATCTTATATTAGTCCGTGGCGCATTAGTTTAAAATACTTGAAAGGAAAGCTTTTTCTGTCACAGAAGTAGAACCAAACCCGGTCAGCTCAAAGCAGACTACATACAACTTCATATAAGGAAGGTGCACCTCTTCACATGTTTCAACCATGCTCTTCCGTCCCCTTCCCTTCATTTACAAGGCAGTTTTGGAGAAAGCGGAACGGGGAACTAACGGGGTAGATAGAGGAGGGCAAGCTAACGGCGGATTATCTGGCTCTAGGAGGATTCAGGATATGGAATTTGCAAAATAAAACATACATGCATACATTCGTACATACATACATACAAACAAAACATGGGCTGTATTTTTTTTTCCCTTCATTTTTGCAGTCTCAGGGAAAGGGGGAGAACAACAAGCCATTCGACGATATTGGAGGTGAGAACGGGTAAGAGTAGGACTAATGGAAAATAAAAGCCGGAAAAGGAAATGAGCAGTAGCAGTAGGAAGAGGAATAGGAAAGCCAAAATCAGAAATTGAATAAAATAGACCCGGAAAAATTTAGAAACGAGCACCTGAGGTCAAGACAGTACACCCAACAAATACATAGCAATCTGGTGTATTATCTTCCGATATCAATTAGTAGGAAGGTGAAAGGGAAAAGCAATATAGAAGGCAGAAGAAGTAAATTAACTTGAAGATGGCAGATCCATTTTTTTCGACATACTGGCCAGCTTTATTCAGAGGGTCGGGGATGGGAGTGGACAAGATAAGTGGATAGAGTGAAATTTTTATGTGGATCTGCGAGAAAGACATAATACACAAAATAGATTGAATCTAATTGTAGTGTAATGGTAAAAGTATGTCAAAACTTAGAAACCATGGTAATCATGGGTATATAACCTCCTTAGAGCCTAGACAGTCTCAGTCTCGGTTTTGGGCGCTGACTCCTCTACAACCACAGTTTCAGGTGAAGTCAAGCCCATGCGAGAAGCAAAGGTCTCGTGGGGCTTCCACTTGCTGCTGTCTTTGGGGCTGCTCTCTTCGAACAAGCGATCAACTTGCTCCAGTGACAAGCCCTTTGTCTCATAGATGAAGAAATAGGCGAAGAGCATGGAGAGGGTGCAGGTTGTGCCCCAGATGAAGAAGACTTTGGAGCCCAGGTTGGCCTTTTCAGGGTCGACGAGGTAGGGGGTTATAAGGGCGAGGATCTAGATGTTGGTGGTTAGTCATTTTGGTGTATTTTGTGGATGTAACTACGGCGTAGGTTTATGCCACAGAGGAGGGTTGTAGAAAAGAGGGATAACTAATAACTTACATAGTTCCAAAGCCAGTTAGAGGCAGTGGAGAGAGCAACACCTCGTGCACGGATTGGCAGAGGGAATATCTCTCCTACATAAACCCATGCGCCTGGCCCCCAGGTGGAGGCAAACCCACAAATATAGATACAGACAAATACGATCAGGCACAAGGAAGCTGCATTTGAGCCTGGAAGAGCGGTGCCAACAGAAGCAATGATGTATTCACAAACAAGCATGGTCATTGCTCCCCAGATAAGGACGTTTCGACGACCGAAGCGGTCTATAATGTAAAAGGAGGCCGGAGTGGAGGCAACATTGACGGCGTTGGTGATGATGGATATCAAGAAGGGGTTTTGCAGTCCGCTTTGTTGGAAGAAGGTTGTTCCTACTGTATTGTCAGCTTATATGTGTGGTTTTTCCTTATTTTATTGGTTTACGTGGGCACACCGTAGTCTGGAGTTTGGGAGTTGTATCAGTATATCTGTTCGGAACGATAGAGAAAGGGGGCCCAACGCTTACAGAAAATGAAGTTAACTCCAGTTAGTTGCTGGAACATCTGTAGTGCAGTGCCCAAGATTACGCGACGAAAGTTTCCTCTTGGCGAAAGGCCGCCTTTGAAACAATCGAGCCAGCTGGTGCTGCTAATCCTAGACTCATATTCATAGTTGGCAATGATCTCTGCCAGCTCCGTTTTGACATATTCCGAGTCTACATGCTGACCACGGATGCGGGAGAGAGCACCAGCAGCCTGGTCGAGTTTATTTCTCTTCACGAAATAACGAGGAGATTCTGGAAGAAAATAGAGGCCAACGCCAAGGATTAGGCCCCACACAAGCTGTAGTCCGATAGGAATGCGGTAAGATGCAGAGCTGTCAAGGTGTTCTGTTGCTTTGTCGATACAGGCGGAGATCAAAAGACCAATGGTGATAGCCCACTGATAGACGGAGACCATTGCACCTCGAAACCTCTTGGGAGCGATTTCAGAGACGTAAAGAACCACGACAGAAGATATCCCGCCAACGCCAAGCCCTGCAACTAACCGTCCGCCGACAAGGTCATTAACCTTGCCTGCGCCAACCTGGATAGCTACACCAACCGAAAATAACAAGCAGGAGAGCATAATGGTATAACGACGACCGATGAGCTCAGCTATTGAACCCGAAACGAGAGCTCCGATGAAAGTTCCCAGGGAAAGAATGGACACAATAAGAGATTTTTCCCAGGTCGCAAGGCTGTATCCAGTCTGGTCAACGTCCAGGGACACTGGATAGCCAAAGGATTGCTTGAAAAAAGCCATGCCCAGGACCCCGTTGATGTACCCGGAGTCATAACCGAAGAGG
Source organism: Emergomyces orientalis (assembly GCA_002110485.1). Lineage (NCBI taxonomy): Eukaryota > Fungi > Ascomycota > Eurotiomycetes > Onygenales > Ajellomycetaceae > Emergomyces > Emergomyces orientalis. The sequence continues at coordinate 44,786 of MOWL01000093.1, forward strand.
ATACCTCCGAAGGACGCAAAAGCACATAGAATATATGCTCGGATTGTCATGGGAGCCTCGACGCGGTTCACGTCAGAGGTCCAAGCAACGTTGTTTGAGGCCATGATGGATTGAGATCTATAAGCTTGCAATCAGCAACAGACAGAGAGGATAGGTAAAGCTACGGCTCAATACCGCACAAGGCAAACGCTAGAGGAAAAGTCACTCTGAATTCTAGAAAGACAAATACAGCAGGGGAAAGTTGAAGAAGTGAGAAAGAACCCACCTTTGAGAGGGCCTATGAGGATGCAGTGGGCGAGAAGAACGCGAAATTTTCCGTAATGAGAAGCGATGGTAAACTTGTAAACGATAACGAGATTTTCTAGCGAAAGAAAAGAGCAAGCTCAACGTAAATGTTTGCGAGATGTTGCGAGATGTTGCGAGGGTGGTGCGAGGGTGGTGAGAAGATGGAAGAAACGGGAGGAGAAAGTGTGGGTTTTATATGAATGGCAGCGAGGGAAAAAAAAAAAAAAAAACCTTCACACACAACAAACCATAATTTGTGCGTAGGACCCAGGACATCGTCCAACCAGCCAAAGCCCATGTCTGCATATAGTGTCGCCATTTTCTGAGTTTAGAAGCTTGTGTATTGTCCCCTCAACTTTAACGTTATTCTGGAATTGATTTGGTAATTGGATGGGCGAATTACATCGATAAGAGAGGGCAGAGTTCGACTTTAAAGCTGCGGTATCCAAGCAGTTCCTAGAGAAACCTGGAGTGATCCCCGCGTCTCAAGGCCGGTAACTTCCGCCTGCAGCAATAAACCCATTGAAAAGAAAACCTTCAAGACTTTTACCCACCGCAGACTGAGTTCAGGGCCAAAATTTTGGTACAAGAGCAAATGCCAAAGCAAACTCTAAAGAAAATACATTTGGTATAGGAAAGTTTTCAAGATCTCCCAGCAGGGGGTCCAAAGGGGGCTCATACTCGCGGCTGGTCATCTCTCAAGAGGAATTTCACTGAAGCCCTATAGCACAGTCCTAATTGAGGGTGATGATGACGCTGAGTTCAAAGGCGGTTTTTTTTTTTTTTTTTTGGCTTTGGGGGGGGGTTCAATTTTACTGTTCAGAGACAACGAAGCAAGCTGTACTTATCCAATCACTTTCTCACGGTCCACCACTCAAACAGTTTCAGAGAAGAGCGAGAGCTAAAGAATAGGAATATATCAGTATCGCCAAGGGGCAGATACACGACTATCCATAGCCATTGCACAAAAGCTCCCGTGGCTTTCGAACAACGGGTTTCATGATAAATAAGCTACAGCAGACGAACGCTTTGTCTTCCCCCCACTAGCCCTTGGCCAATAAGGACCCCGCTGAAATGCTTTCTTTTCCTTGTCTCGCCAGGCATCCGAGAGAGGCGTCAAACTCTAGCATAGAGCGACGAAGTTAGATTGATTAGCTTAAGCTGGGGCGTAAAGCTTAAAGAAAAGATTTGAGATGAGATCTGGGGAGTCAAGACAATGCAAAAAGTCCCCAAAATGGCAGTTCAAGCAAGGCAAAGACTGCAGCAGCACATCGAACATTTTCTCCTTCGAATTTTCTGCTTGTTTTCTTTTATTTATATATATATATATATAAATATAAATGATATCGACCACAAGACATAGGTAATGTTTCCATTATCTATTTGAAAGGAACACAGGAAGAAATAAATGATAAGAATAACATAACATAACATATGATAAACTGGTATCTCGGAGAACTCTGGCTGACGTCCAGTTAACCTTCGCCCTAATTAGCTTGAAAATCCCTTGCTGATCATTTGGCGGTTCGGCCGTTTTTAAAGTTACCCCGGTTACCTTTTAGTTGGGGGCAAAAACTTAAGCGCCGCCTGCTGCTGCTGTGGGGGGTTCCAAGGTTTCGCGGTTAGACCCCGGTATTAGGCGTGTACGCGGCATCAAATTACAAGACCTGACAACACAGGATCCGTATTTTACGTTTTGTTCAAACCCAACCAAAGTAATATTAAGTTCCCCCAGAAAGCTACTAGAAAGAGACTACACTTGTCAGCTGACCCTTCGCGTTCTGATACCTATGGTTGGGTTGATTAATGATCAAGCTATCTATAAGCTAACGACAGAGTACCAGCTGAAGGTTGCGAGTGGGGGATATATGGGGGTCACGTGGTAGGGCTAGCGTAGTATTAACCCTAACCTGATATTTTGGTTTAACTGGCCTGAACTGGCAGCTCATCTACACTACAACTATCCAGGTAAACTCTCCATTCAGAAACCATATGGCCAGCAGTTGGATTGTTTAACCTAACCCCGCCCCCCCCCAGTAAGAAAGAAGAATGTGGAGGTGATATATCCTTTATTCAACCCCTTCCACAAAATGCTTCTTGCATTATATGTGAGGGCGTAGCGCCGAATAGACAGCGTGAGGAGCTAATAGCGAAGGAATAAGTAATAATAGACGATAGTAGCAAGATAGGTATATGTTCGTAGTGGTATGTAGCTAATCGCTAGCTAAGAGAAGAGTATCAAGAACCGCAGGGGCCCCTGTAGATATATATACATGAGTGTGTATGTGCGTGGCGCTAGCTAGGCGCTAGCGCCCTAAGCGATGCACTGAGGCTGTGGCATGACATTATATTATACATATACTTCCCTAGTTCCCCTTTTCTTGCAACCACCTTGATGACATATATGAATCCAAGCAGCTCAATATTAGGAAAGGCGCAACGATATCTTCATATTATTAGCCAATGAGTTTTGTTAATAAAAATAGAGATACATGAAATGCAATTCATTTTCCCTACCTGTGTGTTTCTCCCCCATGTACAGTACCATTCATCTCTAGTGCCTTCTTCGTATCCAGAAAAGAAAAACCCAAAATCCCCCCCTCTCCCCCCCCCCCAAGAAAAAAAAAAAAAAGAAGGCCTGAGATGCCAAATAAATACACCAAACAGGTCAGTTCTACTATTTGGTTTATATGTTTACCTTCCTTTCCTCTCTTTTTTTTTTTTTTTTGTAATTTTATTTTTAGAGGCGATTTTGTGATTTTCTTCCCTTTTTTTTTTTTTTTTTTGTATGTGTTCACGTGTCTCTCGCGGTTTGGTTAATTCAACTTTGAATTCTCGATGACATGGCTGACAATCTACATTTTATCCTCATATGTCAGCAATGTCTGCTGTCGTTAACGTTACATTTGTTCGAACGCAACGGGGGAAAAGAAACGAAAGCAAAAGAATACTAACCATCCATCCCATTCTTTCATGGGCACTGGTCGCCATTAACGATAACTATACCTAATGCACCACCTTTGACGGCGGAACCTCCGGATTTCCAACTGCCATCTTTCCGCCCCCCACGCGGCCACCGTTTACCATCACCCCCTGGTCAGATGTCCGGCCGAAAATTTTCTGCGGCAGAGTAGATCGGGCTCGACCCTAGGGACCACTGCATTCGACTGGAAAAGCCCAGGAAATTTTCATGGTCTATGCGTTGCATCTTCTGACGAAAGCGAGCGTCAGTATCATGCTGAATGTCGCTCATCCATACAGTCGCTGGTTGACATTGTTGCACTATTGCTGCTGCGCGACTGGCCAATACTTTAGGTGAGGTATCAAATGGCATGCTATCTGTTAGCCATACCGACGCAAGAGGGTCCTCAGACATCTCCGTGTTCTTCTCTTGAACATCCTTCCTCCCTGTATGAAACCCATTTATAAGATCATCTAGTGGGTCGGACGGCAAAAGAATGTTTTCCAAACCCCACGGCATACCGTTCATGTTTGGAGCTATGCGCATGCCGTGGTTTTGTACTACGGGTGCCCTAGGAGGCATTTCAACTCCCATTGGCACCGTCGTGGATTGTGCGGGTGCCTGCAAAGGCGCTGGACCCGGATGCGCATCACCATTGCCACCCTGTGGCCTGGTCGGATATATGTGCACCGCATTTTCTCGTTGACAATCATTCGCGTGTGGAGCTGAGCTATTGCTCTCGTGTAGTTCTGTGGGTGGACCTGTGGGCATTTCAAGCGGTGTGGGTACCTGTGGGCACCCATTCATCTGCAAGGCAGGCAGTCCATTTGGTTGCAGGGCAGGTAGCCCATTTGGTTGCAGGGCAGGTAGCCCATTCGGTTTCAGGGCAGGTGGACCTGAAGTCGCATCACCACAACCATTACAGTAGTACATGGCCGGTGGAGATATATCAGGTGTCATAGGTACCTGCCCGCATCCTCCTTCTGCCGGCAAGCGCGGTGGATATGAACCTGAAGCCTCATCACCGCCGCCCTTCTCTCCTTGTGGCTTGCGCGCTTGCCTACGCTTCTGCACCCCCTTTTTCCGGTTACCACCATGCTTCTCGCTTAGCACCATACCGCTATCATTCCACTTTTTACTTTGAGGGTGTTGGACTTGAAAATGAGTTAACGATAACCCATTTCCATTTCTGTGTCCGTTTTCGCTTCCGTTTACGTGACAATCGACCGGACGAGGATGGCCTGGCACTGCATGTCGCGCAATAATATGATATGCGTGTGCACTTACAGCACCCTCAATGGGTGCGTTCGAACCTGACGAACGCTCAAGCGTGGGATCTTGAAGGAAATGCACTTCGAAAGCGTGCCCAGGGGCTTGTCGGCTGAGGAACGTGGGTAGAACCAGAGCGGATGCTGGATGCTGGGCCGGAGGATATCTTGCATCCATTTCCTGAGTGCCGCCATTGCTCCCGGTCACTGTATTCCAACGCGGGCCAAGGTGTGGGCTACCAGTGTGTGCAGCGCTCGAAGTATTATGTGCCGGAAAGACAAGAGCGGGATTATGGACTACTTCATCTTGGAAGCCGGGATTTTTTGGGTTCGGATGCTGGCCAGCGAACGGACCCCCCGTATGTTCTATATTTTGATTATTGATTGGCTGAACATCACCGTTAATCGGATTATGGTGCTGTCCATTCAAGGCACGGAGGGGGTTTGGATTTGGAGGAGGCCTGGCATCCATTCCATTAGGAACTTGAACACTAGAACACATTACATTCGAGGTTGTCCGCATATTGAATCCACCATATGAAGGATTCGGATGGGGAACGGTTCCGAAACCAGAAGCCCTGTCAGACGCCTGAGCATTGGATGAGGGGGCTTGGTACTTATGGGGCCCCACGTTCATTTCTACCCGATATTCAGGTATCCCCGGATTAACGTTTACCAGGTCGGGGGCTGGTGTACGGGAATGAGGGATTGGAGGCGGGCCATTTGCGGGCGGGACAACTGCTCCTGTTTGATAACCTCTAGGACTCCCCTTCGGTACGCCCAGGTTAGGTGGCTCTACGTTGTTATGGTGCATGCTGTTGGTTGCTGGCCAAAGCGCCGTACCCACACCGCCAGAAGCAATATATTGGTCCGCAGATTGGGGCAAACCAGAAACATGGTCAGGTACTAGAGGATTTTGGCCCATAAACGGATGCGAACCCCTACTATCTAGATCAGGAGTTCCAATGGCGTTATTTTTTGTACCCAAGCTAGAACTAAGATGCCCTGCATTGGTTTGGTGCGACCCGTTGAATTCAGGATGCGGCGAGATATTGTCCTCAGTCTGCCTAGAATGATGAGCACCGGGGTGAGGTGCATTTTGGAGGGTAGGCGGAAAGGAGTATGGTAGAGGGGCTTCGGGGTACGCTCCATGAAGTGGTTGAGTCATCCCATTCTGGGGCGCAACCATTTTGTTAATCAGTCCGGTGTGTCTGGGTACATGGAAGGTCTCATTGTGGTGGGCTTCGTGCATTTGTGGAGCAACTCCGGGGTTCACACCATGTAAAGTTTGGGACATTCCATTCTGGTGTGCGACCATGTTGTTGTTTTGCCCAATGTGGTTGGGTACATGGAAAATCCCATTGTGATAAACCTCATGTATTTGTGGAGGAATTCCGAGGTTCATTTCATGGAGAGGTTGAGGCAATCCATTCTGGAGTTCAATCATATTGTTAATCAGCGCAGCATTTTGCCCGGACACATTGAAAATCTGATTGTGCTGAATATCCAGGAATTGGCCAGTAACGCCATTGTCATTGCCGTTATTGTTATTGTGCATACATCTGTTGCCGTTGTCGCTGCTGGCAATGGTGGGCTGCTGGCCTCCGAAACCAGAATACATGGGCGTAAAAGACAGCATACGGGACTGCCCATTCTGCGAGCCATGGTGCGCCTGAGCGTTCACATGTTCGTAGCATGAACTGGCAGCATGTGGCTTGGTGGCCATCATGCTATTGCTAGTATTGTATTTGATAGCTGGCATGCTGTTAATGGAGTGGTCCGTAGAGCTGGAAGAATCGCCGGAGGTGTCATGATAGTGTGGGTATGGGTTCGGACCAATATTGGGATGGACAGGGCCACCGTTTTCCTGGTTATGGGGTGGCCGGATCTGATACTGATCGCCGTTGGGAGCATATCGAGGGCATGTATCTTGTACTCCTGGCCAAGTGCATGATACGGCGTCTATATCGTTATACGTTGCAACGCTTTTCTGACGTTGATTTTGATGCGGAGATTGTTTTGCGGACCCCTTGATACCGCCCATTTCTTGTCTGTGGGCAGGTATAAATGAGGAAGGAGAACGTGGCTATCGAATAAGCTAGAATGCTGTTTCGAAGTTGCTTGTTTTCTTTCTTTCTTTCTTTTTTGGAGGATAAGCGGAGGGGGGGGCGGGGGGGCTTCTATTTTGATATCGGCTGATAAAACATCAAAGAACAAAGCACTCTATCTCGGAGCTTCTCGTGCGAAGTGAGCGAAGGAGAGTGGCTCGTCGGTATATAATAGTGAGTGGTTTTGAGAAACGTTTTACACTGATCATATGAGAGGAAATAGCGAATGATAGCTAATGCGGATTGATGGATATAAGAATGAGAAAGTTGGATTTATGTGATATAAATGATTTAACAATGGCTTGTTCTTTTGCATTCAGAGAACGAGATGCATCAGAGATCGGGCCGGTGAAGTGAGAGTTAGGATAGACAACTGATTTTGTATACGAACGAAAGAGCTGTGAGGTTGTGGGGAGGAGAAAGGGGGAAGGGACGAGGGGGAGGAAGTGGCGGCGAAGAGAAAGGGAGGAGCGGAGGCTGGACGAAGGAGCACAGTCAGCAACTGCCAGCTCTACTGCTACAAGCTCTTGTTTATACTCGAAATATGCGTGATTCTACGCCGTACTAGGGGATACTGTTGGCTAGAGCAGGCAGTATACATTGTGCAGGCGGACTGTGCGATAACATTTTTCACTGGGTCAAACTGGCCATAGCTGATCCCTGGCTTTGGCTCTCCACTCGACGAAAGAGGATGTTCGTCGCATTTACATGGCAATTCCTGATACGGTCCTCGGAGTCGTTACTACTAATGAAACAAGATTGCAAAAAAAAAAAAAAAAAATTTGAAATGAAATGAAAAGACAAATAAAAAAAAAGGCAGATGAAGCTATTGTCAACCTAACCTCTTTCGTCATTTTAATATGACGTGAAAAGCCCCCACAATGCTCTATTATTAACCCCAAGCACAGGATATTATTTGGCATCTTACAATGTTTCTATCCCCCATGTTCACAGTAGATGGTCGAGTTTTCTGTAGGGTATTGGGAAATATCCCTGCCCTTTTGGGGATTTAGTACTAGTAGTTTCTAACAGGATGGTGGGCATATACACGGTAAAAACAATGGCCATAGCAGACAGGATAACAAAGTCATCGATATTTTCAATATCATCAACAACAAAAGATATTATCAAGAAACATCGTCATTGTCAACAAATATTATTATTCCGGTGTGTAATATTTCATATTTCGTGGGGTAAATAATTTTTTGACGCAAGCCAAGCCTTTTATTTTGATTTGAGTTTTTTTAGTTTGCGGGAAGGTTCCTGCCACGTGCTTACCAGGTTCAGTCGCGCTTGCTAATTAAACCACTCTAGCTGTCGTATTTGAATTATTTAAACGTTCGTATTATACAACGTATGTACAGTACTGTATATTTCAGCAAAAGCGCGGGTTGAGAAAGTGTGTCATTCGTGCGGTGATACGGTGTTACGGTAATACCAAAGGAGTCCACCGTAATACGACAGGTTCATTACGTCATGTGATGGCGGCCTAAAAATGCGCCAACAAGCTACAAAATACCCAACAAAAGATAAAACATGTCAAAGGATGGTAAACAACCTTCGATCTGTATGTAACTCCCTACCTGGAAATTATCTTTCATCGTCCACTTTGTTTTATTTCTGCTGCAGCTAGTCATGGATACGTCAAGTCCTACTAGCAGGGCGGAGCAAGCTCTGTCATCCCGGAATATCCTCGATCGCGCTGCATCTTGTTTAGGCAAGGATAATGAGGCGCCAGTGAAGAATCGCTGGGAAGCCATAGCGCTGATCGGTCATGCCTGTATGATTGCTGTTGGCTTCAGGCTGATCGGCCTAGCGGAAGATCACATAATAGGTTTGTTACGTCCTATCCCTCTTATCTACCCCTGGTCTATGTTCCGTGCTCACACCACCTTACTACAGAATCGCAGGAGCCCCCCTTATCGCCGCTACCCAAGGAGTGGAATGCAAGCTCCACCTGTGGCTTCAAATATGCCCACCCACAATCGTCTATGAAGTTCTTGCTAAAAGTCACTCGACTCGGTGGCAACGCAGTCATCTACGCGCTGGCCCTAGGCCATGACAAAACCACCTCTTTCGACATACCTGTCAAAGACTATGTCTCTGAATCGTCCCTCCCCTTATCAAAACCAACAGAAGAACAACATCAACTAGCCCGGTCGCTTGAGCAAGTTTTTATTTCTCCATCGCGCCTTAGCGATCTTGTCAACTTGTTTAAAATCAATGTAATCCAGAAGCTTGCGCCAGGCCTACAAAAGGAAGGCTATGTAGAATCCTCCCCCTCCCACCAAGAACGGCAGAGAGAGCAGCAGCAGGAACATGGACGGGATCAACCGGTACCACAACCCCGGCAACCGATAAGAGATCCTCTCCGGGATGATCGTTATCCAGACCCAGCTCGCCCATATCCCTTTGATGATCCACTAGCTGCGCCCCCGCGACGACCAATTCCAGCAGGCGATTTCCCTCCACCTGGGTTTGAGGATGAGTACGAAACCAATGTTCCTCCACACGGGTTCCATCCGGGAATTAGCCACCAGCCACGGCGACCTAATATCGGTGAGCGGGATCTAAATCCTCCTGGTTTAGGGCCTCATGATCCACTGGTAGGACACCTTGGGCCACGGCGCGGGGGCGGAGGCATGCATCCGACCTTTGATGATCCAATGTTTCAGCCAAGGGGTGGGAGAGGCGGTGGTGGTGATGTGGAAGGCGGTGAATATAATCCCCAAGTTCCTCCTGGGGCAAGGTATGACCCTATAGGGCCGGGGGATGGACCACCAATGGGACGAGGCCGGGGAGGCCCGGGATTCCCAGGAGGCCGTGGTGGGTTTGGAGGGGGATTTGGTGGGGGAGCATTTGGGGGAGGATATGGTGGTGGTGATATAATTTGAGGGTATGATGCACAGAAAGTGGATTTGTTTTAAACACTCTACGATGGCGTAATGAATCCTGTTTACTTTAATTCCCCTCCCCCAAACCCTGTATGACTTGAATTGTATGTCCATTTTATCTATGTACTGTACGTGATGAATAAATTGACGGGTGAAATAATCATGCCTTGAGTATCTGTAAATAAACAAAACAACCATAAGTAATAATACCACGGACTATATGGAGTACTATGTGTATGTGTAAATACTGGTTTGTATGTGGCGCAGTTCCAACCCTTTACCTGTGGCTGGCTGTGGCTCGACTGACTAACCAACTCTCTCCAAACTCCAACACAACAAGATCTGCGATTATCAACGCCTGTCTTAACAGCTCCTCCCAGTTAAACCCCCCTTAAAACAAAGCACTGCTACGACTAGCCCTCTTCATTCATGATTTGTTGATACCCATTGCTACAGTTTCGCCCGTATTCCAGTGTTCTACTCCTTGCCCCCCACGCACGCGCCTCTATCTCCTCCCCCCTTGGTACGCCCCTCCATCCACAGTGATACCTTACATCACGCAGAGCCTCGCCTCCTCCTACCCCACCCCCCTCCTCGCCTTATGGACAACAAAATGGAGATCGATTCAGGACGATCGCCTGAACCGCACCATCTCTCCCCTGCGAGTGACCCAGAATCAATACCCACTCTGGATGGCTGGATTGAGAGCCTGATGACCTGCAAACAGTTGGCAGAGCAAGATGTACAGAGACTTTGCGATAGGGTGAGTTTTGTTAATTATATTCTGATGGGAAACTAAGGCTCAGAGGAAAAACCCTCCGATAATCTGTGTCAACCTTTTGACCTTTATTGAGGTTAATGCTGGGTTCTCATATATAATATAGGCGAGAGAGGTACTGCAAGAAGAGTCGAATGTGCAGCCAGTGGTATGTATCCCGCCGCCCCTCTGACGAAAGTTACTTTCGTTACCACATCAAGAGATGCATTGTTCCGTGTGCTGATTACGTGGTTACTCTCACAGAAATGCCCAGTGACAGTGTGCGGAGATATACACGGCCAGTTCCATGATCTCATGGAGCTCTTCCGTATTGGTGGCCCAAATCCTGATACCAATTATCTTTTCATGGGTAAGGGACGCTTTTGTGTTCTATCTATTTTCCTCCGTAAAATGAACGACCGTTATTAACCTGTTATATAACAATTTAAAAAGGTGACTACGTCGACCGTGGTTACTACTCCGTCGAGACGGTGACTCTCCTCGTCGCCCTGAAGATCCGTTACCCACAACGCATCACCATCCTCCGCGGCAACCACGAATCGCGTCAGATCACCCAAGTCTACGGATTCTACGACGAGTGTTTGCGGAAATACGGCAACGCAAATGTCTGGAAATACTTCACAGATCTCTTCGACTACCTGCCCCTCACCGCCCTCATCGATAATCAGATATTCTGTCTCCACGGCGGTTTGAGTCCGTCCATCGACACGCTAGACAATATCCGCTCTCTGGATCGGATCCAGGAGGTGCCTCATGAAGGACCCATGTGCGATTTGCTTTGGAGTGACCCAGATGATAGGTGTGGATGGGGAATTTCACCGCGTGGCGCTGGCTATACCTTTGGGCAGGATATATCTGAGGCGTTTAATCATAACAATGGGTTGACTCTGGTAGCAAGAGCTCATCAATTGGTGATGGAAGGATATAACTGGTCGCAGGATCGTAATGTGGTGACGATATTCTCAGGTGAAGATCTCTCTCTCCCGCTATCTCTCTCCGTCTCGCTCCCTTTTCCACCCACGCGCACTTGCTAGAATATACGCTAATCCCTTCTGTCCCGTGTGTGTGGTAAAACAGCTCCAAATTATTGTTACCGATGCGGCAACCAAGCTGCCATCATGGAAATCGACGAGCATCTCAAATATACCTTGTAAGCCCCCCCCCCCAAAAAAAAAAATACCACCTTCCACAACATAATTCCTATTCTCTCTTTTTTTTCTTTTATTATTTTTTTTTGTGTGTACTAACCACATGAAACCCGCTCTCTTTTTGCTCCCCCGCGCTTCAGCCTTCAATTCGACCCTTGCCCCCGCGCTGGAGAACCCATGGTCTCCCGCCGCACCCCAGACTACTTCCTCTAGATAGATCACGTTTTCATCAAATGCAATGCAGAAGACCGCGTGCCTCATCACCTTTTACTCTCTAATCGATCCTCAAATTTTATTATTATTTTTTTTTTCTTTTTGCTGCGCATTTAGAGAGAAAGAAGAAAGGTAAGAAGAGGAGAAAAACACACTCAAAGAACAAAAAGAAAACAATTCGTTTTTCCTTCTCTTTCCCCCTTTTTTTTTTTTTTTTTAGTGATTGATTAAATTTTTTTTTGTGCACTGATTTCACTTTCAAGAGTGTCAGTCAGCACTGCTTTTGATTGCAGCTTGACCCTTGTGCTCCGCTCCCTTTTTCTCCTTGTGTTTTTTTTCTTTCCCTTTCCCTTGTTTCTTTTTGTTCCTCTCTTTTTTGGTCCTTATGCTGTTTGTTTCTTTTATATGTTTCAGATAAAGCAGGTTGTGTTTCCTTTTCAATTTTAACATCGTAGGAATGAATCCCCATCCGAGGGATCGGGGTCCGAAACAGGATCGGGATGGGATGGGGTGGGGTGGCATAACAAGCGATATGATGAAAATGAAACGGAATGGGTGAAACATGCAAAAATGACCAGAGTACACAGTTCAGAGTATATATTTTGATGGTATTCACTATAGAACTTTCACTCTCCTTTTTTTATCTCTCTCTTTTGGGGTTTTTTATTTTTATTTTTATTTTTAAGAGGACGAAGAAAGAAATTCCTTTCTCGCACTCCTTCTCGCCTGTTTCGAAAAAGGAAGCCTGGACATATGCGAGCTCAGGTGGGTTTAGCATTTTGCTAACTTGAGAGTTTTTGGATGGTGAAAGCGGAGGGAGACAAGGCTTGCTATATCATTGATTGTAGAAATGGTGGAAGGGGAAAGGGGGTATCGACAAGGTGACAGGCTTTTCTGGCGACTGTTAACATGAAGGGGCTGGATTCAACCTGGGTTATATATTTTCTCCTACTAAATGGTACAGATGTTTCTAATGACTTCTGTTATATAGAAGAGGGATGCTTGTTTGCGTTTTTGGTGCTGTAAAATCAGAGCTGTGGGTGAAAAAACATATTAATGAAGTGGCTTTTATGAGTTTTAGGTTGGTTTCTTTCTATGTCTCTTCCTTGTCTTTCTTTTTCCCATTCAACCTTAAATTGCCGGCGTCAAAATAGTTGTTGCCTCACGATCTTGCATCAGGGCACCGGACAAAAGTTGAGAAAAATATATATTTTGGCCGTCAGGTTACCGATGGCACCGTTGCTTGCACGATGAAACACAGTACAGACAACGGGCTATGGAAGCTCAATTTAACCGGCTAAATAATCTATTCTTCTAGGAAATTGTTTTGTTTCTACTACGGCTTCGATACCTCAGAACAATATGTTTGGTCTAGAATTAAACGCTACTATATAGAGAGAACTAGGTCATTCAATGCCACGATATCCACAAAATCTCTGATGAGGCTAAAGAAGCTTCTGAAGCCAAAACCTTCATCTAGAACCGGGGACCTGTGGCGCAACGGTAGCGCGTCTGACTCCAGATCAGAAGGTTATGTGTTCAAATCACATCGGGTTCATCGCAAAATTCCTTTTTTCTCAGGACTCGGGTGCTCTTTTTTGTTCCTCCTTTCCCCTTGGCCCTGTACTTTTTCCACATTTCTACTAAACTATTCAACAAGTTTCCTCGGCTAGCTTCCCTGATCTGCCCGCCATTTATTCAGCGATGATTTATTCCTTTCTTCCGTTCAGTTGTAGAGTGGATATTTCGCCTCGAACCTTTCTCATGAAGACAGTTGGATGACGAAACATATTATTGGGGGCTCAGGTGTCGGTGGAATTTCTTCAGTCCGGCCGGTGATATACCATTTCAGGGTTGTTGATTCAAATTCCCCAAAATGGCACTTTACTTTTACCCTTGTCCTACGGAGTAGAGGGATGCCATGATATCAATCTACGAATTTTGATCGCGTCATCTCTATAAGATACGGAGCTAATTATATCTAGAAATTTACTGAGGGGAAACCCGTTGTCTCATTACTATCTGGCTGTAATGGATGACAACACCTTATCAACGTCTAGTTATCAAATGTTGGAAAAGTGGAGAAAGCCAGAAGCTTGAGCTGGGGCAACACATGGGCCTTTACTCCCGCTGCCTCCCTGGCTTGAACACTTCAACACTTGAACACTTGTGACAGTAACCAGTTTTAAGCGCAATTCCTACAGATGATATTTAAAATAGGTTGCCTTCTGCAGACCGCGGCCACTTAAACAGTTGACCCAACTCTTTCAGCCCTCATTAGCTTGGGGAGAGGTGGGAGGGGCTGCAACTAGATCCATGCAGAGGCCTGCCCAGTCACGAATCATCCTAGGCGCAAGCAGGGCTGATGGTTTATAGTTCTTTGTGGAGATGGAGGTACAGCAGCTGACGCCCTGTATTTCTTTTTTTGATTGATATATCTACAGGGTGTTCTTTGCTTGATGCGACGTCACTTTTGGAGACTCTTATTGTAAGGGGTTTTTCTTTACGCGTCCTTGTTGGTTTGCTTATCTCATTCACATTCTATTTCTACTCTCTTCATTCTCAACCTTCCATCCTCCAGTCAAAAATTCAGTGTAGAGCATTGTTGGATCATACTTTGCACGGATCTTCTTCAGTTTAGCAAGATTATCATCTCCATAGTTTTCAAAAATCTTCTGTCTTTTGTCAGCATCATTCATATACTTGAAATCCGCTTTCTGGCCTGTGGTAGCTAGTCTATCATCCATTTTTGCTGTAGTCAAGTTGCGGTATTCGGTAATTCTTTGATCATAATTTGCATCTATTCATGTAATGCCTTGGACCACCTCTATGTCCCGAAAGGGTCATTATCTAGTCATAGAAACTGGTTGTTAACTGTTTTCATTTTTTGAAAGCCATTCATCTTTTCTACAGAACAAATGATAATATTATCATGAATTCAGATCTCTATGCCCACAGGTGGACGGGTTTCTTTTACCCTTCATGTATATTTATATTTGGAATTTCTTGCAACTGATCCTGAGCTTCAATTTTTAGATTTGATGCTGTAATTCATATGAGGTTGACTAAAAACCTGAATGCCAAACTGCACATCAAATTTCTTTTTCAAAAGACAGGTGAGTTCTGTTTTGAAATTACTACCATCTCTTCAGTTCTAAGTCTTATTCATCTTCTTATTGTCAAACTAGATAATGATAGTCTATGTCTTTCCTGTGTAGTAAAGGTTCAAAAGTAGCGAGTGAAAATTAGGTAGTTCCCAGGATGGTGTGCTGTACAGGTGAAGCTTTTATACGCTATATCCGCCTGAGAGCATTATCGGGTGCACGTTGTCAGCCTGTAACTAAGCAGGGCCTTGATGGGAAAGCGTGTGTTTGGGGTAGACCGGAAGAAGGTCGTAAATTGATTCAGCTCAGTCATGAATAATTTTATGATGAGTTTATGCCTTGGAGCATGGCACAGAGAGGATGGGCTGCTGAGAGCAATAATTAGGTAACATATGTGCCTGGCTTTGATTCTTTGCTGGATCGAAAGACATCCCAGATCCCCTCCGAAGAACGCTCATCCATCCACCGAAGGGTGTATCGTAGCCAAAGGATCACTTGGAGTTAATCATGGTCTCAGCTTAGCCTCAGCCTTTAACAATCCAATCTTCGAGTCGAGGCTGTCTTTATTATTGTTTGCTTTTCAAGTTCCTCGTTTATTTTGCATCATGGGAAGATCAACAGGCAGCGGTGGAAGCGAACATGACAGCATGAATACATTAACCTACTTCACCACGAACTTGGCCACTTTGTACTACTGCACTAATTTAATATGAGAAGGTACCTTCACATGTTTGTCTTGTTTGTCTTGGAGGTACTCTCCCTACTAAATTAGCCTAGTGGTACAAAGTGGCCAAGGCCGTGGTGTGGATAACTTGAACCCTACTCCGTATACTCCGTACTTATGCTGATTGATAGGCCTCGTATTAATCCCGACAGGATGCTATTATGAGCCTCGTATTTGAGCAATCTGAGTCTTCGTTTGTTAAAGGTTTCAACCTGTAAGCGACTCGCTTATAAATCAAAATTATAACTTACCAAACACCAGCAAGAAACGGTTGAGGCTTTCATCTAAGATTGAAGTTGGACATGAATTTCCCCACACATGAGAATAACAAGAGATCATGATTCGATCACAAAGTCACCTTTGAGCCGAAGTGCAAATCTCGATTCTCCTGTTTGCTTTTCGAGCAAAACCCAAAGTTGGATTGAATTGTTTGGCCAATGGTCAACGATCGCCTATCACCCCATAGCGGCCGATACCAAGTTGCTCTATTTTCCCGTATCCATTTCGTCTTCCTATAGAGAAGAATATTCGACTGAAAGTTCGCGTCTTGTCATGTTTGGCACGTTTGAATTGTTTGAATCGCTGATTGCTGATGAATCAGCTTTGGTTTCGGCTCGTGAGGCCTTGATGAACTCCTCTGTAGCATTCTCCTTACAAGCGAGGGCTCAGAGCGCACCATGTCGATACATGGAGCAAACAAAGATATATATATACCAGAGATGCCAGGAGGTTGAGGGAATGAAAAAGCTCGAATACCAGACTTTCTTCACTCGTTGAAAGAACAGAAGAGTTTACTCCTCCCTATATTCAACGTATATATCCTTTCTTTTGAAACCCCGAAAAAACCAAAAAACAAGCAACAAGCTATTTTCACTATATATATGTACAATATGTCGATTTACACTGGAAAAACCGCCGTAATAATTGGAGGAACCCACGGCATCGGCTTTGCTACAGCAAAACTCCTCCTCAGTTATGGAGCTAGGGTGCTCTTGACCGGCCGTCGCCCAGAGCCCATCGCAGAAGCAAAAGCAGAACTTGGCATCACCAGCAAAGGTAGCAGCGCAACCATCGTTCAGTTCGACATAACCTCCGCGCCAGTTTCCCTATCCGATTTACAAGCTTCCATCGAAACCCACATCGGTCTAGACAAGGCCGTCGACTTCCTCTTCATAAATGTTGGCTACGCCTTTCTGGAACCTATAGCAGCAGTGACTGAGGACAGTTTCGATCGCACCTTCAACACCAATACGCGCGGACCCTTCTTCCTAGCGCAGAAGTTCGCTCCAAGTATTAAACCGGGTGGCTCCATCCTTTTCACAACGAGCACGTCCATCGCAACTGGTATTCCGGGCATGGCGGTCTATTCCGCTTCCAAAGCTGCGATATACTCCTTCGCACAGACCCTTGCTGCGGAGCTTGCGCATGCAAAGAAGGAGGGAGAGGAGGCGGTGCGTGTCAATGTTCTCAGTCCGGGTTTCGTGGATACACCCACCATGGGCACGATTGGGATCTCGAAGGAGGAGAAGGCGGCGTTTGTTCAGGTTGGGACGAAAAGTACCCCCGTAGGGAGAATTGCAAGTCCGGAGGAAGTTGCGAAGGCGGCTGTGTTTATGGGACTTGAGGCGACTTTTTCGACGGGTGTAGAGTTTGTGGTGGATGGAGGTTTGAGGGCGCTGAAGGAGGGGGAGTGAGGTGTGGAAAGGCAGTGGATTGAATATTTTGTGTAGCTCTTTTCTTTTGGTTGTTGAATAGAGATTTGGCTCTTGGGAGGGGATAGATGGTAGATGGGGGTGCTGGTTGAGATGGTAGGGTATCAAATGAAATCTATTAGATGGTTATGTCTGTGTATACTCAAAATAAAACATATTTGTGAAATTTAGGTACGGAAAATGAAGAAATGTCAGGGAAAAATGTATATGTATGTGAGAATTGAAATGAGAATTAGAAAAATAGGTTGAGGTATGTGCAGAATAACATGAGATGAGGTAAAAGTAAGAAAAAAACGCCAGTAGGGGTTCTCCCATTTTTCCAAAATCATACGTACGAACAAAACAAGGCAACTGAAAATTTTTTAAGCTTTTAGCGCCGGGGAATCCCAATGTATAAACCCTCGTCATTTATATTTCAGAAACCGGACTCGGCAGCCACTCCGGCTTCAGTATCATTTGCAGCTGAGTCGTCATCTTTTTCATTACTATTATTATTATTAACAGTGTAAGTTCGCACCTTCGAGCTGCCGTTGGGAACGTGGAATCTCAAATCCACACGGGAAAAGAAGAAGAGGAACACCACCGTGGCTTCAATGCCGAAGTTGAAGATGTAAAAACATGCTTTGTGGTGATACCACGCTGGATTGTTGGCCATGCGAGCAGGCATGAAGGTCGTACCGGCACGGAATGACGCTCCAAGACAGAGCAGCACGGCCGCAGTACCAGCGATGAGAATCTTCGCCTTGAGGCTCCCGTAACCGAAATGCTCAGTTGGTTGGCGGCGTGGGGTTAGCGCGATGAAGGCGAGCATGGGGATTGGGAGGAAGGAGACGAAGGTGAAATAAGACACGCCCCACCATTGGAGATTGCGGTCGATTGATCGAATGTCCGTATCAAGGGTGTAGAAGCTTTGCACGGTGGCGGTGATGACCATCACGAGGGTCAGGATGATAAGGACATAGAGCGCCTTAAAGGCATAGGAGAAAGGCCGTGACCAACCAATCCGCGGATGGGTGGCCCGGAAAATGCGCTGGGTGTAGAGTAGGTTGAGGATAAAGAGGAGTAGAACACCTGCGGCAACGAAGATCTGCGCTGCAATTGCGATTTGGGCATTGGTGATGCGGTTCGCCCATACGATTCTGAGAACCGAAGCTGTAATTCTAGCCATGCAGAAGCCGAATGTAGCAGCTGAAGGAATGAATTTATGGCCTCGTGCCATGTTTTTCCGGAATAGGGTCATGTGGCAGGCTGCGCCTATTATAAATATGGCGAGGAAAACTGCAGTAATGGGAACATCTACTGAGATTGACGGTCGACCTCCCATACCTGCAGCGGTAGGAGGGTACGGTGGACCAGGCGGCGGACCCATGGCCTAAGTAAAAAAACCATTGTCAACTCAACAATACCCTTAGATATGTCATTAATTCGAGATATATCAGGGCTGTCATACCTTCGCGCCTGAGGCTCCGGAAGGGAGGCCTGATTGTTGGGACATCCTGAGGCTTTTGGCCTGTTCTAGACGTGATATTTTCTTCAGTCAATCTGGATATGGAGGTCCGCGTTCTCCTACGTGGTGTTTTTCTTGAGGATAGTCCTAGGAGTTGTGGGTATTAATCGCCTAGCAATTATTAGAAAAAAAGAAGCTTAAGGTAAGAAATTATTGGGGTAACTGCGGCGTTTGTGAAATGGTAAATAAACAGTCAAGATTTTTTGAGGAAGGGAGGCAAATGGCGTTTATGTATTATTATTTCTCCCACGGGGTTATTCTTGAAACTGCGATCTAGCCTGCCAGGAATTGCATAGCTTTCGCATCAAGGCCGCCAAAATCGACGGCGCAGGTGTCCCGCTATCATCTTCACCATCGGTAAAGGGATAATTTCCTCCCGATATTTTGCAGGGTGAGTAATAATGAACAGGCATAGAAAGGTAGGCCAAACAAAGGCATGACCATGTCGGTACCTCTTTGACTAAGCGCGTTGTCAGTGGCTCCGAACCTCATGCCTCTGGATGCTTTGTTTCTCTGTCCTCTGGCGGGTGTTGGAAGGTTGGAAGATTGATATCAAAATCGGGGAGCAGAAAAAGGAGCGCGATATTAAGACCAAAGCCTCGGATTGGCTGGGGGGCCGGCAAGTCGGTGGTTGGCAACCGCCGATGGCCTGGTATTGGTTGGCCCCGAGATCCCGATCTCCCGTGTATGGAGCAAAATTGTGCAGAGTCCACCTTGATAGCAAAGACAACAGAGTGAGAATGGTTAAATATAGCGGCCTGATGTAAAATCAATCAGCGAGTTTGTCATCTTTGTCTTTGTATACGGATCCGTAGCACGCGGGTGGGTAGATAGAAGAACATCATGACGTCTATCAAGCTACGCCTTTGTCAGATTTGAGCATCTCTCCATAACGTGAAGCTAACTAACTGCGACAAGTTAGATCCTTCTCTTGACCCTGCTGGGCTTGACCACGTGGAAGTGTGTTGGGCCGCCTCCAATGCAATGTAGCGGCAACCAGATGTCGCAAACCAACCTATCTGGAGTCCAGTTTCTATCTCCTGCTGCTCAATGACCTACTCGTTAACATCCATTGTATAACGCCATCTTCTCTTTTGCGGACAACTGTTGAACTTGAAGCACGGGCGAGGAATTTTGGGCGTGTGGTTCCTGTCGAGTCAAAGGTCTGGCCGCATGACCACGGCTTGACATCTCACAACATGGCTGCTCTACTTCAGTGTATCCAGCCCGTCTGTGATGCCATATTCTGTCCAGGTATCCCATTCAAGTATCGCTGGCGCCTGCTCACTCTTGCCCCCATAAATGCGCTCGCCTACTCGCTCAAATGGTTACCATGGGTGTTCTCGCGATCATATTCGGTGGTCAGGATCCCTCTCTGTCGAAGTCCGGGCCGTCCTGGCCGTGCTCTTGTTTTCACACCCAAATTTCCATCTAGATCCTTACGACCGCTCCATATCCATGTCCATGGTGGTGGATTTATAGGTGGCATCCCAGAGCTGGATAATGCATTTTGCAAACGGATGGTTGATGTGACCGGCGCTGTTGTTGTATCCATTTCATACGGACTAGCACCCCGATATCGGTTTCCAACTGCCCACCAGAATGCGCAAGACGCCGCGGCTTATATTGTGGAGAATGCCGAACGGCTTTGGGGAGCCAATCCAAAACTGTTGACACTTAGTGGGTGCTCTGTGGGCTCAAACCTAGCTTTGGGCATTTCTCAGAGCCTTTCAGATACAGAGACTCCCGCTAAAGCAGCACTTATGATCGACAACCCTGTTCGTACACACCCTTTTTTTTTCATCGAGGCTATGAAAGTCGATTTTGTCAGAGTGCTGCATCAGCCCGCTTAACCCACCAAGACATTATGAATGTATATCTGTGTGTGTTGTTAGGAGTCTGACCCTGAGTAATTAACGCTCCCGTTTCATATATCTTTATTATTAGGTCGACTTCCGTATCCAGCCATGGGAAAAGCCAAAGCCACCCGGATTTCCAAAAACAGATCCCCTGGCCTTCATAATCCCTCTCTTCGATGCCTACGCCGAGTCTGCACGGTCTCAAAGATTCGAAGACCCCCTTCTAAACCCCATCTTAGCTGACATACGCACGCTTCCGCGGAAAATGCTGTTTATTATTGCTGGCGCAGATATTCTTCTCCATGAGGTAAAAACTTTTTTAGAGCGTCTGAAGAAGGAAGCAGTGGTGTTGAATTCCCAACGGGATACTAGCGTGGACAGTGCCTCAGCGAGCTATGAGATTGAAGGCATGGTGTTTGATAATATGCTTCATGGCTGGTTAGATCGTAAGTTGCCACCTTCCTCCTTCCGTCGTTTTCCTTTTGTATACGTGCATTTTTTACGATGTATTATTAGCCCTTTTGGATTTTTTGAGAGGTTACTCAATGTGGTTTTATTTACTTATTTTCTAGTTCCATCATTTATAATTGATGAAAATATGAGAACACAGGCGCTCAACGCTTCTTACGAATTTATCCGCCGTGTTCATGCGGAAAATGGATGGCAGAAAGAATAATCTGGTTGAATGAAGTAATATCTTCACGTACTAGGTATGGATCATGGGTTGTGTCCATGTATGTATACTAGATAAATTAAAGGTCCTCTCCACTCCTTTACGTTAGTTCATTTGTTTGTTCGAAGATAGTGACACGTGCGTGTTTTGGTGAGTCTGCTTCATCGGAATTTTACCCATAGCGCTGCTGCTCTCAGAAGCCCTTAGGAAGATACTGCACGGACTTCCCGATAAGCTCATGTATTGAAGCCTGAATTTAATTAAATTTTGCATGGAGATGGAAGCTGGGGTATTGCAGCCCTCTCCCCTCCAAATATGGGGTAGTATAGGGAGCTGGAGGTTACGGGTGAGTGAGGGGAAACCATTGAGTGTGCTTTAGAGCGAATTACCCTACTTTTCTGGAAGTGTAAATAATCGGACGAGGTTTAATTTTTTTTTTAAATGGATGCGCGATTAGAGTAAGTAAAATGTGGAGCAATCCGTCAGCGCCTGATTTTGCCACCTCTCCAAGCGTGGGTGAATTTTCCTTTCTGGAAATCAGAGCTTTGATGGAGCATTTCACCCGTTCTTGAGGTTCTGAAAGCCTTCCATTAGGGTTATGGAGACCTATCAAACGCCAAAATCAAATCATCGGCTCGGCTTCTTCGGGCCGACCCCCACCCCAACAATGCCGAAAAGTTAATTTCCCCGCATGTAAAAGTCCTGCTCGGTTGTGTCCTCGTGACCCTACTGGACGGTAATTACTCTTCTGTTACTCTGATTTCTTGCTTGATTTGGAGCGTTTATCTTTCTTGCAATGATTCTACCCCTTTCAATTCAACTTAGCGTTCGCGGGAAAAATATTCTCGCTGACTGGCTGGCACTGGTCATCAACAGGTCCGGTTGGATCTTTTGGCAATGGTTCGGCATCTTCGCGTACAGAAGCAAGAGGTGGATGACAGCTCGGAACGGATCCATATATGTTCAATCTGCAAGCGGAGGTTCAAACGAAGTGAACATTGTTTAAGACATGAACGGGCCCGTACGTATATGCTTCTTGATTTAACTGTTAAATTATGATGAGGTGTTTAAAGATGTTAGGCCGGTTCCGAGCTGTTTTTAGTTAACCAGTGCTCTCAGCACAGATGCCAAGGTGAAACCATACGATTGCCGATTTTGTGAGCGGTCGTATGGCCGGAAGTAAGCAAGCTGTAGCTTAGTCCCGATTAATGGTTTTTGTGAACTAATTGATATATTGTCAGGGACCTTGTGGTACGCCATGAAAAGACCTTGCATGAAGAAGAATGGAACCAGGCACAAAGTTTTTTTAAGAAAGAAACCAAGAATTCAAATGGATTCTCACAGTCAAGAAGAAAACGCCGGCTTTCTTCTGTGAGTCGTAGCGACGAATTGAAAAATTCTGCCTCACCACCGCAGATCCCTCACTTAAAAGGTGCTTACGATATCTCTCCACATTTTCCGACTCAAACGACGGCACTACTCAGCTCGCCTGATGAGAGCGATTTTAATCGAAAGTCATATGTGCCTCCAGCGAATTATACTTATTCGTACCCATTAACGCCTGGAACCCAAGAAACCGCCGATTTTCCCCACGATTCACCTATACCAGATCAGTATTATGTCGAAGAACAATACTTTCACCAGTATAATCACCCCATTTTGGAGCAGTCTACTGGAACATACGAAGAACCCAATGTCATACCGGTCGATCCGGATCTATTTGAGAGCCCGAATACCAAAATCCGGCTGCGATCGCTGCAAAACACTCCGGGGTGTCTAGATGTTCTGAGTATATGGCCTGATACATACGCCTCACGCATTCATCCTGAATTTCATCGAAAATATGAAAATGGTTTGGAACGGGCAAGAATCCATGGGTATGCCCAAGGTCAACTAATCGACGGTGACCTCTCATTTTTACAAAGCATTTCAAGTCTAGCTAAACCGCCCAGCTCGACAATGACAATAGATGAAGAAATTCTGAAATCACTTTTCTTCGATACAAAAAGCAACTTTAATCAACGTGGTGGGGTCCGCGATATCCCAGATGTGCACTTATTACAACGATACCTAGACCAATTCTTCCATTATTTCAACCCCCGCATGCCGATGTTTCATCTCCCAACTTTTGAAATCCAGACGACTCCTGCCCCATTAATACTCGCCATGTGCTCCATTGGTGCCTTTCAACTCTCGAATCGCGAGCTCTCTCTAGCGCTTATGCATCTTGCTGACGAACATATCGAAAATTCAAAGGCCGAAAAGCAGTCTTCAGGCTTTTCCTCATCCCGAATTATATGGGAGTTACAATGCAAGATACTTCTGATATTCGCCGGCAGTTTCCTCGGCGATGTGAGCACTGCAGTTATGGCCATTGAGAGAGTTGGGATATTTCACCGGGAATTTTCGCCCCTAAAGACTTGGTTGGAGTCCAACAGAGAGCAAAGCATTCGCCGATCGTGGAAGACATGGATCGAGTACGAAACGACAAAGCGGCTGGTATGTTCCATGTCCATTATGAGTAGCCTCTTGACAACTGTTTATGATATTTCACCATGTATATCGACAGGACAGGTGCTTGGGCTGGAACTACCCAGTGCCGATGCACTATGGGAAGCCCCTAATGAAGGGAAATGGCTTGATCTGCAGAGTGCTGGTGTTTCTCGACTTCCTCCCCTGAAATTCAAGGGTTTATTAATCCCTTTGATTTCCGGCCAAGGGAATCAAGGAATGGACGAACTGAAGGAAATGTCCAGCTTATCCAATTTTGCTATTACCTCTATTACGCATGCTTTCATTATCTATGTCTGGAACCTCAAACAATGCACTCCATGCTCGCTGCAGAATTTCACAAGGAACTATAATCATCCCGAAGGTGATATGGAAGCCTTTTACACCAATCAAATGGAGCTGTCAATCACCAGATGCTACCAACTTTTAGGAAGCATTTTGCCAGAGGTAACGGGGGATCACAAACGCAGCCCACTTGATAAACCGGCAGTTTTTAACGGGTTTGCACTTCTGCGAAGCTCTTTTCTTCGGACCTTCGCTACTGAAACTGGAAGATCCGTGCACGCTGCGTTGCTGAGTGCAGATGATGTTACCATTCAGTCTGCATGTAAAGAGTACGCCAAGGAACCCTGGCATCGAGATCAGTTTACCGATAACGCTGCTATTAAACTGTTCACGGATGTGCTGGCTCCTTTATACATGTGGAGGGGAGGTGTTAGAGAACCAGAGTTAAGAGTGGGGTTACTGGATTGGAATGTTGAACATTCTATCTCTGTATTTGATTCCGGTAAACTATTGATTAAATCACCTTTCTGCTGCTGCACATGGTTTTGCGTAGTATTCGCGAATCGGTGAATGGATAACTTGCTAACTTCAAGTGTCTAAAAACTTATAGTTTTTTTCTTCACGAAGTGGATATTCAGCATTCAGACACAATGGCAACGTTCACCTAGTGACCAACGATGGCAGGAGATTATGAATAATATCAACGAGCTTATTGGAGAGCGGGAGGATGTTAGGACAGCACTCGCGGCGAGGGTAGCTTGCGCTTTTGCATCATTGCTGGTGGATGCTAGTAGCCTAGGAGGTACGCCAACAAAAATACTTAGACTCCAAAGTGCTCTTTCTCACTGAAACTTCCATGGTGATCTGACATGACACATACACATGTATAGTGGTAACTCGAATGAGATTGATTCTTATCAAGTTGGCAAATGCTTATGAAGACAGCTTCCAAATGGTGCAGAACTTGAGTCACTGAATTTGGCGGGGATCCGGATATCATTCACGTATCTATTCCTGTTCGAAGGTTTGAAAACATTTAAAGTGTTTATTTTAGTGAGAAGTACGCCCTTTATAGTTAATGGGTATCCGTTATGCATAAAGATGTGTAAGTCTACCATAAACCTCTACCGTTGGAGTTATCTAACCACTACTCCCTAACCACATTAAACTAAATGTACCGCAGCCCACCAATCGGTCAGTTAGACAAGCCTTCGCGTTGGATCTTGATACCAAACTTCTCGTAGGGGAAGTCCTCCAGACTAGCCAACAAATGGGCCCAGCCATCACCAACCTCCCCAGTCATTCCAGATCCACGACCTCGCCATGTATCGAGTCCCTCAAGACCTTCCAGCAGTGTATGATCCATCTCGACATCTTTGTGCTCGCCTGTCAAGCCAGCCAAAACCAACTCTTCCTTCCCACGGTATTCGTCAAGCAGTCCGGTATATGGAACCCAAACAACTTGCATTCCAGCCCTCCGCCCAGCTTCGACACCAGGAACGGAATCCTCAAACACGAGACACTCTTCTGGTTTAATTTCTGGCTCTCCGTTAGTTGCCGCGCGTATTTCCGCATTGATGGTTTCCAGTGCCAGAAGATATATATCCGGTAACGGTTTGCCTCTCCCTGCGCCAATGCGGGGGTTATCACCTCGGATCAATCTTGATTCAGGGAATACGGAGAAGAGATCCGTCAAGTGAGCGGTTTTCAGGGCGTAGTTTTTGGACGTCGATGATGTGGCCAGTGCGATGTGGATTGGAGATGAAGTTTTCGCTGTATTAGCAAGATCTGACAGCAGGGTCACTACGCCTGGTAATGGTTTCGTGGTCGGGAAATGGATTTGCTGCAGTGCTGCTTGTTTCTCGCGGAATTCTTCCATGGGAATGGGCAGTTGAGCCCAGTCGTGGAATATCTTTCCTGCCTGGATTTAAAAAGGATTTTTATATCAGTTTAAATGCCATAATGAGCAAGGACGTGGCTACGGTATAAATCTAAATATAGCATTGACGTATTCGCCGTACCTGTGGAGCTGGACGGCCTTGTAACTGCGCCTTGATAGACCACGGCATAGCTGGCCTGCCATATTCAAGTAGGATTGTATTTATCACTAGCGAATAGATGTCCTCTGAATCAATGAGAAGGCCGTCCATGTCGAACAGACAAGCCCTAATTGGTGGGGGTCTTGACAGAGAAGAGTTAGCCCATGCTGTAGGAATAGAGTTGGGTTGGGGAAGAACAAACGTACTGCTTCCGCGCAGAATCCATGGCGGTGTCTAAAGCAGGCAATTTTCTCGACGGATTAGCATTTAGATTCAATGATGTGATGTTATTATGTTGCGAATTCTTCGAGTTATTATAGCTTGGCTGCGAGGGGTGAAGTTGCAACTAGCTAAGGCGGGGGAATTTACTTTTACAGGCGTTAGTAAGGTCTGCCAGCGGTAAAAGCGGGCAATGGAGGGTTTGCCGACAAAGGAACAAAAGCAAAGCCTCATCACCAACGAACGCTTTTTGACCCTCACCGCCCAGCCTCCCTTTAATCCCTTTAGCTCTTTAAACATCTGGAAACAATGTCGGAGAGCAACCAACCCGAGCCCGCTATAAAGAATGATTCCTCATTATCCGATAGCGACGAGGAAGAAGTATTCCACGACGCCCGCTACCCCGCTGAAGAAGAAGCTGTACACTCCACCTCTCCCCCAAACCAAAAAAAAAGAAACTTCTTTCTTTTACGAAACTGCGCAGCAGGAAGCTGTCCAGCTAGATTTGCTAACACAATATTGTATTAGGACCTCCTAAACCAATCTAACACTCATAAATCCGAAGCAAACAAATTATTCTCCTCCTCCCGCTACTCAGAAGCTATCACGACTTACGACCGCGCGCTCTCCTTTTGCCCCAACTATCTAGACTATGAAATCGCAGTCCTCCGCAGCAACATCTCCGCATGCCATCTGAAGCTGGAAGACTGGAAAGCTGCCGTCAATGCAGCTACAGCCAGCATTGACCGGTTGGATAAAGCGCTGCCACCGCAATCACAGAGCGAGACAGCGCCTGGTGAGAAAGGTGGTGACAGTACTAGCGCTGGGACGGATAATGAAGTGGTGGAGCTAGTAGATGGAGATGGGGATGAAGAGTCAGAAGAAGCACAGCTGAAGAAACTGCAGGAGGATGACAGAAGGAAGGAAGATATCAGCCGCATACGTGCCAAGGCACTCATGAGGCGGGCTAGGGCTAAGATGGAGCTGGGTGGGTGGGCGAATTTGCAGGGTGCGGAGGAGGATTATAAGACTCTACTTGGAATGGGGAATTTGCCGACGCAGGATGAGAGAGTTGTGCGAAAGGCGTTGAGAGAGCTACCTGGCTTGGTCAATGCTGCGAGGGAGCAGGAGGTAGGAGAGATGATGGGGAAGCTTAAAGATGTAAGTTGTTTAACAATTTTGCCTTTTCTTTTTGCTCATCTTTCCTGCGTCTGTGCTGGGTGGTTTGTTAGCTGTAGTTGCTGATGAATGCCGCATCTTAGCTTGGGAACGGAATTTTGAAGCCCTTTGGACTATCGACGGATAATTTCAAGTTCGTGAAGGACGATAGGTCTGGGGGTTATAACATGTCATTCGAGAAATAAAGGTATTTCAGGTGTTCACAGGTTGGGGCGTTAAAGAAGAGGGGTTTTGAAATAGAATTTACTCTTTGTCACAGAGCGTGCGTATAAAATCATTTGATTCTCTGATATCTATATGTAATGTACTGTACAATACAAGCTATGGCCCAAGCGTAAACCTGCTATATCAGCGCCGCTTTTCACGCTTAGCCATTCCTTTCGCTTATTAGCTACTTCTCTATGAAATGCGTCAGGTAATTAAGTGCTATGTTAGATAGAATCTAATCTTCCCCCCCCCCCTTTTTAACAAAAGCCTGAGAAACTACTTTCACGTCCTTGAGAAATTGCATGACGATAATAGACGTAGCTTAGACCCCTTGTTCCCCCTTCTTGTATGGTGCTAAATCATCGTCCCGACGAAGCATCCCTCTTGTTCGACAACTCACACCCCAGATTTACTCCGTTTTATACAGAGAGTATTGCGAGAGTCAAACGAATAAGCGCTTTCTAACAATTATATTTTTCCCCAGCTCATCGCTTCTCATAATTACAATCTGCTATTACAAATGTGGATGGAATAGTTCAATTTAGTATTCCACGATACCGTATCATATCTCTTGAAAGAATAATGAAAAAGGCCCAAAGTTCAAACAGACGTTTATCGTTGTCAAGAACAGAAGACAAAAACAGTTTAAACCTGTAAGAAGAACGACTCTAAAAAACACGCCCAAAGAACATGCTCAGTAACCGTAAACTGGGGGGAGGATGAGGGGGGAATGAAAAGATCGCGGTGTTAATGGTGCTAGGGTTAGTAAAAAGTCAGTCAGCGCAAGGCACACAGAAGCGAACTTTGCACAAGCATGGCAAAACACTCAAAGCTGAACCAGTTTTTGGAGGCAGGATGAGACTAGGAAGCGGGTGGTGCCAAATCCCGTATGCATGAAGCCCAACGTGATGACTGTTCTGAATCCTTCCAATGGCGGCAACACTTGATCCTGACAGAAATAAAAAGGGAGAGCAGAGAGTACATGAAAAAATAGAAGAGAAAAGGAAGGGAGTTGTCCCATGGCCAGCCTCTTAAAAACTGCAGTTCAGAAAAGCACGATGTTGGATTGGTTGTGAAATTCCAACAATAAGGGGGCCTCTATAGTAACCGTATCCATGACAGAAAACCTGCGAAGAGGGTGAAAGAAGATTTAAAAAAAAAAAAAAAAAAAAAAAAGGAAACAAAAAAAGAAAAACAACAGCAAAGCAAAAAGCAATTGCATAAAGCAAAATATTTGTAAGTTCCTAACGGATTGACGGCAGGGAGAATAAAGTTTGAAAAAAAGAAGAAGTTGCGCAGGTGTGTTGCATCTGTGAGCAACAACACAGCTTCATCCTGGGGTATCCGGGCCTTTTAGCGGTTGGGAAAAAAAAACAAAAGAAAGTAATGGCACACAGAGGGTAGTTCTGCGTGGGTTTGGATTCCAAGCGAAAAATCACCGAGCCTTTTTCTGAGGAGATGGGAAATAGTCTGAAGCATCACTTTCATCCTGGGAGCGTTTGCGACTATGTCCATACGGTGCCTCAGAGGATGGGGCATTGTTTGACTGGAGTCGCGCGGGTGATGGAGATGTGGTATGTTGGTAGTTTACCCAAGGATGTGGAGCAGGTCCCGTAGCCCGAAGATTGGCGTTTGGTGCGGGGGGCGAACGGTAGATGACAGGCTGGAGTTGAGAGGGAGTGTATTGTCTGAATTGCTCCGTCATCTCCTCGCGATTATAGGGGCCGTTGCTGTTGTTGTACAAGGACAGGTTCTGCCCAAGTCCATGGATTGCATTAGTTGACTGGCTACGCATAAATCCCGAGGCCGGCTGGCCGTATCCAGTGAATCCACCTGTAATCATTGGGTTGGGCCCAAAGTTTCGACCAGTAGTAGAGGCATTAATCAGTTGAGGGTGTGAAGCCATTGAAAGAATCCCATGGTGAATGGGATGAGCCACATTCTCCTGAGTGGGTGGCTCTGCAGGGCTGGAAAATCTCATTTGCTCTGCTCCTTGTGAGTAGATTTGTGGGCTGCTGTTCAGAGTCATGTTTCGCACATTGGTATTGATGGTCATAGGGGTGATAGTATCCCTTGTGGGAGTCTCTCTACGTGGAGTGCTAAAGGGAGTACAGAGACCTTCACGAGCCTCAGAAGTGCGCTTGGCCGGGGTTGATTTAGAGTTAGTTCTCGAATGGCCTAGAGCCTTCTTTCCCGCATTCATAACCTCTCCTTTGCGCTTGTTGAGATTTTTATTGGCCACGACACGCTAGTTGATCGTCAGGGGGTTGTTTCCATAGTTTAAAATAATAAACAAAGGTTCGTATTACTTACATTTTTGGCGCAGATAGGGTCATCAACAAATGTAAATAAGTAGTACGCATCTAGCAAATGCTTGCAGATGGTCTTCTGAGTCTGGGAAACTGGTTAGCAAAATAGATGCCGTGATGCTTAGACAACGACCTACCCAAAGGCACTCGATAATCTTCGCCATTCTCTCCCTGAACGTCTGGAGTTGACCAGTATTCTTTGCCTTCCCGTCGTAAATGGCAAGCAGTGGCCCATTTTCATGGCGACTAATGCACGAATCCTTTTTTACATATATATCAGCATGATTGGTCAAGTAATAGGTATTGCCCACAAACCAAAATATTCCAGCAGACGATCTCCATCCTAATTGGACTATGCTTCTGCTCGCGGAACGGCCGGATCATGCCCTCGTTATCTTCCGCGTACTCGATACTTTTCATTGCCTTGAGCATCTCGGTTACAATCTGTCGCTTCACCTCCAAAGTCTTGGGAATGGTAGGGTCGTAGTCCACTTGGACTTCAATGGCGCGCCACGCGTTGGCGTCTTCAACACATGAGAATTGAAGCTCAGGATCAGGTCCGACCTGGCTGGTGGGCGACGTTGGGGATGTGGGGAGATGGTCTTCACTCTTCATGTCTCCTGGCTGATCATGAGTAGCAGCAGCGCTCTGACGGCGATCTGGGTTAACTGGGTTAACCGAGACGGATGCGGTTTGAACTGGAGAGGGATAAGAGGGCTGATGACGGGAGTAATCCCCAATCATTCCAATTCCGGCATTGGCGGGACAGGAGCGGAAATCAATATCCTGGCGCATCTCGCGCTTAGTATTTTCAGCAGCAGCTTTGGGTTGAAAGAAATCCAAATTCACGGCATCAGTTGGATCGTATTGACTTTTATCATTGTCACATCCGGCGCTATTCGCGCTCTTGGATTGTGGGTTAACTGTGTTACCACTTGCCGAGTGAGGAGGGGCTGGCAATGTGGATGCATGGTGCTCAGTAGATTGTTTGAGTGTAGTGCTGCGCTCCTCAAAATCAGGGGCCGCCATTTCTGCGACAGTGTGCTTTGGGTTGGGAGTCTTCGACGGAGGTGTGATAGATAAACTATCGGTTGCTGGAGGAAAAGGGGCAAACTCGGGAATACCTACTCCGTTATATTAGTACCACTAGAAGTTGTATGAGAAAGAAAAGCAAAGATGAAGAGAATTTCAAAAATTGGGTCTGCTCTATCTTTATTGTTTGTTTATACAGCCCTCTATCGTGCAAAATGGGATGGTTGGGCGGGAAACGAAGGGAAGTAGTTGCTGGGGCGGGGGGAAATAGGGCAAGATATTGTTACCGTCACCTCCTAACGCATCAACTGGCCCTGGAGCCAGACCTTCAATGAGTTTCGGGTCGACAGTTCCAGGGTCGCTGTTCGCCAATCCGGAGGGCGCGTAGTCCTCGCGAAAACTTTCCATGTGGTACCTATCCATATCCTATTAGTTTCGACAGCCATCCTAAACTAATATGAAGAACGAATCTCACGTTGCCTCATCCACAAAAGAGAAATGCTGCGCCATTATATTGTTGAAGAAACCTTCCGTAGGCACCGGTTGGACCAATGGATGGTAATAACCGGAAGGGTTAACTGAATCCATCCTTCGGTACCACCCACTCTAACAGGATTGGTCGCAGATCTAGTCGAAATATGAAAATACTACGGGCTTTTTCGCAGTATAGGGTCAACCCCCAATTTTCAGATATGCGATCAGATACTCTAGAAATGTCAAATAGAGAGCGCTAGGTCAGGTGTCAGCCATGAATTCTGCACCTGACCAAAGGAGGATGATACGCGAATGATAAAAGAAACTGGCTAGAGCTATGCCACACCTACTTTTCAAAAAGAGTTAAGTGCTGAGCTTTGCTTGGACAGTTCGGCGTCAATTCCCGGAAGTTTTTTTTTCTTTCTCGTATGGTCCGGACGACCACCAAAGGGCCCTAAAAGAACAAGGTTCGGGATATTAACAGGGCAAGGAATGACAAGCAGGTGTTCACAGCGTAGAATTTTGGTAGCTGGAGCTGCAGTAAGGTTTCTTGATAGGAGTTAGAAATAGAAAACGTTTGGGATGAGCTGTGCGCCTCGCCAGAGAAAATAGAAGGTTCTGACGCCGGTATTGCCCTTCGGGGTTGTTCGCGCTCTCAGGCGATCGAACGAGGAATTCTGATGAGCAAGCCGTGAGGTGTAGAGTCAAATAGATTCAGAGTGCAGGAAAGTAAAACGATGTGAAGGGGCTTGGAACTGGTAGTTTCGAAGCTGTCAAGAAGAAGTAAAAGGGAAAGATATGAAGATCTCTGGAGGAGGAAGGAAAAAGAGCAAAGAGGGGGGCGTTGAAAAGACACGAAATAGGGGGCTGGGCATGTTGGGTTTTATATTCACGTAGATTCGACCTCGTTGGGGGTGGAATTCACTGTGGACGTAGGGCCAGCCCCCGTATTGTTTGAATAACGGGCGGGTGAGATATATCGATGGGGGAGGGCAGGATATCGCAGAGAAAAAACAAATGTATTATCATATCGAATCCCCAAGGCACCCTTTCGAGTCCAATTCAACGATGCACTTTGGCGATCAAAAAATCGCGAAATATCATCGTTTCAATCGAGGTAAAAGTGAGTAGGATAATTAAGGTGTAGAGCCCCGAGATCTGCCGGTAAATTCCATTTGTCAGAAGGCTTCTATTGGCTGTTGTCTGCAGAAGAGAAAATACAAGCCATTATATCTGTTAATACTAAGCCCTTGGCTCCCACGCAAAATCGCGACAAACACTATGTAGGTTTATAGTCACCAAAAAACCCGCCGTTCAAGTTTGTCGAGCTCACAATCGATCAAGCGCACAGCGAAATTTTGTCGCCTGGAGTATCAGTAAAACCCGGCGAGCACCAAATTTAACATTCCTAGACTTGTAATCAATGGAAGCGATATATAATACCTTGAAGCCAAGGATCCATCACTTGACAATCCTTTCGCTAGGGAAAACCCTGGTGCTTTGGTTCGAGTCTAGAGGGTTTATACTGGATTTCCTCCATATCATCTGCTCTCGTTCACAAACAAAGAGTGTCGCAAAATTAAGATGATTAGCGAGGCGACATCGGAGGGTCTGTGACAGCTTGGAACTACTCTTCGAGATGGCGCACCGTGGAGGAATGCCGTCATCCACCCCTGCTCAAGAGGAAGGCAAGAGGATAAATATAGAGAAAGGGAAAGACGGATGCTTTCGTCAAGCTCAAAAACAAGGTCCTTCTCATTAAACAAGGACGAGGAAATTTTCAACACGGGAGGGAGATACTGGAGAGGAAAGGGGAAAAAAAAGAAAAAAAGAAAAAAAGCAGACATCAAGATATCAGGCCAGCCATAGCTAGGTAAAATTGATAGCTCATGAGATTTTTGAATAGAGTCCTGAAGCCATGGTCGATAACAGAATGTATTTGATTTAGCCATGAATGAGAACAGCAAAAGAGAGGATGTTTGCTTATGGACATGATCTTGCCATCCAGGCGGTTGAGAAGCACACAGATCTTCATGGTTTATGGATATACTAGTCAGGGATTTACATCCAGAGCTCAGGACTAGATGCAGACAGAGATGAGTGATTTTATTTAGGGTTAACTACTTGAACACAGCATTTTATTGGTGTTCAATTCAGCAGAAGAGTTGAAAAAAGAGGAATACCTAGTACCTAGTATCATTTCCTGATATGCAAGGGAGAACAATTTCATATTGCAAAAGATATGAAACAATTGAGACAGGGCTGCAGAAGAAATCAAATTCCACAGGCTGTGGTAGATATTAAACACAGCCCTTGACACCTTGCCATCAATTTCAGCTGTGTAGGAATCCCTCGGCTGCGGCTAAATTTTTGGATGGTTGGATTAAGCTCACCCCGCCAAAGTATCACCCGCATTTGCCAAGATCTTGGCCCACCAGCCTTTCACCGCGGCCTTTTAGCAGGGTAAAATTTAACACTGGATATTATAGAGACAATAATAAAAACAATAACAAAGACGTTTCATGAGCATGAAGGGGCAAGGCCTATTGTCGCTGGTTACTTTCAATATCCCAAATTATAAATACAATGGTTTCACTAATTGTGCCCAAAACTGGCTCATACACCCATAAACCCTTCAAGGAGGAAATTCGGCACTCGCTCAAGGTAGAGATTTGGCAGGCAGAGGATTTCACTGTACATATATGGGTTTGGGGAGAAGTCTACCAGTAACTTGGCCATGGGTTCTTCCAGAGTATCTACCCTTGTAGGAATGAGTGTCATATATATTTCCCTGTTCACTCCTCCCGTAAGTGTGTGTGAATTGCGGCGAGATGTTAATTGAAATTCCAGTTGAAGTGCAAAATACGAGATGTCATTGTCGAATGACCGTAACATTCTCATTCACAGAAAAGGCTTCCCGGGAATGTGGCTCCAGGCAGTTAAGGGGAGGGTAGCCAGTAGCAGCCAGCTTTTGCATCTGGGGAATTGGGAGGGGAATCAAGGAAACTTTCCTTTAACAAAATATTCCCCCAGCTATATATCATCATGTTTTCTATCATAGCTGGCTTTCAGTTTTGAAACAGGCAAATAGAAAACAAGGATTCTTCTCCATATCTAGTAACTTGCGTAACTCGCGATGATCTGCCCCCTCGATATGACCGTTGGGAAATTCACTGTTTTCTTGGGTATCTGTCTCTCCACTACCACATGCGAATTCTATTTTCGTGTACAGGCACTGCGAATCATTAGCGGCGGATTGCGCGCCTGAGTTCTGGCTATACTGCCAGGGCGCAAAAAGGAGCCATGGCTTCGCCTAACAATTCATCTGGGTTGATAGCGGAATTGAGTTGCATAATACGGCTGCACAAATTATGCACGCTGTTGACTCTCGTCGAAGAAACGTACAGGACATGTTCACAGATATCGTGATCTCGATGGTGTTGAAACCCAGTAAAAATAACCTGGAAGCCGTTGAAAAGTAATTGATACAACCTCGTTGAAAGGGTAATTGTCTTGGGGTAGGTAATACGCGTGGAATGAGGGGGTATTAGTAGAATTTCGTAGGCTACAGTGATTCATAGCTATGTTGAGGATTTGGAAAATGTCCGTGCCCAATAACTGGCCTAGTTCATTTTCAAACTCTTATATTGCCCATATTTTTAGGCGGTTGTCGGTATTGTCCGCGATGGGTTCGTTGTTGCGAGTTATTCTACTAGCTATGGTGTCCGTAGTGTCGTCCCCTTCTAACGGTGGATATATTTTTTGGCCGGAGCAGGTTGCTAAAACACCGCCCATAGGATGGAACACGGCACTGGTTACAGGATCTATTGTATTCCGTCAGTTCCATCAAGTTCTGCCAAGATGGTGGTGCACCACTAACCATAATGGACTTGTCTTTCCCATTCCGGTAGCCTCCTTTCTCCAGTAACATTTACGGGATCGGACCAGGCTCTGACAACTCCGTCAGTCCCACCGACCCAAATTTCCGTAGAGTTACGTTCGCCTCCAGGAACAATATCCGCCTTAAGTCTTTGGTTTGTCATTCCGCCTCTCCCCTCCAGCCATCCAACCAATTGGCCAGTCACTCGAATATCATACACAAGGATCCCCTTGCTTTTCCGCTCGATAATAAATAAATATCGGCCACATGGGCTCCAAAGCACCTGCGTAATACCCTTACCGCCAATACGGGGTTCTGCTTCCGTGCCTTCAATGCTAAAGGTGGCAATGGTATCACCGGACCCGTTGGAGGCGTAAAGGCCAATGTACCTGGTGAAAGTCCCTGCTGCCAAGATCCCATCTCCAGCTGGGTTGATGGTCATGGTGGAAACGATCCCCTTCATTCCGACACCACCACCAACGATCTTCTTCCGCTTACTGGGAATGGTCTGGAGTCTGGATACCGGGCCGTCTTTCCCAGGGCGTGACACGTCGAATAAACATATCAGACTGTCTGAACCTGTCAAAAATTGCGTGCCGCTGAGGACAGGCGGATACAGGATGGAATGAGGCGTAATGAAGGCCTCAGTTGTAGGTGATATAAGGCTATAGGAGGCTGAGAATCCCGGATATAAAGCTGAAGTCAGTCGAATGGGGTGGTCTCTGACAGACGAGAGTAGGAGCGTCGAGGATGCATCCTGTAGCGCGTAGAAAGGGTAGATAGCCGTTGCATAGATTGGCTCTGATGATGGAATTGTATGGTACGGCTGCAGTTCATGAGGTTCCTCTCTCTCCTCGAGTAGATCTGTAGGTCTGTACATAATACATATGCATATCAGCTGAGCTCCACATGGGGCCATTAAAAGGAACGACATACAGCACAAATGTTCTGATATTGTTATCCGCCGAGTTTGTAATTATGCTGGTTCCGTCTGCTGACCTGTGAGCGAACATTTAGCCTGAGTTTCTACCAAAACTCATAAGGGCAATGAAATACGGGGTCCCCGCGTACCAGGAAGCTTCCTTGAAATAGTTCGATATGGGTACGCTTTCTCCCATAACTGTCCGTTTCTTGCTTGATGACGTCTCATGCTTCGAGAGAGCATAATTCCGAGTGGACGCTACGCATGCTAATGCGAACGAGGGATCAGATTGATCCATGGCGATCAGACTTGCTTTGGCAGATAATTGTTATGTACTGTACGAGAGGAGATAAAAATCTTGTGATGGGTCATAAACAGGGGATATTTCAACTTTAAACCACTAATAGTGAATTACATTCACATAGTATGACAATATTCCTGTGCAGAATATCATCTTCCGTATGGCCATACTTTTTTTTCTTTATTTCTTTTGTTACAAAAAATCCTCAGCCATAGATGGAAATACTGCAGCTCTAAACAGGTCAACACTAGGCACGAATCAGTCCCCACAGGAGAAATAAATTGCCGCAGTAAATTCCAGATTGTTCATTCCCGTCCGTGAGGCCATAGATTAAACAGTTGGGTCTCCTATTTATGCAATCTATCTGTGGTTAGCCAAAGTCGTTGGTATAAGGTCAATTCGATGCCCGATGTCCAAAGCTTGCGTCTCGGCAAAACTTTCCTCCTTCTGCGCCTGACAAATTTGAGAAGACGCGGGAAAAATAAACAGCTTCAATCCGTCGCATCAATCGCTGTTTATGCAGCAAACTCCTCATTCCGCTGCCCTGTCTGCATCCCACCACCTTTTAAAAGGGACCAGTACCTTTTTTTTTTTCAGCGAGCTATCCTCGGTTTGATTGCTGAGCAATCATGTTCTCAGCACGGACTTCGGCACCTTCTATGGGAGGGTTGACAGTAAATACGTCGTCTGCGAACTCTTTGCTGTAAGTAAGTCCTATAAGACTCCTGTTTCTCTCCCCTTTCTCTTCCACAGGTATGCTTTTATTATACTTTATACCGGTCTGTGGCGGTTGGAACTATTGCCCGTGGGGAGTATTCGAATGAAGTTTTTGTTTCCATGTTATAGATATATGATCGTGCAGAGCGGAGGAGATAAAGATGCAAGGGAGGATGCGGAGCTTGCTGAATTGAGAATGCTTGATACTTACTATCACAATCTTTACTATAGCGGAACAAATACTTCGTCGACCGCACCTGCAAACACAACCGCCCCTGGCGGGTTATCGTCCGGCGGTAGTTTGTTTGGCACTGCACCCCCGACACAACAGCAACAACAACAGCCCCAGTCAGGAAGCTTATTTTCAGGCGTAGGTACACAGAATCAACAGCAACAAAAACCGGCTGGCGGAAGCCTGTTTGGAGCAAGCTCGCAGCAGACACAACCAGGTTCTGGTAACCCTTTCGGAGGGTCGGGAAACACTCAACAACAAAGTGGAGGATCGCTTTTTGGGGCTGGCACCCAGCAACAGCAACAACAACCTCAACCTCAACAAATAGGGGGGATGTTTGGCGCTGCGCAGCAAAAGCCGGCGGGGGGATCTTTCTTTGGTGCAACGACATCCACTTCTCAACCGCAATCCGGCGGATCGCTATTTGGCGGACTTGGGCAGACCACCAACACCACTTCGACAGCAGGCGGGGGATTGTTGTGAGTAATTCTTGGGCATGCATTCGTCATCTATTCTTACTAAAACCAATCTTTTTTTACAGCGGTTCCGGTCAGCCCCAACAGCAGCAGCAGCAGCAGCAGCAACAACAACAGCCACAGCAAGGCCCATCGCTCTCGCTATTTGGAAACCGAAATGCAACTACACAAGGAGAACAACGACCAGCGGCGGGCTCAACAGTGCAGGGTGTCAAAATTGACGTCTCAAACCTCGTCCCTACAACCAAATTCGAAAGCTGTACCGATGATCTAAAGAAAGAAATCGAAGCTATCGACACCTTCATCCTCAATCAAATTCGCATGTGCAACGAAGTTTCCGACATCCTCCCTACTATCTCGTCACAAGGGGCCCTCGTGCCTAACGACGTTGAATTCGTCCAAGGAAAACTAGACACTCTTCAAGAAGCCCTAGAAAACGACGCCAGGGGCATTGAAACTGCCCGTAACCTGGTAGCTCGTGACGCAGGGGAAGCTAAACTTGCCTTCCGCGCCCTTGACACCCTCCTCCTCCCCCTCCAATACCAACCTACAGCCGCAGACAGATGGCTATCACCTAACCAACAATCCCAATCTCTACCAGGCCGTTCTCTACGTTCCGGACTCAGCGCGCGCCATATGCTCGCTCTCCCAGAAGATGCGGAGGCAGATTCCAGTCTCGGGGCCACAGGCGGCCCAACAAATCTGGTAGATTACTTCTCCCAGCGGGCAGATGATATGAACGGCGTCGTTCAGAGATACAGGAGGAATCTGAAGGAGATTGAAGATCACCTTCGCGGCGTCGAAGCATCACTTGCGCAGCAGATTAGTGATTTGTCTTCTAGGAGCAGGGATGGCGGAGTGCCATCTCACATGGTATCCACGTCCAGAGCTAGTGAACTTGCCGCGACGCTCGGGGATGTGGAAACGGCCATCCTTGGCGTTGCAGGCAGGGTTGGAGGCGTCCGGGAGGAGGTTCAAGAGCTTGTTTTGGGACCACTGGGAATTCGTGGCAATGGGATGACGAACGGATGGTAACAATAAAAATGAAATAAATAAATATAAAATTAATTAAAGAGGGTCAAATTGGAAAATATCCCTGTGCGCGATTTTTTTTAAATTTTTTAAAATTTTTTTTTTTAATATTCTCATATTTCTTCTGAAAACCCCATTGTTGTACCATTAACTGTTTTTTTATATTATTTGCGTCAGGTCTACGTTGAAGACCGGAGATTGCGCATATTCTACAAGTGATTTCTGGATTCAGATATTCGCGATTAAGAGGCGTTTGTTTGGCATAAAGGTTTTGGAAGGCTGAATAAGTGTTTAAATATATCGAATTCCTTTCTATACATATTGTGCTACTATAATGTCTCTGACCACCATCAACAATGAAATAATACGGTACTTACGGAATTTTAACTGCACAAAAGTGAAACGAACGTGTCGCCTACCCTGCCCCAACATATGCCTATACATCATGTACTCATATCTCAAGAATTTGGTATCATAAACTTGGATTACCATTCCCCAAATTGCTTCCTACCCCAAAATGTTGGATCGTGGGTCGGAATTTTGCGCAGGATGGTCAGACGGGCGGCCGACTTTGATCCCTGCGCTCAGACCATACGTACTGGAGCTACTGTGAGAAAATCTGTTGTCCACTGCTTCGGGCACATAACGCTGCGAGACGGGGAAAACCTGATTATTAGGCGTATAGCCCTGTTGCTGACAGTCCTGATATTCAGGCCTGTGGGACGAAGGTGGAGGGCCAGGGAGCCTGGTTCGATGCTGCGGCGTAGCTGGTGGCAATGTGGCTAAGAGTCATTAGGCAAGCCATGCGGTATAACTGGAGATCATGTGCACTTACCAGTTCGAAAGGACGGTGGCATACCGCTTGGAGGAGGCATCGCAGCAAAATCTATACGATTTTTCGTCGCACTTCCACTTCCACTTCTTTGATGGCGATGCAGTTGTTCGATCCCGATATTTGCTGTTGGATATCTCACAGGGCTCCGTCGAGGAGATGGCGCCAGGGAGGTTAAAGGGCGGTACAAGTCCTCTGTGCTCGAGTTGGACTTCGGACCTCCACCAAGTGACTCGAGTACCTGAGTCACCGAATCTGACGCTGCCGTTTGAATCTGGGACCTCATTGCCCGACCCTTCAGAAGGTTGTAGAGATTCGTTACCTGGGTATGCTTCTTGCATTTTTCCCGATATATCTCCACTAGCTCATGGTTCTTCTTCTGCAGCTGCTCCTGGTTTATTTGCATTTCTACGTATTCCCAGTTTCACATTAGCGGCAGTTGAAGAAGGCTGGGAAAGCAGAAAAATACCAGATACACAGTTTTGGAGATTTGATATTTCCGAATTTGCGTCATGTATAA
Source organism: Emergomyces orientalis (assembly GCA_002110485.1). NCBI lineage: Eukaryota > Fungi > Ascomycota > Eurotiomycetes > Onygenales > Ajellomycetaceae > Emergomyces > Emergomyces orientalis. Next base: position 85,188 of record MOWL01000093.1, read on the forward strand.
CCTTGTCCATCTGCTGGTTTAAGGCACCATATTTCTCTGTCAAACTTTTGCCGAGATACTCTTGATAGTAGCTGTTTCACGTCAAACACGGCAGGAAATCAAGATTTAAGCTATCAGACATACATTTCTTGGGTAGACTGATATGTCCAGAATGCCAAAGCGCGCCCAGCGCACTCCATTATCGTATGGGGATCAAGTCCACTCAAGACGCTGGTCTTGTAATCTTCACTAGGGGTGAGAACCGTGGAGACGGCATCATCAGGGTTGACAAGACTGGCACTGCAGGCAGGGCATTGTCGTTCAGATGTTGTCGGTCGTGATAACCCGAGGTGGTCAGCACACTGAAGGCAGAAAATGTGTCTAACCAGCTAAGAAGTTAATTTTATGCCTCAAAATCTTGTCCAATATAGAGGGGACGAACGAGCAAGTAGTTACAACAGCCCTCTCGCTCAGAGTTACTCTGCATTTCAGAGAGTTGCATCGTAGGCAAAAGTCCAAAGCTTGGGCCATGACGGAAGACAAAACGCGCCACACAGTTTGACAAATTTTGGCAGACACAAAGGCTGGCCCCTGGCAACAGCGAAATCACTGCCCTTGGATATATCTGTAACCAACGAATTGAAGTTGGAGTTGAAGTTGAGCAGAAGTTGAAGTGGAAAATTTGGAGGTGGATTGCCGGATTAGGAAACCATCACAGTTGAACCGCACTCAACTCACATTACATGGTTTTCAGGGGCAACGACACATGATGCACATATAGAAAAAAGGAAGCATTCGTGTCTGGGAGAGAAGCCGATGTTTGCTGGAGTTGAAAGCGGACAACAACAGTTCATGATATTTTGTAATGCGCCAATCCGTTTATTAGAACCAATCGAACGCCCATGCTCATATATATCCAACCACCCATTTATTAAAACGCCGGGCAGAATAATACCTTAAAAAAAGAAAGCATTGCCTTTGTTATCCCTCCTGATACTGCCCATCTTTTCCTCAAACTCTTCTCCGGGCTCATATTCTCGCCAGAGACTGGCGGGGAAGATATGCTTGTTTCTTTCAAACCATCTCCGGTCCACTACTTTAGTCAAGGCGGGGTCCATATCCGCACCTTCGAGCGGGGGCTGTGATTCTGGATCTTCGCTAGACTGCGGTGGCGCTGTATTTGTATAGTCAAATAGTAACCCTCCAGCCTGAGTGAAACTTGGGACTCTATTCGCAATAAAGTAATAAAACTCATAATGCTGTTAAAGATTGACTTAGCAAGGTAGTCAGAGCTTAAATTGAAAGAACTGAGCAAACTAACGGGGATTGTAGACATACATGTGGAATGATCACGTTCCCTCTAACGCACATCAAATCATCTACACCAACCCTAGCCCACTCTCTGCGATAGTCTCTACGACCTCTTCCAGCCCTCCCGCCCCCGCCAGCGCCTCCAATGCCCAACTCCGCGCCCACTTTCCGGCAACGCTCAAGGAAAACCCATATCGGATCGCCTTTCTTTATTTTTACAGTCCCAGCAGGAATATTTGTCCCATCGTAAAAGACAAACGGGATCAATATCTCAGTCGCTTTAACCTTCTCTTGGAGCGCCAAGAATTCCCGCCGGAGGGCGTCTCGTGTTTGTGCTTCGGCTTCCAAGGCAGATTTTGTGACAACTTTTGGAGGGGGGACGGACAGGTTGGGGTTCGGCGCGATGCGTCGTGCGGGAGGCTTTGGGCTTCCTTCTGCAGGTGTTTTCGATGGCGACTTCTGATCGCTGGCATCCGCAGACGTTGCGGCAGAAGCCTCTATCGCATCTTCCCCGTCATCGTCCCCAAATGATAACTTGCTTTTCGCAAGATTGCCTAGCTTCTTCTTCTTCTTTTTGGGGAGATGTTGCGCAGATTCATTTTGTGGCGTCAGGGCACTGTACTTTGTCCGTTAGCAATGGAGGATTGTAAATGGCGAGCCTCGTCGAAATGGATATAAGCCTACCCATCGGTTGTTTCTCCGCCGGAAGGGGTGGCGCTTCTGGAATTCCCTTGAGCAAATCTGCCAAGAGTCTTATCATGCGCTTCTCTTTCCTTTTGTTCGAGGACCTCAGCTCGTCTTTTCCGGAAGTCCGAGAGGTGAACCAGGCCAACAGTTTGCGATTTCAGCAAGTCTTCAGCGGAGACGGCTTGATTCATAAACGAGCGGGGAGTTGACGTCCGGCTTTGAGGATCTGAATATGGAGTCATTCTGTATATGCAGCAGTAGCCAAATATATCGCCAATGTATAGGATTTTCGAACGTATTCAAGTACCAAGTTTGGTTGTTCCTTATAGGCCAAATGCGGAGTGATTAATTAGTGAAAGGTGGATATATCACGTGACTGAGATCTTCTCGCCGCTGTTGCTTTCTGATGAAACATCGAAGGAGCTCTGCCAGCTTGATCGACGCTCCACTTTACGCCAATTGTGATTTGATAAGTTTATATAACTTCATATTTCGGTTGCTTAAAGAATTCGGTGGGTAAATCCGCTCGTCTTTTCCCGTTTGCGACTTTATTAGCTTTTGTCTGATGTGAATTTCGCTACCGAAGTTATTTACAAACTCGAAGCTCGATATAACAACAGGTCGCATGAACTGTACCAGCGGCACCGCTGAAGATTTTCGGTCTCCTGTCCATGGCGGCGATGATGGAGGAAGACGATGACGAACTCTACGATCCCACATATACTGCTCCCACCACTGAGACATCAAAGGGGCCCGGCGTGCATTCTAGCGGAACAAATGTAGCGGAGACAGAGGCTGGGGGTCAAGAGGAAGAAGAGGAGGAAGAGGAAGAAGAGGAGGAAGAGGAGGAAGAAGAAGACGAGGTTAGTGTTAGGCAAACCGAAGTTTTCTTCGCTAGGAAACACTAACTGGTTTGTAGGATGACTTCAAAATCATAACGGATGCCCCTCCAGAAGCTTCAACTGAGTCAGTGCTCATACACATACAAACGGGCTGCTTAATATGTTATGGCGTGCGCTGACAATACAAATACAGACAACCTTCCCGACATTCTATCCTTCGAAATGAATCCCTACGACCTTCATCCGTGGAGGCAACAAGCGCACCTAAACCTTCTACTCCATCTATCGCCCCGAAAGCTGAAACACCCACTATTCTCCACGCCACAGCCGTAAAACCAGTAGCCCCTCAGAAACCGGGTTCAGCTTATCCTGCTCAACACACATCAACTATCGATGTCAATGCAAACCCCGTCCATCCTACAACCAACAAACCTATCCTTTCTACAGATTTAGATGCCGATTTCCCCACAGAAAATGACAAGCCGTGGCGCAGGCCAGGGTCGGACATGACAGACTATTTCAACTATGGTTTTGACGAGTTTACCTGGGCAAGTTATTGCTTAAAACAACAGACATTACGAAAAGACGTTGTCGACCAGAAAAAAGAAATGGACGAGATGCACGCGTTCTTAGGTGGCGGCTTGCCTGGGATGCCAGGTCCAAGTCCAGGTCCAGGTCCAGGTCCAGGGACGCCAACTATAGTGCCTGGTGGAGGAACTCCAGGTCCGGGTCCTGGCCCACCGCAAGCCACCGGCCCTCCCGCCAGTGCCATGCCAGGGATGGTATCTGGTATGCCGGACATGTCACAGGAGATGATGCAAGGGATGTTCACGAGCATGATGGCGCAGGGATTGGATCCTGCGTCAATGGATCCGATGACTTTCATGCAGCATGCACAAGCAATGATGGGAGGAGGTCAGCCTGGGCCCGGCCCGGGTCCGGGTCCTGGTCCTGGCCCTGGAGGCCCACCAGGTGGGCAGCCAGGCTTCGGTGGACAACCTCCTGGACAACCGTTCAGTGTACCAGGTGGAGGCCAGCCGCAGATGGGATACGGCGGATACGAACAACGAGGTGGTGGGTTTGTTAGAGGAAAAGGCGGACGAAGGTGGTGACGTGAGTCCAACAAGAGTTAAAGAGGCATGATGAGTTTTAATTGCGAACTGATATTTCCTGGGTTGGTATGGAATTTTTCTTGCTTTATATACGTTTTTTTCTGTTTGATTTGGGCTATACTAGGCGTTGTTTTGCTACCGAATGTGCCATACAATGAAATATAAGTGAAATTTCCTTGTGGACATGAACTCCAGGCATTCGATGTCCTATAATCCGGGGAAGTTTGCGTTGTTTGCATAGTCTCACGCTATACTTAATTTGGCCTTTAGATATTCCTGAAAGTCTTGGCGCTACTTCTGGAAATTTCTCAGCAGAAAAAAAAAGTTGAACTGCGTGTCTCAAGTTCTCTTCTCCATCTTCCACCAGCATAGCATTGTACACTTTCCAACATTCCCATTCCAATTAATCTTATTTCATTCTATACATCTCTTTAACTGCGCTTTTAATTCACCTTTCTTTCCTCGTACTATACTTCAACCCTCGAAATGGTAAGTTGTCTTTCCCCGGAATGGAACCATTCAACCCTCTGCCCACTGTTCCCTGCTCCCCAAACTACCTCAGTGTTCGCATTTCCATTCGTCGTTGGAACCGTTTTTTACTAATGGAATTAAAATGGCAAGCAGGCTCTCCGCAGCGTTAAGAACCTCGTTCCCCTCTTGGACCGCGTCCTCGTCCAAAGAATAAAGGCCGAGGCGAAGACAGCATCCGGCATCTTCCTCCCCGAGAGCTCCGTCAAAGAACTCAATGAGGCCAAGGTTTTGGCTGTGGGACCTGGTGCTCTCGATAAGAAGGGTAACAGAATCTCAATGGGTGTAACTGTTGGCGACAAGGTTCTCATTCCTCAGGTATGTTCGAACTTTTTCGCAACTCTTTACATCTGGGGATAATGGAAACAGATAATTGGGCGATCTGGCCTTGCGTGGATTGACGCATAGAACAGAAATATAAAGGAATTGCAAATTAGTGGGTGCACAAATGCTAATGGATCCTTTCTCTTAATAGTACGGAGGCAGCCCCGTTAAGATCGGTGAAGAAGAGTATTCCCTCTTCAGAGATTCTGAGTACGTTACACTGCAACCTACCTGCCCACTAAAATACCCTCTAATATTGGACACACCTGCAGGATTCTCGCAAAAATCAGCGAGTCATAATACAATCGTTGAATGATACGCGTCATCTCGAGATTGAAACTGTACATTATGTAATATCATGAATTCGGACTGCTGCCTATCGAGCACACAATGGAGACAAATAAAAAAAGGAGATTAAGAAAAAGAAACGCGTTATGTGACAAAAGGCCGGATATCATTGCAGCGCCCTTGCAGACGACATGAATGTTGGTTGTTAATATGCTGTCGTCATGAACTGCACATGGCCCCTTCCTGGCATTTTTTTGAATTGTACCGAACCGACGCTCCCCTTGTCCATTTGTGAATTGTCTATTTTGAATACGTTCTAGCCCATCGTATTAGTATTGTTTTTATATGTTTTTATATTTCCCTATATTTGTTCACCCAAAGCATAATATCACATTACGATCTCCTCTCAGCTCCTGCTTTTGCAACCTACACCCTCCGATAATTTTTGGAAATTGGAAAAAATATACGGAAATCCAGCCATTACCGAGGCAAATTAAATAAAATCGGCGTTCTGTTCCCTGGTACTACCTGCTTCCCACGACGGGGAATCAACACCATCCGTTGCATTGACTGATTTACAAACGTATTCAGCTTCTCCGATTCTCACTGCCTTTGTCAAACTACTATTCAAAACACATCCATCCATACGACACACGCACAGTTATTACCCTGATACTCACACAATGTCAGACAAAAGGAAGAATTTAGGCTGCAGCTATCACTTCATATGCCCTGGGCATAAATAAATGGATGTCCATATTTTTGACAGAAGTTTTCTCAATTCAACCACATGACATACGGTGCGCGCGGCATATAAAGATGGTTCTAGTAAATATTTAACTAGTGTGAGCCATGTTCTGTGGATTTTGGCAGTTTCTCTACACTCATACATGTACCTTGCATATAAATATATGCTGAGTATAACAACAATACCCAGGATAAATGATATGGGATGATATTGTTCTTTATTGTTCCACGCAAGGGAATGTGGAGACCAATCAAATTCCCATGCTCTCTGCTGGCGTTCTTGGGTACCTGATTTTTTTCTATCCCAAGCGGAATATAATGAATGGTTGACTAGCAAATGAGGTACGTATCAAAGAATGTAATTCAGCTCATTCCACAACGAAGGGTTCTAAGAGCATTGCTGAGATTTGGATGCCAGCTTTGCCTGACGCCTCTCAAGCGGCGCTAAGGCGACCTCGCGGTTTAATTTAGGTTTCTTGGCCCTAGCTCCCTTTGGGCATGATCTGCTAACTAAACAAACAAACTTTTAAAGCCTCCTGGGAGAAATTAACATCCGGATTTCGGATTTCGTGTGTCAACTGAAATTAGCAGCAACATTTAGAATGCAGCATAATACCGAACTACAAAATAGGTGTCTAAATAAGCTTCGGGATGGCGGGCAGAGGCCCTACAAACCCAATTGCCCAACTCACCTCAATGATTGTACGCCGATCATGCTGATGGCAGCCCACCAAGGGTACTCTACCTTCATATTGTCATTGCTAACCACCAGCTTACCGTGCCACGCTCGGAGAGCTTTGTTTGTTTGGGTGATATACCCTAATAATTAATTACAACCGATCTGGTATCTATTTGTTTTATTCTCATATACGACATTTTAGATTAACCATGTCGAAATACCCCCTTTTCATACCTTCTTTGTTTCTGCCAATTCTGTTGTTTCTCTGTATACGTACATATATTCTATATATGTATGCTCACCTCCCCATGAATGAAATTTTTTTATTGAAGTAATCTTTCTTCACTGCACATAAAATAAAATAAAAGGTCCGATGTGGGCTGATTCCAGTTTGTTTGTGGTCAATTCGTTTTCAATCGGTCAGTGAGCAACGAATCCATTTTCTGAGGCGTTATATTGACCTTGGAAAATGATTCCACACCCGGAAATGCTGGTTATTTTTACCTTAACAATTTTGGGGACCGTTCAAGCTATGCATGCCCCTCCGTGTTTGGTCGATAATGGGGCAAATCAAGGGGATGGCCCAGCGGCCAAGACTCTTCGCTTCCGTCGACGTATCCAAAGTACCACCGCTCGCACCATCGCTGTCGCATCTAATATCGTAGTTAATGCTGCGAACGCAAAAGTTCCGGGCGTTGTTCCAGACATTATTATGCCTAGCATGAGTCCACGTCAAGAACCTTACAATATGAAAGGTCAACAAAATGGGAGGGACATTGAGGACGAGGAGGTTAAAGAAGGCGCAAGAAAAGGCACTCAGATGCAATGGGAAGATGAAGAAAGAAAGGATTATGAATATCTACTGGGACAATACCCTTCAGTCATTCATCGCGATCCACAGCTAACACCGAAGGAGCCTCCAGCTGACCAACGTGGGGTGGCAGAATCATGCCACTCCGAAAAGCTGAACAAGCTTCCACCCAAAGCTACAGTTCCTTGGTGTCCGCCGGGAAAGTTTCGAATGAGAGCTCGTGATATCGTTTCCAAAGAGGAGGTAAAGACCCGTCGAGAGGCGGCGAAGGAAGGGTCAACAGAGCGAGTTCTGCTTGCCGCCACTGTTCCCGCTCCGCCAGATACGCCAGCATTTCCAAAAAATAATCATCCAGGAGGAACAGAAGACGGTTACGAACTAAAAAGAGCACCCTCTCGTCGCCAACCTGGTGCAAAGGACCGGTATCCGAACCCGGATTGGTTTCCACTAAAGCCAGATGGATTGGGGCGTCCACAGCTCCCCCGCCGCGGACCTATTGAAGCTCCTGCCGATACCCAAAACGTAGAAAAGCCGTCACCAAATCGCAGGCAGGCTCCGTGGTTGTTTGGTTTGGGTTCTGCAGTTAGCGTTCCTCCGCCGCGAGCCTCACCGAAAAAGGAGGCGGTGAATAATAACTTCCAACGAAGTGCAACTCTGTCCAGGATTACGATGCCCCAATATCAAGATATCTCAGTTAATGGGCGTAACACTGAAGCGTCACGGAGCCTGGACTAGAAGACTACCGCATCTTCAGATTCTCTATCGGGACAACTGCGGGATATGGAACAGGAAAAGGAGGGCGTTATTTCCGCAGCTGGGCTTCCACGTCGTGAACTCCCTACGCATCGAGAACCGACCAAATATCAAAAGCGGATGCCAGTCAGTTGGTAAAACGGGGCACTGTGATGTACATGGGACCATATCGGACGAAGACCCCGAACCAGGGAAACTCTGCTTCATAGGGCACTTGAAGTATGCAAAAGGAAACTCGTAAATTTGGACGGAGCGAAGAGTCACTCCCCACATCAGAGGAATGCAGTTACCAGGTGGAAAATGAACCCCCAACAGTGAAGCAGACACTAAAGGGGAATGCAATCATCACCCCGGATACAAAGGCGGGCGCTGACGGGGTAGATAATGAATTGAATATTTTGTTCACTTAGTACATGCCTATTGCCCATTCCAAATTTCATTTTACATTATTCCCATTTAGATGCATTCCGTGGCGGGTGGACGTGGGTAATGGGAGAAGCCTTATGCAATTTCCTTCAATTTTTGTTATTACTATTTATTTCTCGTTCGTTTCAGTATTTGTTTCTTGCATGCCTATATCCATAGTTCTCTTTGTCGGCTTGCGTTTGGGCTGTATTTTAGATTCGAAATCATGAAACGCCCGGGAAACTTCATTGTTTGCCTAGGAAGTGAAATTACCTTCGTACCAGGAATTCTTTGCCCCTATTTCCTTGGTCTTCCCACTATGAGCACTTAATTGCCTAGGCCTGAACAGTTTATGAAAAAAAATCATAGAATTATAATAATTAATTATGCATACAATAAACGCATTCGTCACCATCGTCATTGCAATAATATCTCGGCTGCTAAAATGCTGGGCAAAAATCATTTGTGGTCGTTCCACCTCGAAAAAATGCCTGACTCCTAACCATGACTTAAAGCCTGCCTTATGAATAGTGAGGATAAAGAACATATGTCGAAAATAACATGGCATTACATTAGGGAAGTGCAATGAATTTTGGGACCATGCGTCCTTAATATATATTTGGGCTACTTCACGTTCCTCAGGGCATATTGCCCTAATTCATAGCTGTTCAACAGCCAGTTTTCGGCCCACACGTTCTAGCACACTTTGCCCGAGAATGGGTGCAAAGATTCGCCGGCGTTCGATAGAGGTCATATTGATGAAGAGGGAAAGCGCAAATTGCGGATTTTGGGATCCTTGGGTTAAATAGTTGCCAGAATACCACAATCCATCGCCCTCATCGCTATCATCATAATTATGTAACAGAACCATCTGTGCTGCAAAGCTATTTAACCCCGCCCGTCGGAGGAAAAGCTCGCTTGGTGAGGGATCTTCTGGAAAAAGAATAGGGTCGGGCCCACCAAGCTCATGGGCGGGATCTGAAGTGGACCATGGAGTCGCAGTGTAATATTTATCTGCAAGGCTGAGAAGCCATTCTGTTATGTTGCTAGCGTCATTCACGACAAGAAAGATGTTTATTGCTGAAAAGTGGCTGAGCGATTCGCAAAATGTCCTGAGTGAGTCAACAGCTTTCACTGTTCTATCGCCTATATCCGCATGTGGGAATGTTAAGCTGCGCTCATTTGGGGTAACCATGGGGTTGCAAATGAACACATATAATTCCTCATATAGAAGACAAACATTTGAAATGCGCCGGCGAACTGGAGAATTCAGTTCCTGGGCGATGCCCTGCCCAATTGGCTGGTGGCCTGGCAGGTATTTCTGAGTTATTTCTTGAGTTGTGGTTAAGAGAACACCCACAGTGGGAGAGAGTGATATATCTGCTTCCTGTCCTTCGTTGCTCTGTGGGTTATCGAGATAATGTTGAGTTCGTGGAATCAATTGCCGCTGGAGGGAACTCCCCATCCCAGCCCATGTGCCAGTCGCATATGGATTTGGCGGGGTGCTGTGATCCCGGAAAACCAGATTACATGCCGGGGATAGAAATTCAAGATTGTGAATTATGGCACGATGTGTCCGCAGAAGGGATGTGGATAGAACAAATGTCAGGACACTTTGGAGCCGAGCGGTCCTGGGGGCGACGAACAGGGGCACTGATGTAGTTTTAGCATCTGGTTGGGTTATCGTCTCCAGAGTCTGGGAACTAATTTTCGGATGCCGGTGATCCTGTGCCAAAACCAGAGGATCAGGATGGGGAAAAGATGGGCATTTATCCGGGCTCGAACTTGTAGGCTTTCGACCACGAACCTCCATAAAATTTGATAGTAAATCTAAGGGTGAAAACGTGGACGAGAAAGTTGAACCGACACCTGTGGTCCTCGCAGATTTGGGGTTCATTTCAATATTCACAGCCTTTAAGCTTGCTATATTGTCATTAGCGATGTGTTGCTTGTCTATATGGGAATACCCCGGGCCACCCCCGTTCGTGTCATTCGTCGGAAAACAATTCCCAGAACCCTTCCCTCGAAGTGATAAAGCCGGTCGTACCTCCTCGTAAACTATTCCTGGCATAAGTTCCTGATCGTCGTCAAGACTTGAAATACGGAACTCATAATGATAAACCGGCGTAAAGAATTCAGCTTCATTTTCGGAGCGGCCTAAATGACCACCAATCTCAATGGGAAACCTGTCCAAGGCAACCTCAGAATTAATGGTTTCCTTAACCTCCAGCCTCGGTAACTCCATCGCAAACGGTTGCCATTTGAGATCCTTTTTACTATTCCCACTACCAGCATCTCGCAGACCAGCCAAATGCTCCTGTTTAACGGCAGAAATAAAAGACCGATACAGCCGTCGCAGTTCAGAGTCCGATAAACCGACCACTGCCGGCCACAGTGGGGCCATGATCGGGGTTTTAAGGACAGGCGCCTTGCATCGAGTCATGGTGTTAATACCTCTGATGCGTTCTCCATTCAGTTTGTTGTCGGCCTCTTTCTTAGCTGCGCTAATGGCTTTCGATAGGTCCTCTTCGATGAGGTGATTTTGTCCAATTTCCATTGAATCATGTAAAAGAATTTCCGGGGCAACACCTGTACGCACCATGGCTTTTAGGATATCTTCATCATTTTCAGCTGGCCTTTTTTTAGTTGATACTGGCGGGGTGATAGGGGTTTCAACTTTCAAATCTTCTATTCTATTCTTGACAACGCGTGATAAGCTCAAGTCTGAAGAACTATGTAGTACTTCATTCGACTCATCTTCTCGTATTGGGTTTCCAGCTTCAGTGGTAAACGTAAGAAAATCAGCAACGATTTGATCGCAGTTTGGCATAAGAGTGTCTTCAAGTTGCCTTCTCTCAATGTCTTGGTATTCAGCCATCGGAGGTGTCTCAGGATCTGGTAGTATATCCATTTCCAAACAGGGAGAGGATGGGATAAATGGAACGGGAGTTGGATCCCTAGACAACAAGATTGGTGTCTGGGGCTCTATGTCTTTACTCTAATCACCAGTTAGATGTTTATGTTTTTCGAAGTTATGAAATTTACCACTGACCTTGCCACAAAAGATAATTCTTTCATCTAACCAGCCGTCCATTTCTAGATTTCCAGCTTCCACAATCTGGCTCTTGATCCCTTGCATAAACATTAAGCCCTCCTTCATACAGTTCAACCTCTCCCCCTGAGCCATGTCCCATACCCGCTTTGACTGGCTCCAGAAACTACTCGGGAGCCTCAAACTTTCATCTTTCTCATCATCAAGCTGTTCTAGGGGCACATCCATCTCCATACAATCAAGTGAGATTCTCCGTCGAAAGAATTGCATGTCCATCTCGTGGTCGGTTCCCAGGACAGGGGTCTCTAATTTCAAATCTCGAATTTGGTCCGATGCTGGAGGATATTCGCCTTTCACATAATAGTTGCCCGTTGATCTTTCACCGATGGAGGATTTAAGAATGGAAGATAACAGAGGTGCGCTGGCCCAGCTCACTTCAAGCTTTTCTTTTGTTCTAGACTCTATCTCACGATGTATATTTTCTATGTCAACAGAAGGGCGGTTTGGTTTGTCACAAAGAGATACGGCTATATCTTCAAACGCTGGTGGGATCAAGAGGAATGGGTCTGGTACGCTGTTCTTAGAGATATCGTGGAAACGTGCATATTCGAGGATAGATGGTGCTGATGGCGAAGACATTGCTGAACGTGGATAACCCGAACTGTAAAAAACATCCTCCCCCCCCTGATTAATAAAAGACCAGCAGGTCAGTCTATACTCTTTTCTCCACTGGCTCCATGGTTCAGACCACACCGCTGTTATCGTTGTATGATCTCAGAGAAACAGAGAGAGAGAAACAGCGTCAAGATAGGGGTCGCACGTGATTGCAAAATATACGACCCTTTATTCCTAGCGACAATGCCATAGAGCGAATCTTCTTACTCTACTTCTATACTGGTCACAATAGGTGCGAGTATTAAAAGCATCGTCCAGGAGGGAATAAATTACTAAATATTGTAAACACAACATAGTAGTAGCATGTAATTTCGAGGATGATTGGTCCAGAAATAAATCGCCTGCGACGAAGACTGGGTGCAGTCCACTGAAATTACACGTCATGAAGCATAAGAATACATAAATGGCGTAGGAAAAAATAAAGGTATAGAAAACTGGTCCAACCGGTTCAACTGAATAGCTCAGTCGTTGTAGTTGGACTGGCGGGATCCGTCTTTATTTACGACAGGTAGGTTATATTTAGTGGCCAAATCTTCCTCTTGAGACTTGCCAGACGGATTAAAAGTTGGGCGTTCTGCATGGCAAGAAACACGTACTGCATGCCGGCGATGAGGTGCGAAACCATACGAAGCAGTGTGATTCTTTGGTATCAAGTCAGGTTAGAGCATCTCATAAATGTAACGAAACAAGAAACCTACCGTTGAACGATTGTCCCAGAAGGCAACATCATTTTCCCTCCACTGGAAACGAGCATGTAGTTCCTGCGTGGTAGCTACAACATTGTTGAGGTAGCTAAGAATTGCATTACTTTCTAGCTTAGGCACACCGACAATTTGAGTAACGAAACCAGGGTTGAAGAAGAGTGAATTCCACCCAGTGACGGGGTTGGTGCGGATGAGTGGGTGTTCAGTAGTAATTGGCTCGCGGCGGACAGGGCGGCCAGCAGCCCTTGAACCATCCGCTTGCATATTTGCTGAATGAAGAGCAGTTAGGTTTTTGAGATATGTCTGCATATGTGGTGACAGAGCGTCGTAAGCAGCATATTGAGAGGACCAGAGCGTATCTCCGCCACCACCACGAGGAGGTCCGGTGACGACCTTGAGGGAGGTGTATGAAGGTGGTTGAACCTCGTAAGTTACCTATACACGGTATTAATAGCTGTTTGCTTGACTTTATCTTAGTTTGTATGGCTTAACTTACATCGGAATGCCATAGAAAGCTTGGGCTGAACAACGCTCTTTGATCAACAGAATTATCTGCGGTATAAACCACATGGACGTCCTCCAACCCTGCCCTTTTAGGCACAGCAGTTGTAGCATGCTGCGCAGCAATATAGATGTCGGTTAATAGCTACATATCCTTGAGTTATATACAGAACTTACTCGGTGAAGAGTCCCGAAATACCGACCAAGATTCCTCTGGGCCTCAATATCGAAATCATCCTGGCCACGGAAAAATACCACACCACGAATTGCTATTAAACGTGCAAGATCATTTTTCTGATCATCCGTGAGCGTTGCAATATTGACACCGTGAATCTCTGTTCCGATTTTGGGGTTATAATCGAATATGTCCGTGGCCGCGCTTAGAAGGTTGCTAAACTTCTCATCCCCTAAAACTCCCTTATCATGATAAGGGACTTCTCCAATCAGATCCCACCTTATATCCGGAAACGAGGGAAGAAGATAGTCGAAGGGATAATTCGCGTGATCTTCGACCACCGTCCGCCCTGGTTCGTACTGCAAAACTTGTTCCTTTGCATTGAGGGCCTCTTCCCGCGGTTGGAGAGGTCGGGGTTCTTCAAGAAAAGGGGCCATAATAGCAAAACGACGGTTGGCAGTTATCAGCAGTAAAACTGACGGTTTACCGAAAAGCTCAAGCAAAAAAGGCTGAGGAGACTAAGCTCAAGAATGGATGTTGAGAAAGTCAGAACAGAGGAACAAGTGGAAACACCGCCAGCTATTAATGAAATAAGCTGACGCGAAAATTCCGACCGCCTGTTTAGTAACGAGGTTGGAAATTGACATTGCTCCCGGGACCTTGCGGCTGGAGGCTGGAGAGGGAAAATACATGGCATCATCGCATATCAGAATCACATAATTTATACAAACAGGGGACGCAGCGTCATGCAAAGATGAGACCACGGGAGCTTCGCTTATCCCAAAGGAGATAGTCTAACAAAAAATCATAGTTTCCACAGAAGGCTGTGGTTTACCTATTAAGCAAGTCAGCTCATATTCTTTGGTTGATCTCTTCCCTCGATTTCTCATCTGGAAGACAAGTTGCGCCATCGCCGTGGATCATCCAAAACAAGACACTTGCATGCCGATTCCTCAGCTACATCGCCCGCTGACATACTATTAATAAATGGCCACAAAATGGAGAACGTAATACTGTCCCAGATATTTCTGAGGTGCACCTATTTCGAGGTGGATGTACAGGTGTTAGACATTGGTGGTTGAAAGGCAGAGTGTCAAAGAAAAATGGTCTAACGCCAAACATTCTAAGCCCTAACTTGAATTCAGAGGCTGCGGCTAGCTTACAACGTGCGATGCTGGGCGTCCACGATATAATTGGTCAAGGAATGAAGAAATACAGACATGGAAAAGGGGAAAAAATGGAAATATATTAATTGCCCCCCTCTGTATCCATCACTCTCTAGGACTGTTTCACTGGGGCTGGTATATCGGAACCTCAAGAATTAGCTACAGAAGGTATTTATCCTAAAATGTGAATTCTTCGTAGGTGTTTGAAGCAGAAAATACCCTTCAAAAAAGAAATAAAATATTTGAAGCAATCCGAAATTGCCGATACCGCAAATGCAAACGCCAAAAATAAGGTAAGAATCAAAAGACTCCGTAAATACTAAACACAATGAACAGCAGTAGGAATATGTTGGAGGCAGAATGAAACATGAAAATGGAAGCTTGGATTGCTGGCTGGTACATGCGACTATGTGATACAAGGGACAAAAAGGTTTATCGGAGACCGGAACTAATAACGCGATATGCGGGGGTAGTAAATAGTATTTCTTTAAAAGCAAGAAAAACACAAATATATATATGTATAATATATGCAAAGAAGCGAATAAATGGCCCTCTAAGGGACAAAATTTGTCTTTAAGGAACCCATAATCTAACAAATCCAGCAACCTCTCGCCTGCATGTAACGCAGCTTCCAAAATTATTCATTGCAAGACTAACCCTGCAGTCTTCACAGACGCAAAGACACCGACACGGCCATGTAATGATTGATCTGGGTGCAGCCTGGCAGATGACGCATTGTGGTCCGTCAGCACCAAGACCCGACGCACCCGTTTTCCAAGACTGCGGTTCCTGTTGGCGCTGTTGTTGATTTTGTGAATGGGTTCCCGATGGGTTTTCATGGCCTAGCCGCCGTGACAATATGAGGTTTTCAAGAATTTCAGACTCTTCCTCAGAAGAGGGTCGTTTCCTCTCATTCGACCCGGGGAACGTTGAGGTGTTACTCAGTACGTGAGGGGTGTTATATCGTGACGAAGTGAGCACGCGTGCGCGGTCTCGTTCAATTTGGCTTCTAAATCGGCTGCGGGTCATGATTTTGCCTTCATCAGCCGCCATCAGATGCGAGGCTAGAACTCGAGCTTCGTGCCTGGTTTCGTTGTCCCTTGGATCGAGGAGGCGGGCAAGCGAACCCATATCAAGCAGAGTTTCGTCAGGTGGCGTAGTAGATCTCGAGCTGACATTAGACGAGGCGCTCTGCTGATTCCGCATGGTGTACGGGTTTCTTTGCGTGGGCGTTCGACGGCCATCCGATTCATATGCCTCCCACTCCGAATCGGTAGTTGTAGGCATCGAAACGACGCTTGTTGTATCCTCCCAATCATCCTGGGAAGGTGCGTAGTCACCACTATCATCTCGATCGCCCCACGATCCGCCGATCTTCCACCAGTTATAGAGTTTCCTGTCAAAACGGCTTTCCTCTGTTTCGCCCCATTGAGAAGCGTTTGCCAGCTCCCTCTTCCTCATTTCCTTTTCAACATCATATTCGTAGTCTTCTGGAAGTTTCAGTTCGCCTTGGTCAGTCAAAATCCAGAAGTCAAGTGAGTTGTGGTTCTCTGCTCTTCTTGTAATGGACCGTTTGCGGCCAGTGCCGCCCAGCTTCGTTAACCACCTAGGCCGCCTAGTAATACCCACGAGATCCAGGCTTCTAATGAACCAAAAAGCTGCCCAACCTACTAAGAGAAAGAAAATCCCTCGGAAAAAGGTAAAACCATGATAGCATCTGCTTGCCCCTTGAAATGCGCCAACTCCGCCAAATGCCGTTTGTTTCTCCATCGAACGAGCACCCTTCCTCTGTTTTTCAATTTTCTTTTCCCGGGAATATCCGCTTTCCCATTCAGTTTCACGTTCAGGAATATCGAACTTAAACCCTTCGTTAGTGCCAGAAAAAAGTTCCATCGGCTCAGAAGCATGGTATTGTGTTCGGTTAGCGTTATTGTTTCTCAATGACTCGATTTCTGAAAGCCTGTCCTCCTCCAACCAAGTCATTGACCTAGCAACTACGCTTTTCCCTTCATTTAGGAAAACGGCATCACTAGCTGCTGCTAAGGACGCATACCCTATCCTAACTAGAGCAGTATAAAAGTCTTCCCTTGGGTTAAGGCGCACATTTCGAATTTGCGACGCTCCTTGCATATTGGCATGCGCGAGTGAGAATCTTTCCCGCAGCGAGGTAGGAAGTGATATATTGGAAGGTAGAGAGAATGCGGTTACAAGCAAAGCCAGTCCGTAAATCGCAAGGCAGGTCAAGATCCCAACGAATATGAGCAAGTGGGGCACGAATCCCACAATACATACTGTGGGGAACCTGAGAACTCCACTATCATTACCACCTAAGGGCGAACCATCAAAAAACCCCAAACACATGGAAGCCATGAAACAAAGACCCCAAAATGTTGTGTTGATGAGGCGGCCTTGGTTCTGACGCCCGAAAATGTCAAGGATATTTGAGGATAAACTGTTGCAACATGAAATTAAAGCGATCATCAGAAGCTCAGGCGTAACGTTAAGCCTGTCTAGTACTTGGTTCCGAGAAAGAAGTTGGGTAGCAGTAGCGGAACTCGTGTTGTTACCCGCAGATGCCTGGCCAGTAGCTTTGGGCAGGCCAAACAGACCAAGGCCAATAGACTGGCTTATCATTGTTTCCGCTTCCGCAAATGCTAGAGAATGTTCAAATATAGACATCCCGGCCTCCGTGGCAATTCCGCGTCCTTGTAACGCGCACGATAGAGTTTCAACAAACTGGTTGAGGCATAACCGAAGGAAAACAGGCCAGAGAAGTGAAAATGAGCCATAAGGAATATCTTTGGTTCCGGATAGTCGGTTCATATGGACGGCATTGCAGGAACCTTCATCGTCCTGCCAGGGTAAAAGTAATGATGAAAGAGTATACAAGAAGCCACCCCCGCCTCCGTAGTCCAAACTTGAACGTTTTCCGGGTTTCCCGTAGCGTAGTTGTGGGTATTCTGGAGACGTCTGACAGCGGATAGCTTGAAGTAAAGTAAAAATCTGGCCAACGAAAAGAACGATGGGAATTATTCTCAAGGCCAGTCGAATGTGCCACTTTAAAGAAATATGGCGCCTCGTGGAGCCGTAGATCGTTACCCGATTCAAAGTAAGTGCCTGTTCAATGGAGTAAGTCAGTCAGTCAATTGGCCTGGTTAACTGTAACTCCCCTGTTCAACATGCCCTCATCAAGAACGGTGCTCCATTTGGATGCACCAATGTAAGACTCACCACCGCAAAGCACACGATCGACCATCGGCTGGTCATGTAACTAAAGAATCCACCAAATTTCCTCATATTATGCAGCAAATCTCCGATGTTGAGCCCCGACGCAACCGCTGCATCAGCCGCTACTCCTGCCCCATCCGCTCCGGCAGCTGCTACCGCTGCCGCCCCTGCAACACCAGCCGCCTCCCTCCCAAGACCAACTCCGCCACCGAGAGCTCCCGTAGCCCCATCTATCATATTCGCAACCACTGTTTCCAGTCCCAAATATTGCAGTACGCCACGGGGAGCAGTGACGAACATGAAGACCTCAGCCTGATAAATTACGCGAAGTGGATAAAGTAGAAGTTCTTGAGAGGTAACGGAAAGGAACGGTAGTTTCGACAGCGTGGAATTAACAGAGCTGAGGTTGAGGAAAAGGCCGGAGGAGGGAGACAACGAGACCGACGGCATTGTTGCCTCAGCTGCAGTTGTAATCATAGTGGCAGCAGCGTCCGTCATTGAGCTGATATCCGTTGGATCCGCCATGGTCGTCGTGGAAAAAAGGGGTTATGGTTACCCTAGACCCTTGATACTGTCCTGCCCACTGTCAAATTATTCCTTTTCTTTTTGCCTTTCCCTTTATCATCCGTCCCCCCTTCCTGTATGTACAATACGAGGATGCGAGATTTGCTCACGAAAAAGATCGTGTTTAATTCAGCAAATGGTTATTCTTGGAGATGAAATGACCACGGCTCCATCAAATGTGCCGCGGGGGATGGCAAGGAGTGATGATTGAAGACGAATCAATCAGGTGTGTAGAGATTTCATCTTGATATTGAGGTGCGGGTCACTTCAGCGAAGAGCCAGCCTCACAAGTCAGCCATGAGAACGAAGATCTCAAACAAGAGTGAGTTATTCACGGAATGAGGTGCGAAGGTGAAGTTGAATGTTTATAGACATCTGGAGGTTGAGAGTTGCTCCTGTGCCAAGACCGGCAGTGTTTGCTGTGTTTGCAATAGATGTGGATTTAGATCACGTGAGTTTGCCCCTATTAAACCACCTCAACATTCATTCATTACCAGCACTTCTCATACCTCTTGCGATGAGCCATCCCAACAGGTATATCGCGATCACGCTGTCCTCTCTTCGCTCAGCGAAGAAGAGGCCTCTTTCTATCTCTGTAGCTTCCACAGGCTCCTCCCAAGAGCTCCCCCCGGCCCCAACCGACGCGCCCAGAGACGCGCCCCAGAAAGAACCATCTGCCACTGTACAACAGCAGGATAGGCCTGACACCGCCCCAAGCCTCCCCTCCTGGGAGGGACCTACTGCTACTGCTACCCTGATAGCTAAGAATTCTACAGACCTGACAGTCTACAAGCTAAGCATGCTTCTTGATTATACAGAAAATGCATTCTCAATCATGCTTGCTCAGATTCTTGAATACTGTAATTAGATCTCTGCATTAATTGAATTAACACTTCTTTTTTTTGAGACAGCTCATCTCATACAAGACTCTGCACTAAGACAGGCCCTCAGTAATGATATTGCTAAAGCTATTCAAGGACATATCTACTCTTAAAAAGACTCTTATTCTAAGACATATGTCTTTTCTGCTGTATTAAAGAGACAATCTCTGAAAAAGCTCTCTTAAACTGTTTCTGCAGTTGAACAATCAGACAAGAAATAAGTCATACAAGTCTCTAGACTCATTCTTCAAGGATTCATTGACAAACATGTGATGATCAGACTAGCAGTGAATCACTCAGCTTGAAACTCAGACTCTCAAGTTATATGAGAAAGAGTTCATACTCTACTATCAGACTCTATCTAAATTATCAATGTCTGACACTGTCTCTCAGGCATAACTCTAGTCATCTCCTCCCCAGCCAACACCATGGCTGTGCTTGAAAGAGCCAGTCAACTCAAGATTTTTATAGAAGACTGTCATGTTGAATGATAAGAGTTCTGAGTCATTTTTATAGTCAGTTCAATCAAAAAGTCTATTCATTACTTCAATGAAAAGAATACTTTTTCAATTTCAGTTACAGACAACATGCTTCTCTCTGAAATACATGGAGCTGCACATCAGGCATCAATCATGCAATGTAACTGGACAAGAAAATCTCTGAACTCTAATATAGAGAAAGACTACATCTGAATTGAAGTTCAGATTTCTGAAGTTCATCTTTTTTCAAATAAACTATTGTGGTGGGGAATCTCGGCGTGGTATTACTTTTCGCCGAGACCGCCTCATATATTTGTTTGGCATGGCTGCCTCATATTCCCATTATCCTTTGACACACGTGTGGATTCGGCGAAGATTGATTGTACGCAGAGCAGTGAGATTGCTCCTTTTTGATTGTGTGATTTGATATGTGATTGATTGCTTGTTCTTCTTCTATATTTGAATCTCCTACGTGTTCTTTTGTATTGCTATTTGGATAGCTCGTTGAATAGAATATTGTATACACGGCGAACTTACCAACCTCCTTACGATCCCGCTGCTCCTGCCCACGTGCCGCCAAAAGCGCACAACCCCTTATTCCACTTCATTGGCGTCCCTGGGAAGGCAATTCAAAATGGATGGGCAGGTGGTAGCTACGACTGATATGATTTCTCTCAACATTTTGTCTTTTCTGCTTTTGTTGAGCATTCTTTTCAATAGTGTTCATTTGTGGAAGCCTCTGATTGGCCGATATGGCCGATATCGACAGTGGATAATGAAGGATGCGAGCGAACGCCCCACTGATAAGCTCAATTTGAATACCCATACCCCTATTCAACAAATGAAAGAAGAGAGAAATGTTGAGAAAAGTGATAAGAAAAAAGACCTTCAGCAAAAAGATCTAAAGTGGATGTTGAAATTCCTTCTCTTTCTTGAGGATTTGAGATTTGAATATAAAAAGGATATTGATATTGATAGTATTGTTGAACTCTTTCTCTTATGTGAACAGAAGTCTTTTGTGCGTTCCTTTCTTTCTCAATATATGTCTTCCAAGCATTCTCGGTCGGATTCTATTGCCCATCGTCAAACTCAGTCAGGAAAGGTCTCTGCAGCGCCCCCGAAAATAGAAGTTAGCAAAGAGAAGACAGAAGCTAGCAAAGAAAAGATGACTACACCCACTACTACCTCGTCCGGTCAGCCGACTCCCAATAGTGGACTGCCATATCAACGTCTTGTCATGCCGATGCCGATTCCTGGAGCACCTGGAGCCCCATTCTTTGATGGGAGAAACATTACTGCTTTTGTTGATCGATATGAGGCAATGTGCACCTTGCATTTCGTTGCAGGAATCGATGCTCTGGCGGTATTACGGAACTATTGTACCATGGAACTGCAGGGCCATATCGATCAGCTTGTCTTGGATCATAAGACATGGGAAATGGTTAAAAAGCAGTTGCTTGCCGATTTCTGGCGCGAAGATGCTCACCAACAGATGTATAATCAATCTTACCTCCATGCATTGTGCAACAAAACCCATTCTACCAGCCAGGAGATCCTCGTCTACTGCCGTCAATTCCGCGCAGTTGCGATGCCCCTCATTTGCAAGAATGAATTGCAACAATCTCTTGCTTGTATCTGGTTTCTTCAAGGACTTTCAGAAGGTATTCGTGAAAAAGCTTTCCGCACTGCTGGATTTGATAAGGTTAGTCAATCTGGATGGGAACTGCCGAAGATCTGCGATGCTGTGTCTCAAATGCAGAAGACAAAGGAAGAGATTGCACGAGTTCTGGCACCTGATGTTTTCCCCAACTCTATTCCATCGATGCAGCCGTCTGCTCAGCCCGTGTTTAATCCGCCCACATTGAATGTGCCTGTGCCGACCGCTTCGGCGATGCCTGCTCCGGATGCGAAAACACAGAATCCGAGTGATAACATTCTTGAGAACCTTGTCAACCGAATGGACGCGTTATCTCTGGCGATCGCTGGCATTCAAAACCAGGGAAACATGCAGCAAAATGTGACTGCTCCAAAGGTTCTTCTTACTCGAGGACGTGATCCTGCATTGGATTTGCCAAATGTGTCTTACTATGGAACTCAACGTGGACCTGGAGGCCCGTCTCGATCTCGATCTGGAAGCTTTGTTCAATACGATCGACCGCCGATGTCATGCTGGGGTTGCGGAGATTCAAACCATATGCTTCCAAATTGCTTAGCAATCGGCCGGCTCATCGATCAGGGCAAGATTCATCGGAATATGATTGGAGAATACTATGAGGGTAATGTGATGAGAAAAGGCCCGAAGATTGCTGTCAACCGACTTGAGCCCCATATTGTTACAATTGAACGACTTTTGAAGCAAATGGCTGCACCGCCGACTGTCCCAACCGCGGATAAACTTCGGAATGATGGTAGTATCCGGGTATTTCCTGACGGATCCCCGATGCCATCGGTGAATGCCGTAAGCATATGTGATATTGGATTTGATAGTGGCCCTGAGGAAGGTGATATGACCGATAGTGAGATGGAGGAGATTGTTAGTGTAATGGCTGCTTCCACTTCTACTGAGAAGGATAAGGCCTCTTCTATGAATAAAAATCAAGCAACGCTTTCCGGACGAATTGAGAAGGAGAAGAGACTGCCAACAACACATTCTCGGCGCAATGGCAGGTATTCAGATGGGAAATCAGTTTCTTTTGCTCAAGATGTGATCTCTGCTTCACAGGAAGATGATGAGGATGATAATTCTCAACCTCTCCATGATGAACAGCTTCAGGGCGGAAGTCCAAAGCTCGGAGACGGTGGAATTGTCCCAGATTCAGAAATGGCAGATGCTCCGCAGATTCAGAAGAAAACTGTTCTCTGCAGGCCTCGGAAACTCAAAGGGCCAAAGCTTTCTGCAGAAATGAAGAATAAAGACAATATGGCGATCGCGACGCGGCGAATATTTGAGAAGATCATGCGCCAAGAAATCGGCGGAATTCAGATTAAAGATCTCATGGCATGCTCCACCCAACTCCAGCACATGTTCTTTCAAAATCTTCCCATCGAAGTTCAACAGCATATGATTCGGGATGATGCAGCCACCGTTGCCCTGGTTCAACCTGGCACTTCTGTTGCTGAGTATAATCCTCGTTGGAATCTCGTTTCGGTTGGACACATCAAGTTCACTGTCGGAATTGGAAAGGGGGAAACTGAGGCGATATTTGATGGAGGTGCGGAAATTAACTGTCTTGTTGAAAGAACTGCGTTAGATCTCGGTCTCATCATTCAAAGGGATGCTGTCAAACCTATTCTTGGAGCTGGGGGTCAGCAGAGTGGTGTCATTGGAATCTGCAAGGATGTTCCTGTTCGCCTTGGATCTGTTATGGTGCCTCAGACATTCTTCATCATGGAACGCGGTTCTCATGATTGCATTCTCGGCCGACCATATGAAAACGCGACGCGTTTGGCAAGAACTACAGATAACAAAGGCGGTGTTCTTGTTCACGTTTTTGATCCGAAGGATGAGAAGAATCAGGTGTCTTTTCTTGGTTATTCTCCCGGCGACCATGGAGATCGAAAGTTAGATGATCTTCGTGGCAAAGTGCAGACTTTAAACTAGATATGCTGAGTCCGATTGATCTTTGCGATGTTGAATGTGGTGGGCAAAGAAATGATATCAGATTCAGCGATCGCGATGTGGATAGCGGGGCAAATATTCTGCCGTGTTTTGAAAGCGGTGTGGGTGCGTCAGCCAATCAGACTTTTGGCGGCCCCGGGCCGCCAAAAGATTCAGCCAATCAGAGAACGCCGCCCCAAAACGCCCGAGAACCTCACAGGTTTTTCCCCGCCATCCTACATCAACAATTTTACCCGTCTACACATTCATCTTTTCCTTTCTCTAATTATTCAATATCCGAATCACGCCGTGTTCGTGGTGTGCAGCTTCATGATTTGTCTTTATATGCTTCTTCACGATCTTCTCCTCGATCGCGCGGTCCAGTCGTTGCGACATTATACAAGCGAAAAGCCGATAAGATTCAACCTCTCGATGTGCCAACTACAGGTGGCGGGATTCCCGGCGGAACAGATAAGTGGAGAGAAATTCGCCAACAATGGTTCAAAGACAATGTGATTCCGGAGCAGGATCCGCCTTCGCCCTACGATCATTTCATTACACCCCGTTTCTCCGATTGCCCGCGAGGTTCGCGACTCACAGAGGAAAGGATCAAGAATCTGCGGATCGGATCGATGCTCACCCCACAGGAACGCGAACTTTTGATTGAGATTCTGCTTAGAAGAGAAAAAGCCCTCGCGTGGAGTTTTAAGGATTGCGGAACGCTTGCAAAAGAAGTCTCTCCACCTGTCAAGATTCGCGTTGCTCCGCATAAAGCATGGCAAGCGGCAGGATTTCCTATTCCTCGAAAGCTCGTCCCTACAATCATCAATATGCTTCGCGAACGCGTTGATTCTGGAGTTTATGAACATTGCCATGGTCCGTATCGAAATAAGTGGTTCCTCGTCAAGAAGAAAGAAGCTGGGAAATATCGCATTGTCAACGCGTGCATGGACATGAACGCTGTCACTATTCGCGATGCGTATATTCCACCTAGTGCGGACGCGTTTGCTGAGGATTTCGCGGGAATGAAGATAACGAGCATGATGGATTTCTTTTCTGGATATGATCAAGTTCCTTTACACGAAGACAGCCGAGATATGACAGCTTTCCTTACCCCGATCGGGTTGCTTCGTCAGACAGCACTGCCACAAGGCGCGACGAATTCTATTGCGCAGTTCTGCCGAATCATGGCACGCATTCTTCGATCGAACATACCGCATCAAGCAGACAATTTTATGGATGATATTGGTGTGAAAGGCCCGCGGACGCGTTACAATGATGAAGAAGTGATGCCAGGTATTCGGAAATTTGTCCTGGAGCATCTGCAAAACTTAGATGCCACCCTCATCAGCATAGAACTCGCGGACACGTGTATCCAGGTTGGAAAGTCAGAATTCGCCTGCTCCGGTATGGTTCTAGTCGGATATGTTGTGGATGCTGACGGCAGGCGCCCCGAAGCTGCGAAAATCGTCAAAATCGTTGAGTGGCCGGATCCGACAGATGTCACGGGTGCCCGAGCTTTCTTAGGTGTTTGCGTTTACTATAGAATATGGATTCCGAATTTCGCTATCATTTCTATACCTATCTATATTCTATTCAAGAAGAACATTCCTTTTAC
Organism: Emergomyces orientalis; assembly: GCA_002110485.1. Lineage (NCBI taxonomy): Eukaryota > Fungi > Ascomycota > Eurotiomycetes > Onygenales > Ajellomycetaceae > Emergomyces > Emergomyces orientalis. The sequence goes on from MOWL01000093.1 coordinate 110,295, forward strand.
CTGGGGTCTTGAACAAGTGAATGCAATGACAATTTTGAAGAATGCCCTGACAACTGCCCCTGCACTTTGCTGCATTGATTATTCTGAAGATGCCGGTGATATCGTGATGGCCACGGATGCCTGTCTTGAAGGATGGGGTGGAACGCTCAGCCAACGGGATAAATTGAATGGAAAGCTACACCCTTGCCGATATGAGAGCGGAATCTGGAGCCCCGCCGAAGCAAAATATGATGCAGGAAAGCGAGAATGCCGCGCTGTGCTCAAGATGCTAAAGAAATGCCGTTATTACCTGTATGGCGTTCACTTTATTCTGGAAACCGACGCGAAGACTCTAGTGGCACAGCTCAATCGATCTGCCACTGACCTGCCTGGTGCTCTCGTTACTGGCTGGCTTGCCTGGATTCGGATGTTTGATTTCGAAGTTCGACATGTGCCTGGTCGGAAGCATACTGCTGCAGATGGGCTATCTCGTCGACCTCCTGCTGAGGGTGAGGTTCCTGAGGATCAAGATATCGATGATTTCATAGATGCAGAACTCAACTATATTAGTGTTGCATCTTTGACGGTTCCTGATTTCGATGTCAGCGGCGTGGATGCTTCCGAGTCATCGGGTGTGCGTGTTCTTTCGCCTGATTATTCTGATCGCAGCGAATCAATTGCGAGGTTTCTCACCACCATGAAGCGGCCGGATGATATACCACGTTCCGTCTTTTCTAAATGGCGCAAGCATGCACTTCGATATATCGTCCAAGGTCAACATCTATTCCGACGATCAGGCAAGGGAATTCCTCTGAGACGCGTGGTTGATAACTCATCTGAGCAAAAGGATATCGTTGCTCGGATGCATGATGAATCTGGTCATAAGGGCCGCGAGGCCACAAACCACAAGATCACGCAGCGATATTGGTGGGAAGGTATCTGGAAAGCCGTCAAGAATTATTGCAAAAGCTGCACAGTGTGCCAGCTGAGGGATGGCGCTCGCTTGGAAGAACCACTATATCCAACAAGCCGCAATTATCTATGGGACAAGTGGTGTATCGATGTTGTCAAGTTTCCGAAGAACCGAGGCAAGCGATGTGCTGTTATTGCTCGGAATGATCTCACTGGCTGGGTGGAAGGCCGCCCTCTCGCTCGTGGAACAGCTGAGAACGTGGCGCAATTCATCTATGAGAATATCATTTGCCGACACGGCTGCTTTCGGGAATTAGTGTGTGATGGCGGGCCGGAGAATCAAAAATGGACTAAGATTCTCACCGCCAAATATCGTGTTAATCAAATAACCATCTCACCATACAATGCGAAGGCTAATGGCATGGTCGAACGCGGTCACCGCCCGATATCCGATGCGCTTTCAAAGCTAGCTGCAGATGGAAGAAGCTGGGTTAATCATTTCCATTCTGCGCTATGGGCAGATCGCGTCACCATTCGGCAATCTACTGGTGAAACCCCGTTCCGCCTGCAATATGGCTACGATGCTATCCTTCCAATAGAGCTTGACGTTCCAACTTGGCAAACACTTCCCTGGCAGACAGTGCAATCCCGTGCTGATTTGATATATATGCGTATTCGACAATTGGAAAAGAGAGATGAAGATCTGGAGGAGGCCGCTCATCACCTGCGCCGTGCGAGAGAGAAGAACCGAGATCTATTTGATGAAACTAAGCAATTAGTCCGAGAACCATTGCAGATAAGTGATTTGGTGCTTTTGCATGATACCAAGCTAGAAACGTCCTATTCTGCCAAGCTCAACTTCCGATGGCTGGGCCCGTATCGAATCCGAGAAGCAAACCATGAGAAAGGGACCTATCATCTGGAAGAGCTGGATGGTTCGCCGTTTCGAAATACTACTGCAGGTAATAGGTTAAAAAGGTTCTATCTCCGAGACAATCAAATGCCGGTTGCAGAGAATAATATCAATGAAGCAAATGATATTGAAGAGGAAGAGGTGGATATGCAAGATACTGATAAGAAGAATTCTTTGAGGGGGGGTCAGGATGACTTGCAGTCATGGATCCCTCATGGTAAGGAGTTTGCAGTCATTATCTGACTGCTGTTTTTCCTTGTATAATGATTTCCTTGTTGTTGTTTTCTTCATTCAAGTTGCTGTTTTCTTAGTCTCTATTTTTCATGATTCTGCTTCTTTCTTGCATGTTTTTCATGCATCATATCAGTTCCTTCTAATTTTAATCTCTTGATATTGTCTTTTCTTTGTTTTGTTTACTTTCTCTTTGATATTCAATTCTCTGGGTCAGATTGAAGCTGGCAGTGAATTTTATGAACTGCTGTCACCCTTGCTGCATGTTGACTGCTTTTCACATTATCTTCCAAAATTCACCTTGAGGAAGTATTATATTATTGACCTGCTCTGCCCAGATAATCATTTTTCTTTTTCAAATTGGCATTCAAGTCTCTTTTTCTATTTTTAATTCATTGATTTTTCCCTATATTTCCTTATTTCATTACAAAGATGTCGAACCCCTCTAGCCAACACACTCTGGTACCGAGACCAGCGAGCCAGCTCGCTCTTGTGACATATGATAACCATGTTTTTCATACGGCGATGGAGCTGCAAGCTTATGTCAATTCTCTGGGTCAGAATCCGCAGGTTCGCTACCAAGCACAATGTGAGATCGGTAATCTACTCATGGGGCGCCATGAGGCGGCTCAAGATGAGGTTGCCGCATTCTATGAGTGGATGAGAAATGATGGATCCTGGCGCCAGGTGGTGGCCCAGCAAGCATTTGATAACCAGACGGCGGAGCTTCAACGAGTTGCTGCTCAGGTAGCTGAACGGCGCGATCGCTGCGCCATAGCATATACTACATGCACCAGGATGTGGGGAAAAGTTCGCGTGGATTCGTTCTGGCATATCATGACTTCAGAGCGGATGCAACGCGCCTGTCAAACCCTGGCCCTACATCACGAATATGCTTCTGCAATCGGCCGGATCAATCAAGCAATGTGGGCTCGCATCACTCAGCCACCTCGACGAGGAGTTAAGCGATATAAGACGATCATGTTGGCAGATATCGAAGCAGCGGCCGATTCCAATTTTATTGGCCAAGAGATCACACAAGGAAATCTTCAAGCTGCAGGTCTTATCTTTGGTCCTGGCGGAATTCTCACTGAAGATTCTATGACAGTTGCTTCACCCCAGCCTCAAGAACGTGTCCTATCCCCTCCCGATCAACATATGACTGGCCAGTCTCCTCTACCTTCTCCCCGTGTGTTGAACGTGATACGCCCCAGTGCACCCTCGCTTGGATCTCCTCAAGGTTCTATACATAGTCCTCCTGTGCGTACTTCTCGCCGCGTCTCCAGCCAATCCTTGCTTTCGGACGTCAGCAGCCTGTCTGCAGCCTTGTCAGACACCCATCTTGCTGAACTTCTCAGCCCTGACCAAGTTGCGGAATTTGAGAATATGGGGGTTGATCAAGATAGCCCTGCTTTGGTAGAGGCAACTGACAAGCAGCATACAACAGTGAACAGAGGATGCCGGTGTTCTCCCTATGTCCCTGTGGATGTGAAAGCGCAGCTTAGAGATGCAAAGAAGATATTCTCTTCAACGGCAAGGGCAGTTCGCCGCAAGAATACATTGAGGAGTGGCGCAAGAGAGCGGTCACCGAAGGGATCCGGTGTTTCGAAATCATGATGGCTACAGAGGAGGAATTATTTGGAGAACGTAGCTGTTTCTATTGTCTGAAGAGGAACATCCCCCTCGCCTCAATTGAGGGAGATCGCGCTGTCACCGAGGGCGAGGCTATGCAGATTCCGGTGCATGGCCGCGAGAATGCGCCCGCCGAATAGCCGCAGCCATCAGCCAATCATGTTTTCCCGGCCCCGGGCCGTCAAAAGATTGACCAATCACGATCGCGCTGTTGCCAATTTGCCGCATCTTGCCACTGTCGCTGTGTTGATCACATTCTGCTTACTTGTTTCCCTGTTTTCTCTTGTTCTTGCTTGTCTTTCTTTTCTCTGCTGTTCACTTTTTCTTTCTCTTTTCTATATTCTTTTATTGATTGTCTTTCATTTTCTTGATTCTTGATTGATTCTTTCCTGCAATTCCTTGTTTTCATTCATTCGGATCGCATTCTTACTTGCCGGGTCGGCAAGCTATAGGGGGGGGAGATGTGTGGTGGGGAATCTCGGCGTGGTATTACTTTTCGCCGAGACCGCCTCATATATTTGTTTGGCATGGCTGCCTCATATTCCCATTATCTTTTGACACACGTGTGGATTCGGCGAAGATTGATTGTACGCAGAGCAGTGAGATTGCTCCTTTTTGATTGTGTGATTTGATATGTGATTGATTGCTTGTTCTTCTTCTATATTTGAATCTCCTACGTGTTCTTTTGTATTGCTATTTGGATAGCTCGTTGAATAGAATATTGTATACACGGCGAACTTACCAACCTCCTTACGATCCCGCTGCTCCTGCCCACGTGCCGCCAAAAGCGCACAACCCCTTATTCCACTTCAATAGAAAATGAGAAATATATTACTCATTCTTTTGAACAAAAATGTCAGACTTTTATGAAAGTTCTATTTCAAAAACCACCTCAATCTGAACAATATAATTCAATAAATGAATATATTGAAGATTCAAAATGAGCTTGACCAGATCTATCTAGAAATGAACTTGAAACTGCTATTTTTACAAGCTCTATAAAAATAGCTGCAGGACCTGATACTATAAATTATTTAATCATTCAAAAAATCTTTCATTCTTTGAAAAATGAATTATTTGAATTATTCTCTCAATTAATGAAGAATGAGTATCATCCTGAATGCTGAAGACAAGCAACTGGTATAGTCCTTGCAAAATTAAATAGAAAAGCTACTATGTCAAAGTCTTATAGAATTATATCACTTTTGAATTGCTTGGGAAAAATTCTTGAAAAAATAATAGCAACAAGATTATCATATCTAGACTCAATCACTGATTTATTATATAATGATCAAATGGGTGGCAGAAAACAGAATTCTGCAATAGACACAGTTTTATCAATGATTCATGATATTCAAATGACAAAAAAATGAAGGCTTAGTTACAACAGCTGCTTTTATTGATATAAAAGATGCTTTTGATCATGTTTCAACATCTAGTACTTTAGATATACCTGAGTCTTTGAATGAAGAAGGCATGATCAAAAACGCTTTTCTCTGAACCAGCTCAATTCTTCGAATTAGAAGACGAAAAGACATCCATTTGAAAGCTCTTGTTTGAGAAAGCAATTTATTCACTTTTTATTAAAATTGAGCGCGAGTTGGTGAAGCTATTGAGAAAAACATGTTTGTGACCTCTAAGAGGAAAGAAAATCACACTTCATCACATAACTTCATCAGTTTCGGCCCAATTTACATAGAATTTTGATAGAAGCTAGAACAAACCAGATATTACAACTGTCTCAATTTTGAATTCATTCCGATCATCTCTTTCTGAACAATTCATTGTCAAAATCTGTGTGAAAACTCTGATTGATTTTCATGTTTCTTTGCACCAGTGTCAAGTCTTTTCCCTGTACCACTCTACCTCGCCTGGCAGAAAAGTGACAAAAAAAATACCTCAGCACAGATCACACGTGACCTACTCTTCAATCAGAAATTCCCCGAAACCTACTCTCTCTACAAAACGGAACAAGAAAAAGTGGAAATATCAGTGTTTAAAAAATAGCTTGGTCCCTGCAAGTATATATATACATACTTGTATATATATATATTATTATATAAGAAAATAGTACAGATGTAGTCTGTTGATTCTTCATTTGCATACTCATCTGTGTGACTTAATAAATTACATTTATTAAGAGCTATCTAGTAAAATATATAAGATTAATTTGAATAGAAAAGGAAATCTATTCAGTATTAATTTATATTGATATTTCAGGAATACAATCTTGATTTGAGGTGGGGCCTATTTCAAGCAGAAATTTTGAAAAGCTTTTTAAATTGAAAAAGACAAAATTTGCAAGAGTTAGAGTGTTTTTCTTGATTTAGCTCTGAGTAAATAAATCAAGAAAATTCTACACAAATTCATATTTCTTTACTTCAGTGACTGATTCAGTTTTTGAAAATAATCTCAATTTTGAGCTGCATACTTGATATGTAGAGAGAAGTTTAGAATGTTGAATATTTCTAAATAGTTTTTATCAATTTCTCTGCAAAAAATTGATTTATTTTGTCAGTTTTTCTCTCCTCCCTCATCCATCTCTTGAAGGCTCAGTTACGCACACTGTTTTCTTGTCTTTCCTGCTTTTTCAGTTGCTTTGCCTGTCTCACCCAATTTACACTCCACCCCTGCTGCATGCTCACTGGGTGCAGTACTGCCTCCACTGACTGCATTCCTCTGTTATTCCTTCTGCGAAGTCTGGCTCTGACCTGCACACATGCCTGTTTTATCTGCTCCATGATTCCTGACTCCTTAAGCCGCTCAGTTGCTCTGGCCATCACACTGTCTAGATGTATCTTCAGAGGCAGTGTGGCTGTCTCCGCCTCCAGTGAGGTGATTGGAGTAGCTCTGTAGGCCCCTGCAATGACCTGTAGGCATTTATTTTGAATCTTCTCCAGGCTGGCTAGCAGCTGGCGTTGATGTCGCGGTTCATGTTGTGTCGCCTGTGGTTGATGCCATGCCAGCGCTCCGTATCCTATTGCGGGCCTTATCACTGCATTGTAGACCCTCCGGGCATGCTGCAGTGGCAGGCCCCAGGTTGACTGTGTTGTCTGAGTTAGAGCACCTATCTGCGATTTCGCTCTGCCTACCACCTTACTGACATGGCTACGCCACCTCAGCTTAGGGTCAAGCCAGATGCCTAGCACCCGCATCTCCCTCTGTGGCTTGATCACTTGCTGTGGCAATTGCAGTGAGTGTTCTAGATTGAATCTAGTTCTTGTTCTGGTAAAGTGCATGAGCTCATACTTCTGTGGTGCAAAGATTGCCCCATGTCTGCTCACCCAAAGCTCACAGCTGGCATGGATCCACGCCAGATGCGCACAATTCGCTTCGGTTGAGTCGTCATATGCTAGAATGTTCACATCGTCTACAAATCCTATGCAGCTGACAGGCTCACTTCACAGTGCACATATTCTGAGCAACTCCTCATTGTAGAATAAGAACAGAATGGGTGACAAGAGTGATCTCTGTGGGATGCCTGCATTCACCTCAAAGACTTCAGTTTCCTGCTCATCAAATACTAGTGTCGCCTTGCGCCCCTGCATGAATGAGTTGATTCATTCAGTCAGCTGTCTGGGCAGTTCTCTTTTTCTTAGAATGTGCACTAGGCGATTTCTGAGCACTCTGTCATAGGCCCCTGAGATGTTCAGTGACAGCACTGAGATCACTGCTCTCTGCTCCTCCCACACTGTGTGAATCTGCACCAGTAACAGAGCAATTGCTGTTTCTGTGAAGCAGCCTCCTCGCGCCCCCATTTGCTGAGCTGGTAGCATCCCATGTTTCTCTGCCAGAGACCTTATTTCCTTGGCTGTTGCAGCCTCTACAATTTTACCTAGAATGTCAAGTAGTGCAATCAGCCTCCAGGCTCCCACTTCACTGTAGTCCTTCTTTCCTGGCTTCTTGAGCACCACCGTGCGCGCTGTTTTGAATATCTGTGAGTAGTACTCCCAATGCCAGCAGGCCTGTGTAAGCTCAGTTATTGCTGTGATGAACCTTGAGCCTAGCATTTTGAGAAAGCGGTTGAGGATGCTGTTGACACCCGGGGCCTTGTCATTCGGAAGCCTAGCAATCAGCGCTGCCATGGCCTCCTCTGTGAGCACTACCATGTCAGTCACACTCCGCGGCTGTGTTCCCACGTTCATGTCATCTTCCCTTGCCGCCAAAGGCTCTGGGAAGAACCGCGCCCGTAGTAGTTCAGCCTTGTCCTGGAATGCAGTGGCTCGCACCTCGGTTACACCCAAGGCCTCTGGCATTCCCCTAAGCGGTGGCAGTCTTGCCGGTTGCTTGGTCTCGTTGGTGTGTGTGCGACCCCACTTTGCCAGCTTCCAGAGCAGTTTAGGATCTGTGCCAGCACTGTTCATTAGATCGCGGAAGCTGGCAGTCTTGGCCAGCTTTATTTCCTTGTTTCATCTGTTGTGAGCATGTCTTCTTTCCTTCTCAGTGCTGTCTGCATCCCTCATGGTTCTCTTGTACTCACTCACTGCTTGCGCCACTCTGTTGGACCACCACAAGCGACTCTGCTTGCAGATGCGCGTGTGTTTAGTGTGTTTCTCTGCTAGCTCATTGATGAATTCACTTAGATAGTTTGCATAGCAATCAATCTCTGCTGTTGAGCCAAAGCTGTTGCAACATTGTAGCTCTTGGCAGTCCTTTTGCAGCTGCTGTATATTCACTTGCCGCCAGTTGCGTTTTGGTCCCTGCAAGTAATATATATACATACTTGTATATATATATATTATTATATAAGAAAATAGTACAGATTTAGTCTGTTGATTCTTCATTTGCATACTCATCTGTGTGACTTAATAAATTACATTTATTAAGAGCTATCTAGTAAAATATATAAGATTAATTTGAATAGAAAAGGAAATCTATTCAGTATTAATTTATATTGATATTTCAGGAATACAATCTTGATTTGAGGTGGGGCCTATTTCAAGCAGAAATTTTGAAAAGCTTTTTAAATTGAAAAAGACAAAATTTGCAAGAGTTAGAGTGTTTTTCTTGATTTAGCTCTGAGTAAATAAATCAAGAAAATTCTACACAAATTCATATTTCTTTACTTCAGTGACTGATTCAGTTTTTAAAAATAATCTCAATTTTGAGCTGCATACTTGATATGTAGAGAGAAGTTTAGAATATTGAATATTTCTGAATAGTTTTTATCAATTTCTCTGCAAAAAATTGATTTATTTTGTCAGTTTTTCTCTCAAAAACTGTCATTTTAACTGAATAACTTGTTATTCATTGAAATCAAATCTTTTCTTTTCACTTTGTAGCACAAGAAAGAAGTCTGTGAAGATTTAATTGATTTATCTCTAAAAATCAATATCAGTTTATTAGATTCTCTAGAAAAATCTAATCTAGTTACTATCACTAGTAGGAAAAATAGTCTGAATTATGTCAAATTCACCTGCTTCTGTGAATATGATGTCATCAATTCAAGAAAATGATATTTTTCTTGAAAAAATCCCTGATATAGAACTTATAAAAAAAAGAAAAAAAGAGCAACTGCAACAGAAAATGAATGATATTGAAAATCTTCAGAAAGTAGCTGAAATTCTGAAGAATCAATGCATTCAAGAGCAAGATGATAAAGTAGTAAATCTACTACTTATTCAAGCAAAACAGATAAATGAAATTCTAAAATACAAACTGAGAATTTCTAAAGAATTAAAAATTATCATTAGTAATATAATTACTATTGATAATGTAAATTCTTCAAACTCTGTAAATAACATCACTTTCAATCTTTCTTCCACTACTGATTCAGTGGAAAATAATTTAAAAGTGGAAAAAACCTATGCTCAAGCTCTGAAAAAAGACTTATTATCTAATAATATGCAACAAGCAGTACAATCAGATGAATCTGATTTCATTTTGATTGAAAAAAATGAAAAAAAGAATCTACACACAAGAAAAATACAAGAAATGAAAAAAAACAGACTTATTCTAAAACTTTCTAATAGAGAAATCTTAGAATCAAATAATCTCTTAAACTCAAATCTGATTTTTCAAATCAGAAATGAAATAAATCAGGCACTTCAAGAACAACTCATGACTGAAGAAAATCAAATAAAAACTGTTATTTCTTCTATTGAAAAATCCTTTTTTGGAAACTCTTTAGTTCTGACTACAACATCAGAATACAATGCAAGCTTTTTACTGGAAAATTCTTCAATCTGGAAATCTATTCTAGAAAATCTTTTGAAAACAGAGATTTATTTAGAAAAAGATGAAAGATGGGGAAAGTTTGTTCTTCATAATATTTCAGCATGTGAATGTGGCTATTCAAATGAAACAGTGATGCATGTGATAGTTCACTGTGATAGATTCCAGCACAGTCGCGGGAGTCTGCTGCATGAGGGCAGAATCAACAAGAAATGGCTATTGAACACCAAAGAAGGGCTACACTGTCTAACAAAATGGTGAATCAAGCAGGGAATTCTACCACAGTTCTCACTGGCAAAGACACTGAGTGTCTATCAGACAGAGAAGCAGCAATCTATCACATCTCAATCAAGCATACGCAGACCTCAATAAACACCATGCTGAAATCACTGAAAGCGCGCTTACCACACAAAATCAGTGCTCATGGCACATTCTCATGCTCATTTCATGCTAAAGACATGACTCTCTATGCTTCAGAGTGCAGTTGGCATCTTTCACTCACTCACTCACACGCGGGCACATTTTCAAAAATGCTCAGTGTAATTTTTCTTTATTTTTAATTTTTCTTTTCTCATTCCATTCTCTTCTCTTCTTGAGGACAGCAGTTGCTGGTCCCCAGTAGCCTGAAGCCTCACAGAAACTGTTGCATACATTTATTAGTGCATGAGGTTTTTAATCCAGCAGTAAGCTCTTTTATTGCATGGTTTTTCTTGTTAGATAAAATAAATAGTTTCCCACATATCCCTGAGATTAAGTGGTGTATAATATAATAATAATAATAAAATAAATATAAAAGTGTGCAAAATAAAGCTTTAAGAAAAATGCTGAGGGCATTTAAAATCATCTCTATAAAAGCTATGGAAATTGAAGCCTCAATTCCTTCTTCTAAAATAAGGCTGAACAAGCTGTGCAGAAATTATTCAGTTAGAATAATTAAATTAAATCAAAATCATATAATTAGAAAAAGAGTTTCACCCACATTTTCTCTCATGAATACAGGCACTGATTTGAACTGGAGCAAATATTTGAATTGAAATGAAATCAGTCTAAATTCTGTAAAAAAGATTTCAACTCAATTATATAGAGTTTGTTCAATGATCAAAGACAAACTTTCTCATTTAAATATGAAAGAAATAGATTTTGAACAACTATATTCATGAAAAAAGTCTCTGAATTCATTGATTGATATAGATATTAATGAATTATCTAAAGAAAATGAGCAAGAAAGACATTTAAAATATCTTGAAATTATAAATAATGCTCTGATTATCTATACTGATGAATCAAAAAATGATACTTCAAATAATCTGGGAGCTGGCATATTATTATTATTCTTCAATTATAGATATATATGTAGTCAGAGACTATGATATCTACCTGAGACTCAAAGAGTCTCAGAATTTTTCTAACTTTAACACTAATTACTATACATTTTTTCTTCAAACAAATAGCACTTGCAATACTTGAATTCCAGCCCAGAATAGTCAGCAAATTGATTTTTCTTTTTTTTTATTTATTTATTTATAAATATCTTTGAAGATTATTTATATTCTCTTTTTTTCATATAATTTTCAAGTGATTACAAAGAAAATAAATTAATGATAAACAAAATAACTCATGACATGAATACAAAGGAAATAAAAGACAGACTCTAACACAAAAGAAATAGTGAGATATTATATAATATCTAGCAGTTTTTATAAAGAATATTTCAGATTCTCATTCATTTATATTTTCATCTTTGAAATAGAATTGATTTCTAGTAGCTATTTGAGTTTCATTGAGAAAATCAATTAAATATTAACTGCCTATTTCAGTTGAAAATAGTAGTTTCATATTCATTTCTCTCAGCTTATATTTATATCTCAGTTCAGCTCTAAGTTCTTGATTTAATGAGCAATTCATTAAGATATGTTCTGGGTCTTCAAGAGAGTCACAATATTCACAATTTTCACTTTCAATATCAGATATTCTTTTCAAATAAGATTTGAAATAGCCATGACCTAGTTTCAATTGAATGATTGAGGAGAAAAGCTTCTTCTTGCACTTAATAGAGCATGATTTCCATTTAGGTTTAGTTTCAAATCTAAGATAGTGAGGACTTTTTCTTTGTTTTTCCCATATTTTATGCCATTTTTCTAAGCAATTCTCTTTTATCTTTCTTTTAATAAAAGACCATGAAACTATTTTTGAACTTGCAATATTTAGTTCTGTTCCTTTCTTTGCTGCTTCATCAGCAAGCTCATTTCCATGTATATTTATATGAGCAGGAACCCAGCTCAGATATATCTTTGTCTTATATTTTAATTGAATTCTTTTGCATATCTTTAGAATTACTTCTATATTCATTTGACCATTATGAATTTCATTTTTTTGAATTCTTTTCAAAGCTGCTTGACTATCTGAAAAAATCCATGCTTCTTTCATATCTTTTCTTTTTGAAGCTTTTATTTCTATCAGTTTAAAAGCTTTCATAATAGCATATAATTCAGCATCAAATACTTCACATTCATTTCCAATATTCCATGAATCTGATGTATATTTATAATTATCTTCTGTATATGCTATTCCAGCTTCTAGGCCTTTATTTTCATTCATTGAACCATCTGAATATTGCATACTCATCTGTGTGACTTAATAAATTACATTTATTAAGAGCTATCTAGTAAAATATATGAGATTAATTTGAATAGAAAAGAAAATCTATTCAGTATTAATTCATATTGATATTTCAGGAATACAACCTTGATTTGAGGTGGGGCCTATTTCAAGCAGAAATTTTGAGAAGCTTTTTAAATTGAAAAAGACAAAATTTGCAAGAGTTAGAGTGTTTTTCTTGATTTAGCTCTGAGTAAATAAATCAAGAAAATTCTACACAAATTCATATTTCTTTACTTCAGTGACTGATTCAGTTTTTGAAAATAATCTCAATTTTGAGCTGCATACTTGATATGTGGGGAGAAGTTTAGAATATTGAATATTTCTGAATAGTTTTTATCAATTTCTCTGCAAAAAATTGATTTATTTTGTCAGTTTTTCTTTCAAAAACTGTCATTTCAATTGAATAATTTATTATTCATTGAAATCAATTCTTTTCTCTTCATTTTGTAGCACAAGAAAGAAGTCTGTGAAGATTTAATTGATTTATCTTTAAAAATCAATATTAGTTTATTAGATTCTCTTGAAAAATCTAATCTAGATACTATTTCTAGTAGAAAAAATAGCAAAAATCTGAGAATACTATTTAATTTGACTAATTATCTAATATACTCAAAGAAATCATGAATAACTCACCTCAATCTGTGAACATGATGACTCCATGCAAAAATAGAAATAATTTCATAGAAACTGTTTCTGAAATTGAGATTTTGAAGAAAAGAAAAAAAGAAGAAATAGACAGACACAAAGTAGATGAAGTGAAAAATCTACAAAAAATAGCTGATGAGCTATATAAACAGTGCATGTATGAAGAAAATGAAGAAATTCTTCTTATTCTGCATTCACAAGCAAGACAACTGAATGAAATTATTAAGTTTAAACTTAATATTTCTTCAAATCTGAAGATAGTTTTGAAAAAAACTGAAAAATCTGTATCTCAAAAAATCTCTTCTGAATCTCTTTCAAAAGAAAACACTGAAAATGAGACAAAAACCTATGCTCAAGCTCTCAATAGCTTACAAAATATTGAAAAAGAAAAACAGCTGAAAAAAGCAGAAAAAATTTTCTCATTAGTTGAGAAAAAAGAACAAAGAAAAGCTTAAAAAGAGATTAAATTTCTTGAATCAAAAAAACAGAGACTGATTTTAAAAGTTAGTGATAGAGCTATCTTTGAAAAATCTATTCTAAATGATTCTAAGTTCATTTTTGAACTTAGAAACAAAATCAATCAAAACTTTCATTTTGAAACTCAAAATGAAAAATTCAAGCCAGTTATCTCATCAATTGAAACCTCTTTTCTGGGAAATTCAATTGTAATTACTGCTATGCCAGATTTCAGCTCTGAATATCTAATTCAAAATGAAAACTGCTGGAAAGAGATAGTTCAAAAAGCTCTCTCTATTGAAGTTTCATGTGAAAAAGATGAGAAATGGGGAAAATTTGTATTACATGATATTCCAGTTGAAATCTTTGATCATGAAGAAGGCATGATAAATTTGAAAGAAGAAATTGAAATATATAATTCAATTTCTTTGAAAAAAACCCCAATTTGGCTCAATTCTTATGAGCAAAGACAAAGAAATCAAAATGCTTCAGTTTTAATTACTACAAATACAATAGAACAGTCAAAACGACAGTATATTATAATTGCAGGATTGAAAATGAAAGTATTTGAATTCAAAGATTCAAGAGAGAATATTAAATCTCAAATTCAATGCTCAAACTGTCAGAAACATGGACACTTTGCAAATACTTGTAAAAGAAATTCTAAATGTCAGTTTTGTGCTTTAGATCACAAAACAAATGAACATTCTTGCAACACATGTAGAAAAATAGGTGAAATCTGCAATCACACTGAAATCAAATGCAGTAATTGCTATGAAAAGCACACATCTATTTCAAAAGATTGTATTTTCATTTTCAAGAAAAAGTCTTTCAATAAAGATGTGAAATGGAGAAAAGAAACTCAAAATACAGAGAAAATAGATAAAACTACAAAAAGAAGAAATTCTCAAATGTCTATTTCTTCTGAGTTAAATTCTTTTTCAAAAAATAGACAGATCTTAAACCCTGTTACACCTATAAAAATGAGAAAAGATAAAGAAAATCTCATTTCTATGAAAGCAGTAGAAGTTCCAGCTCTGAATACAGATAATAGATATAATCTATTACCTGATTCAGAATAAAAGAAACACAGCTTCAATTAATTTCTTTTGTACATGTTTACTACACAAAACAATAATAAAAAGAAGAAAAAAACTATCAAAAATGCTTCAAAAATAACTTTTATTCAAAACAATGTTGATAGAAATAAAGATGCTATCTATTCATGCTTACAGATAGGCTTTGAAGAGCAAACTGACTTCATTCTATTACAAGAGCCAAATTTTGATATAGAACAACAATTTATAATTTCTCATTCAAGCTATCACTGCTTTTTACCAGAGAAATCAGATGTAAAAGCAAGAGTTGTGATATATGCAAGAAAAAGATCAAGATTTCAATTCAATATAAAAAGTAATTATATATCTAATTCTGATATTCTAGTTGGAGATATTATAGATACAAGAAATCAATTTGACAGTATTCAATTGATAAATATTTATAATGAAAAATCACTGAAGGTAAATGATAATTCATGGACAGTTGACAGAGAACTGCTGAATTTAAGTCCAGAAAAAAATGCTATTATATGTGGTGATTTCAATGCACATCATATATGGTGGAATTCTGAATGTGATTATTCAATAAGATCAGAGAAAATAGTAGAGTGGGCTCTACAACATGAATTAGATATTATAAATGAAATTGATAGACAGACCTTCTTTAGAAACAACTTAATGAAGAAATCAATCATAGACTTAACCTTTCTATCAAAAAATTTGATTGAAAACAAGATCTATAATTGGTTTATTAATTCAGAAGAAACATCAGGATCTGCTCATGAAGTTATTCAATTTAATATTGAAATTGATGAAAAGGAAACATGTGAGAATCCTCTACTATCAAATCAATATAATTTTGAAAAAGCTGAATGGTCTGAAATCAATAAGAGAATTGAAGATTTAAAATTTGAAAAAAAAGAAGAATTATCAAATTGGAATGAAAAGACAATAATAACAGATATAATGCTAGAAAGTAGAACTAATATAATAACTGAAATTATATTAGAAAGCATTAAAAACTTTATACCAAAGAAAAAGCTCTCAGAATTCTCAAAACCTTGGTGGTCAGAAGAAATAACAGAAAAAAGAAAAAATCTAGCAAAAATAAAAAAAGAATGGAAAGAGAATATCATATCTTATGAAGAATATAAAAGAATAAGAAATGAATATTTCACATTAATTAAAAAAGCTAAAACTAGCTGCTGGAATAAATTTCTTGAGAATGCACAGGGAAAAGAAATATTTAAAGCTTTTAAATATACAAAGTCTAAATCTGTTGCAAAGCTTCCATCTCTAAAATATAAAATAGAAAATGAGGAATATATTGCTCATTCTTTTGAACAAAAATGTCAGGCTTTTATGAAAATTCTATTTCAAAAACCACCTCAATCTGAACAATATAGTTCAATATGTGAATATATTGAAGATTCGAGATGGGCTTGGCCAGATCTATCTAGAAATGAACTTGAAACTGCTGTTTTTACAAGTTCTACAAAAACAGCTGCAGGACCTGATACTATAAATCATTTAATCATTCAAAAAGTCTTTCATTCTCTGAAAAATGGATTATTTGAATTATTCTCTCAACTAATGAAGAATGGGTATCACCCTGAATGCTGGAGACAAGCAACTGGTATAGTTCTTGCAAAACCAAATAGAAAAGCTACTATGCCAAAGTCTTATAGAAAATCAATTTGCTGACTATTCTGGGCTGGAATTCAAGTATTGCAAGTGCTATTTGTTTGAAGAAAAAATGTATAGTAATTAGTGTTAAAGTTAGAAAAATCCTGAGACTCTTTGAGTCTCAGGTAGATATCATAGTCTCTGACTGCATATATATCTATAATTGAAGAATAATAATAATAATAAATAAAGTCTTATAGAATTATATCACTTTTGAATTGCTTGGGAAAAATTCTTGAAAAAATAATAGCAACAAGATTATCATATCTAGACTCAATCACTGATTTATTATATAATGATCAAATGGGTGGCAGAAAACAGAATTCTGCAATAGATACAGTTTTATCAATAATTCATGATATTCAAATGGCAAAAAATGAAGGCTTAGTTACAACAGCTGCTTTTATTGATATAAAAGGTGCTTTTGATCATGTTTCAAAGAATAAGCTAATAATTATTCTTCAAGAGATGAAACTACCAAAAGCATTAATAAAGTGGGTTATATGTTTTATGTCAAAAAGATATATTCAACTACTTTTTGACTCATTAAAGCAAGATATTACTGAAATTGAAATAGGAGTTCCTCAGAGGTCTCCAGTCTCACCAATTCTATTTGCTATATATACAAAAAATCTATTCAAAGATAGAGAAATGGAGATAGTGAGATCTTCTAGCTATGTTGATGATATAGGTCTGATTTTCAGCTCAAGAACAATAAAAGAAAATTGTGAAAATATTGAAAAAGCTGCGCAAGAGATATTTAATAGAGGAGATTTAAACCTAATTCAATTTGATATGGAAAAAACTGAATTAATTCACTTTTTTCCAAAAAGATATGAAAAGGAAATAAGTTTAAATCTATTAAATCAAGAAATAAAGCCTAAATCAGTTGTAAGATGGCTAGGAATCTGGCTGGATTCAAAACTCAATTTTAAATCTCATATTCAAAAAGAATGGCTCAAGCTGAAAGAGTTTTAAATAGTATAATACAACTTTCTAATACTGAAAGGGGTTTATCATTTCAAGCTATGAGACAGCTATACATTGCATGTATAGCATCTATTTCTGATTATGGTGTTCAGATATGGTGGAAGAACCAGAAACACTTCATAGATAAGTTTCAAAAATTGCAGAATACAGCTTTAAGAAGAATTCTGGGAGCTTTCAAAACCTCTCCATGTAGAGCTATGGAAATAGAAGCTTCTATATCACCTCCTGAAATAAGATTTGAGAAGATATGCAAGAATTATGCACTGAGAATCATGAAAATGCCAGATATTCATTCAATTAGAAAAAGAATATCTACATCTTATCCTCCAATTCAATCTGGAAATGACTTAGATTGGAATAGATATCTAGATTGGAATGAAAGTCAAGAAAATCAAGAAAATGAGAGAAATAGAAAAAAAATCCCTTCTCAACTATATAGAGTATGCTCAATGATTAAAAATGAGTTCTCCTCATTAAATATTGAAAAGATTGAACACAAAAAGCTATATCCATGGAAAGAAAAACTAGGCTCAATGATTTCAATTGAAATAAGCGCATTATCAAAACCAGAAGAAGCTGAGAATCATAGAAGAATAATAGAGAAAATTGATTTTAAAAAGTCAATTCTAATCTATTCAGATGGTTCAATGAATGAAAATAAAGGCCTAGAAGCTGGAATAGCATATACAGAAGATAATTACAAATATACATCAGATTCATGGAATATTGGAAATGAATGTGAAGTATTTGATGCTGAATTATATGCTATTATGAAAGCTTTTAAACTGATAGAAATAAAAGCTTCAAAAAGAAAAGATATGAAAGAAGCATGGATTTTTTCAGATAGTCAAGCAGCTTTGAAAAGAATTCAAAAAAATGAAATTCATAATGGTCAAATGAATATAGAAGTAATTCTAAAGATATGCAAAAGAATTCAATTAAAATATAAGACAAAGATATATCTGAGCTGGGTTCCTGCTCATATAAATATACATGGAAATGAGCTTGCTGATGAAGCAGCAAAGAAAGGAACAGAACTAAATATTGCAAGTTCAAAAATAGTTTCATGGTCTTTTATTAAAAGAAAGATAAAAGAGAATTGCTTAGAAAAATGGCATAAAATATGGGAAAAACAAAGAAAAAGTCCTCACTATCTTAGATTTGAAACTAAACCTAAATGGAAATCATGCTCTATTAAGTGCAAGAAGAAGCTTTTCTCCTCAATCATTCAATTGAAACTAGGTCATGGCTATTTCAAATCTTATTTGAAAAGAATATCTGATATTGAAAGTGAAAATTGTGAATATTGTGACTCTCTTGAAGACCCAGAACATATCTTAATGAATTGCTCATTAAATCAAGAACTTAGAGCTGAACTGAGATATAAATATAAGCTGAGAGAAATGAATATGAAACTACTATTTTCAACTGAAATAGGCAGTCAATATTTAATTGATTTTCTCAATGAAACTCAAATAGCTACTAGAAATCAATTCTATTTCAAAGATGAAAATATAAATGAATGAGAATCTGAAATGTTCTTTATAAAAACTGCTAGATATTATATAATATCTCACTATTTCTTTTGTGTTAGAGTCTGTCTTTTATTTCCTTTGTATTCATGTCATGAGTTATTTTGTCTATCATTAATTTATTTTCTTTGTAATCACTTGAAAATTATATGAAAAAAAGAGAATATAAATAATCTTCAAAGATATTTATAAATAAATAAATAAAAAAAAGAAAAATCAATTTGCTGACTATTCTGGGCTGGAATTCAAGTATTGCAAGTGCTATTTGTTTGAAGAAAAAATGTATAGTAATTAGTGTTAAAGTTAGAAAAATCCTGAGACTCTTTGAGTCTCAGGTAGATATCATAGTCTCTGACTGCATATATATCTATAATTGAAGAATAATAATAATAATAATCAAGAATAATAATAATAATGCAAGAAAAAGATCAAGATTTCAATTCAATATAAAAAGTAATTATATATCTAATTCTGATATTCTAGTTGGAGATATTATAGATACAAGAAATCAATTTGACAGTATTCAATTGATAAATATTTATAATGAAAAATCACTGAAGGTAAATGATTATTATTATTATTATTCTTCAATTATAGATATATATGCAGTTAGAGACTATGATATCTACCTGAGACTCAAAGAGTCTCAGGATTTTTCTAACTTTAACACTAATTACTATACATTTTTTCTTCAAACAAATAGCACTTGCAATACTTGAATTCCAGCCCAGAATAGTCAGCAAATTGATTTTTCTTTTTTTTATTTATTTATTTATAAATATCTTTGAAGATTATTTATATTCTCTTTTTTTCATATAATTTTCAAGTGATTACAAAGAAAATAAATTAATGATAGACAAAATAACTCATGACATGAATACAAAGGAAATAAAAGACAGACTCTAACACAAAAGAAATAGTGAGATATTATATAATATCTAGCAGTTTTTATAAAGAACATTTCAGATTCTCATTCATTTATATTTTCATCTTTGAAATAGAATTGATTTCTAGTAGCTATTTGAGTTTCATTGAGAAAATCAATTAAATATTGACTGCCTATTTCAGTTGAAAATAGTAGTTTCATATTCATTTCTCTCAGCTTATATTTATATCTCAGTTCAGCTCTAAGTTCTTGATTTAATGAGCAATTCATTAAGATATGTTCTGGGTCTTCAAGAGAGTCACAATATTCACAATTTTCACTTTCAATATCAGATATTCTTTTCAAATAAGATTTGAAATAGCCATGACCTAGTTTCAATTGAATGATTGAGGAGAAAAGCTTCTTCTTGCACTTAATAGAGCATGATTTCCATTTAGGTTTAGTTTCAAATCTAAGATAGTGAGGACTTTTTCTTTGTTTTTCCCATATTTTATGCCATTTTTCTAAGCAATTCTCTTTTATCTTTCTTTTAATAAAAGACCATGAAACTATTTTTGAACTTGCAATATTTAGTTCTGTTCCTTTCTTTGCTGCTTCATCAGCAAGCTCATTTCCATGTATATTTATATGAGCAGGAACCCAGCTCAGATATATCTTTGTCTTATATTTTAATTGAATTCTTTTGCATATCTTTAGAATTACTTCTATATTCATTTGACCATTATGAATTTCATTTTTTTGAATTCTTTTCAAAGCTGCTTGACTATCTGAAAAAATCCATGCTTCTTTCATATCTTTTCTTTTTGAAGCTTTTATTTCTATCAGTTTAAAAGCTTTCATAATAGCATATAATTCAGCATCAAATACTTCACATTCATTTCCAATATTCCATGAATCTGATGTATATTTGTAATTATCTTCTGTATATGCTATTCCAGCTCCTAGGCCTTTATTTTCATTCATTGAACCATCTGAATAGATTAGAATTGACTTTTTAAAATCAATTTTCTCTATTATTCTTCTATGATTCTCAGCTTCTTCTGGTTTTGATAATGCGCTTATTTCAATTGAAATCATTGAGCCTAGTTTTTCTTTCCATGGATATAGCTTTTTGTGTTCAATCTTTTCAATATTTAATGAGGAGAACTCATTTTTAATCATTGAGCATACTCTATATAGTTGAGAAGGGATTTTTTTTCTATTTCTCTCATTTTCTTGATTTTCTTGACTTTCATTCCAATCTAGATATCTATTCCAATCTAAGTCATTTCCAGATTGAATTGGAGGATAAGATGTAGATATTCTTTTTCTAATTGAATGAATATCTGGCATTTTCATGATTCTCAGTGCATAATTCTTGCATATCTTCTCAAATCTTATTTCAGGAGGTGATATAGAAGCTTCTATTTCCATAGCTCTACATGGAGAGGTTTTGAAAGCTCCCAGAATTCTTCTTAAAGCTGTATTCTGCAATTTTTGAAACTTATCTATAAAGTGTTTCTGGTTCTTCCACCATATCTGAACACCATAATCAGAAACAGATGCTATACATGCAATGTATAGCTGTCTCACAGCTTGAAATGATAAACCCCTTTCAGTATTAGAAAGTTGTATTATACTATTTAAAACTCTTTCAGCTTGAGCCATTCTTTTTTGAATATGAGATTTAAAATTGAGTTTTGAATCCAGCCAGATTCCTAGCCATCTTACAACTGATTTAGGCTTTATTTCTTGATTTAATAGATTTAAACTTATTTCCTTTTCACATCTTTTTGGAAAAAAGTGAATTAATTCAGTTTTTTCCATATCAAATTGAATTAGGTTTAAATCTCCTCTATTAAATATCTCTTGTGCAGCTTTTTCAATATTTTCACAATTTTCTTTTATTGTTCTTGAGCTGAAAATCAGACCTATATCATCAACATAGCTAGGAGATCTCACTATCTCCATTTCTCTATCTTTGAATAGATTTTTTGTATATATAGCAAATAGAATTGGTGAGACTGGAGACCCCTGAGGAACTCCTATTTCAATTTCAGTAATATCTTGCTTTAATGAGTCAAAAAGTAGTTGAATATATCTTTTTGACATAAAACATATAACCCACTTTATTAATGCTTTTGGTAGTTTCATCTCTTGAAGAATAATTATTAGCTTATTCTTTGAAACATGATCAAAAGCACCTTTTATATCAATAAAAGCAGCTGTTGTAACTAAGCCTTCATTTTTTGCCATTTGAATATCATGAATTATTGATAAAACTGTATCTATTGCAGAATTCTGTTTTCTGCCACCCATTTGATCATTATATAATAAATCAGTGATTGAGCCTAGATATGATAATCTTGTTGCTATTATTTTTTCAAGAATTTTTCCCAAGCAATTCAAAAGTGATATAATTCTATAAGACTTTGGCATAGTAGCTTTTCTATTTGGTTTTGCAAGAACTATACCAGTTGCTTGTCTCCAGCATTCAGGGTGATACCCATTCTTCATTAGTTGAGAGAATAATTCAAATAATCCATTTTTCAGAGAATGAAAGACTTTTTGAATGATTAAATGATTTATAGTATCAGGTCCTGCAGCTGTTTTTGTAGAACTTGTAAAAACAGCAGTTTCAAGTTCATTTCTAGATAGATCTGGCCAAGCCCATCTCGAATCTTCAATATATTCACATATTGAACTATATTGTTCAGATTGAGGTGGTTTTTGAAATAGAATTTTCATAAAAGCCTGACATTTTTGTTCAAAAGAATGAGCAATATATTCCTCATTTTCTATTTTATATTTTAGAGATGGAAGCTTTGCAACAGATTTAGACTTTGTATATTTAAAAGCTTTAAATATTTCTTTTCCCTGTGCATTCTCAAGAAATTTATTCCAGCAGCTAGTTTTAGCTTTTTTAATTAATGTGAAATATTCATTTCTTATTCTTTTATATTCTTCATAAGATATGATATTCTCTTTCCATTCTTTTTTTATTTTTGCTAGATTTTTTCTTTTTTCTGTTATTTCTTCTGACCACCAAGGTTTTGAGAATTCTGAGAGCTTTTTCTTTGGTATAAAGTTTTTAATGCTTTCTAATATAATTTCAGTTATTATATTAGTTCTACTTTCTAGCATTATATCTGTTATTATTGTCTTTTCATTCCAATTTGATAATTCTTCTTTTTTTTCAAATTTTAAATCTTCAATTCTCTTATTGATTTCAGACCATTCAGCTTTTTCAAAATTATATTGATTTGATAGTAGAGGATTCTCACATGTTTCCTTTTCATCAACTTCAATATTAAATTGAATAACTTCATGAGCAGATCCTGATGTTTCTTCTGAATTAATAAACCAATTATAGACCTTGTTTTCAATCAAATTTTTTGATAGAAAGGTTAAGTCTATGATTGATTTCTTCATTAAGTTGTTTCTAAAGAAGGTCTGTCTATCAATTTCATTTATAATATCTAATTCATGTTGTAGAGCCCACTCTACTATTTTCTCTGATCTTATTGAATAATCACGTTCAGAATTCCACCATATATGATGTGCATTGAAATCACCACATATAATAGCATTTTTTTCTGGACTTAAATTCAGCAGTTCTCTGTCAACTGCCCATGAATTATCATTTACCTTCAGTGATTTTTCATTATAAATATTTATCAATTGAATACTGTCAAATTGATTTCTTGTATCTATAATATCTCCAACTAGAATATCAGAATTAGATATATAATTACTTTTTATATTGAATTGAAATCTTGATCTTTTTCTTGCATATATCACAACTCTTGCTTTTACATCTGATTTCTCTGGTAAAAAGCAGTGATAGCTTGAATGAGAAATTATAAATTGTTGTTCTATATCAAAATTTGGCTCTTGTAATAGAATGAAGTCAGTTTGCTCTTCAAAGCCTATCTGTAAGCATGAATAGATAGCATCTTTATTTCTATCAACATTGTTTTGAATAAAAGTTATTTTTGAAGCATTTTTGATAGTTTTTTTCTTCTTTTTATTATTGTTTTGTGTAGTAAACATGTACAAAAGGAATAAATTGAAGCTGTGTTTCTTTTATTCTGAATCAGGTAATAGATTATATCTATTATCTGTATTCAGAGCTGGAACTTCTACTGCTTTCATAGAAATGAGATTTTCTTTATCTTTTCTCATTTTTATAGGTGTAACAGGGTTTAAGATCTGTCTATTTTTTGAAAAAGAATTTGACTCAGAAGAAATAGACATTTGAGAATTTCTTCTTTTTGTAGTTTTATCTATTTTCTCTGTATCTTTTTCTTGCATATATCACAACTCTTGCTTTTACATCTGATTTCTCTGGTAAAAAGCAGTGATAGCTTGAATGAGAAATTATAAATTGTTGTTCTATATCAAAATTTGGCTCTTGTAATAGAATGAAGTCAGTTTGCTCTTCAAAGCCTATCTGTAAGCATGAATAGACAGCATCTTTATTTCTATCAACATTGTTTTGAATAAAAGTTATTTTTGAAGCATTTTTGATAGTTTTTTTTTTCTTTTTATTATTATTTTGTGTAGTAAACATGTACAAAAGGAATAAATTGAAGCTGTGTTTCTTTTATTCTGAATCAGGTAATAGATTATATCTATTATCTGTATTCAGAGCTGGAACTTCTACTGCTTTCATAGAAATGAGATTTTCTTTATCTTTTCTCATTTTTATAGGTGTAACAGGGTTTAAGATCTGTCTATTTTTTGAAAAAGAATTTGACTCAGAAGAAATAGACATTTGAGAATTTCTTCTTTTTGTAGTTTTATCTATTTTCTCTGTATTTTGAGTTTCTTTTCTCCATTTCACATCTTTATTGAAAGACTTTTTCTTGAAAATGAAAATACAATCTTTTGAAATAGATGTGTGCTTTTCATAGCAATTACTGCATTTGATTTCAGTGTGATTGCAGATTTCACCTATTTTTCTACATGTGTTGCAAGAATGTTCATTTGTTTTGTGATCTAAAGCACAAAACTGACATTTAGAATTTCTTTTACAAGTATTTGCAAAGTGTCCATGTTTCCATGAATTATTTTGTCTATCATTAATTTATTTTCTTTGTAATCACTTGAAAATTATATAAAAAAAAGAGAATATAAATAATCTTCAAAGATATTTATAAATAAATAAATAAAAAAAAGAAAAATCAATTTGCTGACTATTCTGGGCTGGAATTCAAGTATTGCAAGTGCTATTTGTTTGAAGAAAAAATGTATATTAATTAGTTTTAAAGTTAGAAAAATCCTGAGACTCTTTGAGTCTCAGGTAGATATCATAGTCTCTGACTGCATATATCTATAATGGAAGAATAATAATAATAATAACTAGAGCAGTTAGTGACTCTCAGAATTGAGCTAGCTGCTTGCATTTGACTTTGAGACAATCTTGGCTAGAAATAATTGACACTGAAACACTCTCTGTTACTGTTCTTTGCAGTATCATCTTGGTAGCAAATCGTGTACACAGGTGATCTTTTGTCAGAAAGAGAATTTCTGAAATGATATTCAGCACAGAACTCTTCTCAGATGACTGATCTCTGCAGATAATCAGTTGTGGAAGAGAAACATAGTGACTGATTCCCTGTGATCAAAGCTTGTCTACTGTGTCAACCAGGTCCAGCTTATCATTGAATTGAAGATTTCACAATTAAACTTGCAGTGATCTGTTCTTCATTGTCTTTCAGTGTCTAGTTTCAATGTGTAAATATCAAAATGCTGTGTTCACTGCACTGTCTTAGACTGTCTATCCACCATTTAAAAAGATAAGAAAAGAGATCTGGGTTCATGAGATAATGATATTTATAGCTTGCTGAAAGTTCATCTCTTTCATGGCTTTGATTGTAGCCATTAGTCATGATATGATTCTAAAAAGAATGTGATAGATTGAATTCACACACAGCCATCAATCAATATGAATCACTCCAGACCATAGAATTGCACTTGTGAGATGAATGGTGCAACCACATAGCTGCTCAGAAGCAGAATTCTGTAAATGATTGTCAGAATCAGCTATTCTCTTTTCAACAATAACAGTCAATGCTTTATTTATTCAACAATTGTTGATCTGTAACAATCTTATTGTGGGTGTTGTGGCGCACTTCTGGCCAGCTTAGTTGAGCAAATGAAACTCTTCTACAGTGTCAAATAGCCTCAAGAATATCATGGTGCAAGTCAAGCTTCTGACTTGCAGCACGTGCATCAAGTCCGCTAGGCTGAGACACCGCCCAAGAAGAGAACTATGCAATCAGCTGAGCCTTCAGGCTGGGGGAACTGTGGAAAATGACAGCAACATTATTGAAATATAGAAGGTGAAAGTATCCAGCAAACAGAGATGAATTGATATAAATAGTCAGTAAACAGCAGTCTGATGATTGACTAGAATTCATCCTCCGGTCAAAGCCAGCACATATGATCTAACATCATTTGATTTGATGTGATTATGTTAGCTACACCATCCAGAAGCAAATATTTTATATAACTCTGTGATCAATTCTACCTAGGCCATGAACTTCTAAAAAGTATGACTATAGATATCAATATCTGTACCTCAGGACGTCCATTAAACCTGCAACAGACACAGGTCAAATCAACCTATGTCAACTAACCAATTTCTGAGTAATGTGCCAAATTACGAAGTCAATGTTGATGCTTGATGATGAGCAGCTAGATGAAATTGTGTAGTAATTCTTACATCTTTCACTGTCAAAGCAGCTCTGTCACTCTTCTGTTCAGTCATGCTGTTCTCTTGTTTGATGTTCTTCTGTTCACCCGTTTCTCATCAAACTGTAGTAGTGGAAGTTTATCCATCTGCAAGATGTTTAATTAAGAAGTGAGATATTAAGTCAAAGAATTGATGTTTCTCAGACTAAAACACAGTCTCAATCAATGAAGATTCTTCTGGTCATCCACACAGCATGTATTCACAGAATGAAATAGATTCTACACACTCTGGCAGTTCATAGACATCCTGGAAGATGCAACTAAAAGATTGATCAATAGAAAGTGTCACAGATACCTCCACAGATGAGAATGTTGAATCAGTAATTAATTTCTTCATTTCATCAACACTTCATTGATATGCTGAGCAATACTTCAATTAAATGTATATCTGAAGAATGAAGAATAAGATAGCTGATCTCTCAATAATGTCTTAAACTATCAACAATGATATTTTAATCAGGCACGAGCTCACTAGACACGTCAATTACATGACACATGATTAATATTTAAACTGTTGGACGTCTGAGTTGTTATTGACAGAGCTATCCAGTTGCAGATATAGGTGGTGTGCGGGGCACTAGTCTGTACTAGAAAGCCCAGGGCTTCAACATAAACTAATTCAGTAGAGTCACATGCTATTCAGCGTCTGGTGGGTTGTTCATTTCAAAATATACCTGGAAGTAAGATAATCCGTTCCGTTCACTTTGTTTATCACATTTGCTCCATGATGATGATGATGATGATAAAATACAACAAAGATCAAACAGTTCCTCAAACCAACAGGTGCCTGGAATAGCTGCTGGAGACCCACCAATTACAGCGCTACCAGGTAACGAGCCTGATGGGCAGATTTTGGACGCTATCCGGGGTAACCCTTGCAGTGGAGCTGATGATATCACTCAATCAGTTGCTCTTTTTGCACATGGCTGCGTTATTCTACGACTTGGCAAAATATTGAGAAGATTGGAGTATGCTGAGATAAGCAATCCCAAAAAAACAGACTAACTGAAAAATTGTTGACCCATTGCCTAGGAGTCACAAGATGGGGCAAAAGTTCATCTGAACTGCTTGCACAGTCTGGTTAAGAAAGAAAATTGAAACCTGAAGATTCCAAAAGAGAAAATTATAAGTTTCTAGTATTTTAACAAATTCACCAGAAGTCTACATAAAAAAGCGGAAATTTGCACCCCAATTTCAATGAGTGATGATATTAAAAAGCATTTGAATACACTTCTCTTTCTCATAGTCAGATGAC
The DNA here is from genome assembly GCA_002110485.1 of Emergomyces orientalis. Classification (NCBI taxonomy): domain Eukaryota; kingdom Fungi; phylum Ascomycota; class Eurotiomycetes; order Onygenales; family Ajellomycetaceae; genus Emergomyces; species Emergomyces orientalis. The sequence continues at coordinate 138,043 of MOWL01000093.1, forward strand.
TGCTCTTCTATGTACTTCTCGCCATAGTAATCTCTCTACGTGCGCATTTCTAATGTTGTCGCCGCCGCTTTCCACAGTTTTCCTGGCCTGCAGTTCAAGCGGGTTGCATGGTTCTCTTGGATTGTGGCTTGTTCTAATATCACTGTGTCGGTTAACGAACTTCAATTTAGGTTTGGATTGCAACTGTACCTGATGGGTTTTGATCGTCGACTCCAGTAGCACAATATACGAAAATAGGGTCCTGGCGTCCGCGAGGATTACTGCACAGTCAAAGCCATCTAATTTATGGATATGCCGTCTTGTATATTCTTCCAGCCTCTTCCGGATGTTGGCCACCTCTTCCTGACTAAGAGGTTTATACATTTGCTGAAAAGGCATTATCGGCCGGCTATCTGCAAGAGCTGTATGGATTGATTGAGTCCAATCTGGTACGGGTCTCGAGGGTTGGAGGTTCAGTGAATTTGTGGAAAGAATGATACAGATGGCTTCCCCGGCAGCGCTTTTTTCACAACGTACAGAACCATGAGCTGCTAATTTCCAAATGGATGTTGCCTGCACTGGAGATGTTGGTCTCGTTGAGCCAGTAGAGCTCAGAGAGATGTTGTCCCGAGACTTAACAGAGCTCTGCTGCTGGGCCCTCTTGGCCATGGTTGTTCCTTGGTCACTGCTATCGTTCTTTTCTGCGTCCAGATGTCAGTTACGACCCGTTATCAATAGGATGATGGGAGTTTCTGTTGCACCTGTGGCAGAACTTGAACCTCTGCCGCCTCTACTGTCCACTGGGTCGGTCTCTGATTCCTTGATCTTACGAGTTCGAGTTGTCCGGGATCTCATGATGGAAGTGTGGCATCGGATGGTCCGTCGGATGGTCTGCAAAGCTTGGGTGACCTTTGTGAGGAGAAAAGGGAAGATCAAGCAAGAGAAACAAAGTGAGAGAAGGACTGGCTTTATATGCCTTCAGATCTACACTGTCTCTCCCCTTCACAAGACAAAATGGGAGCAACCGCAAATAGGCCGCACCATGTATGGGATTTGTTGGCTAATGAAATAGAGACTGGTTTAGGGATCATCTTCCACGCTTCCTGTTGATGTGCATCTAGAAATGGGGTTTACAAGGTAATTAACTTTCATTTATCGAACTGTTCTGTACGGAAAACACAAAGGTACAGACAATCAAATGCAATTTGTATGATTCAAGCGATGTTTACAAAATTTGACCAACTTCTATCACTGATTGAGCTACAGTATAAAATCAGCCAAGGCGGATCTTGCGCCTGATACAAGGTGAACTTATCGAGATTCAGCATTAGAGTGGTGTTATCATCAGATACAATTTACTGACAGAGAAACATGAAGCAGAAAGATAGAATATCCGTCCCAGTCCACCTCGCGAGAACATCAACTCGGAATTAACATCTCATCAGACAAAACACGAGAGGGCCTCCCAGATTGATCATTAACATCAAACTTTCCATTATACAAGCATAAAACTGAGACGCAAGAATGCATCGGGTCGGCCAGACTTCCGCGGTGGATCAAGTGTTCTGAGCCTGGGAACTCTCCGCAAGACCCTCGAAAGAGTCAGTGGGGTTGGCAATTGCGCGTGCCTTGACATAATTCTCCGGTTTTCCCCTTTCTTTGCGGGCTTTATCAACCCAGCTGTCCGCATCAGCCAATGCGCCGGTAGGTGACGGTTTGCGTTCACCCCAGGCATACTGTGCTGCATCAACAACCGGCGTGCCTGGCTGCTCCATGTTTTCTTTGCTAGCTTTAGGTGTTCTCATCTCGGAACATTCTTTCATCGCAGGATCGAAACCAACGTTCTTGTTATCCATAAATATGGGATCACATTCCATCCAAGCGGGTGGTATGTCTGACATATATGTATCCATAAGCATGGGTGGTTCTGATTCGGGGTTGCGTGAGAAGGATATCTCCTGCTCTTGCAGCTTCAGCTTAGAAGCATTATTCAACACAGTCTCTGAACACATGTCAGCATATGCTCCCAGTTTCCAGTTGAGATATCAATTACCTTGTTCCTGAACAATCTTTTTACCATCTTGCTTAGGGCTGGCACACCCACCTGCAGTGTCTTCCGAGGGATTGGATTTCTCCTATATGAGGCTTTGACCTTTCAAGATTTCATTAAGCTATTATTCACCAATAGTATCTTTTCAGTTGGTATTACAGCTGACCGCATCAATTTTTCTTCGCTACCAATAGAAATCGCGGCGAGCTAGGATCATTCGCTCTACATCCACGCATTAATGCCTAGTTGGCAGCAGCATTGTTCTCGTATGTCAGGTAGAAGGTCGAGGAGTATCAATGCCAGGGTTGATCATTGGCGCGTGTGGCATCACGCTGTTAGATCACAGATGAACTCAATATTATATTCAACAGTTTATCACAAAAAAGCTAGCAGTATTGATATCTCAAATAGATTTATCTGCCAAAACTCATTTACTGCCATTATTGCTTCACCTTATGGGAATGAGGCCGCATTCGCTTGTCACTCCACATATCCTTTGCCTTGAAAGCCCTATTTGGACACAGGCGGCGCATGATCAATGATCTCACGCGTGTTTTATTTTCAAGGAATGTGGCTTCAAATGGGACCAGACGAGGCGGCTGGCCAGCGATGTCTAGAAAATAAACGCACATCGAAACTTTGATTCTTCAAGGCTTGTCAAAAAATAAGATCAGTCGAGACACGAAACATCTGCTTCTTTCCTAGGGAGTGTCGAGAAGTAGTCCCGCCATTGGGCCATGGTTTAGCATGGCTTCAACTTAACGCAGTTCTCCAAATCATCCTTAGTCCGGTGCATCACCCACCGCCCGTTTTCTCACCTTGTTGGGAGACAGCATTTTATGTTTTGTTTTTGGTACAGGAGGCTGCTCTTCACCATCGGTTTGCGCTCGGACAACATATTTATTCCGCCGAGTCTCGAGCAACGAAGGTGAGCTGGTGGTGTCGATTTCAGCAGGATCAGAGTCACCGGTTACAGCTCCAAAACAACTGCTATAGCGCCTGTCGGCGAGATGCCGAAGAGCTTCTTCCATCATTGAGCCGACCAATTGCACTGAATTGCCCTTAGACAGCGCTCTTTTAATATCAAATAGGTCCGCTAAAGTAGTCACCACTACTTGATCACTGTCCCCATCGGCAATCACCTCCCCAATTCTATATATTTTCTGACGTGAAAATTCGCTAGCCACCTTGCACACCTCTAGGCACTGCTTTGAAATATTGATATCTTCCTGTAATCACAATCTCTCATTGTCCTTTCCAGAGTCTCCATTCCGGATCAGCAACTCTAGACGTTTCCAAAGGCGGCCGGTGACCTCTTCGAAGCTATCTCAATTGTCATTCAGAGCTCGGCGTGTGAGCAGTTGCGCTTCGAAGTAATTGTGGATATCATTGTCAGAAGCGTTTTGAGGCATCTCTTGCAGTAGAGAAGATTCTCAGTTTGTCAAGGACTCAATGTAAGACCTCGCGTCATCACAGACATGAAGGCATTGTTTGGTCACTTCTCTTTTGTCTTTCAGGTCTATGGCTATGTCTGAGGTGTAAGCATTTTGGGAAGTAAATTGCATCATTTTCTCATTGATTCACTGTAAGTGGACCTCAAGATTGTATGCTGTGTCCTGGATCATTTCATTATACTCTTGAAGCACTTGGTGGGAAACTTTGGAGGTATGCCTTACAAAAGGATATTAGAAGAGTCTACAAAAAGAGGAGGAGTTGCAACTCACATAGTAATAGTGTCTAGGCCGACTGAGATTGTTGACTTATAGCCTGCAATAGTGTCTATAAACTCATTGATATCATCTTTCATAAATTCCATTTTTGTCCAATCTCGAAAGCTCATCTTTGATTTCCCACTGAAAATCTTCATCGATTGTTCGAACTCGCGGCATACTTGGCTGCATCAATCAATAGGACCTTGAAGAAGCGCCAATAATGACATCTCACTATTGGTCACCTGTGCCAATGAGTTCAAAATCTTGGTGAGATCCTCAAGCTCATCTTGAAGCCTACACAACATTTTGTTGTGATCTTTGAAGTGTTGGACGGTTTCATAGAGCGACTTCGCGGACTGCACAGCAGCGGTAATAACTGTCAGGACTGAGGCAGTAATGCTTAAAGGATCCACCATTTCAACGTTCGCTGCGAGATCTCGGCAACCTTCCTTGGTAGAGTTGTTGCAGGAAGTAAGAATAATTTCCCGCTACAGTGAGGGTAGCGACGAGCTCAAATACCAGCCTCAATTTCAGTCATGCCCCCTCTAGGCACATGTGATTTGCAGAAGTTAGCGGGTCTGTCAAGCGACGATCCAACACACTGGTGCCCCGCTGTTCTGTGAATGGTTTCGGTAAGGGTACATTGGCGGCGCATTGTACTTCTACCATTAGTTTGCGCTGCTGGTTTCACGAGAGCGAAGGATGACTCAGCATACATTAATTCTAAATGGGAATAGCCAATCTTCTCAAAATATGATTTCCACATTTTGTTCGCGCTTATTACCCTTCCGTCGTGATCAATAGGATTAATCTTCACCTGGTTCCTTGCTCGGCGGCTCTATCCGTTCCCACATTTGGGAATAAGTTGTGTGAATCCGCAGGAGCCTTGGTCATATTTTCTAACTTGATTAGAACAGAGTATATGCATAGGCCCGGTGAAATTATGAGTCTGTAGTTCAAGACAAAAGAATATCTCTCGGCAGATTAAGTCGACGGAATGTAAGCAGAGCCGGCGCGGTGGCTTTTTCATTGAACTTATCATTACCCCTTCTTTTCCCTTTCCTTTTTCGGTTACTTTCTAGAAAGGAGCCGGGCATCCAAACCCTCAATCTATCCCCATTCAGTATAATATGGATGTCATATCTTACGCCCGGGTATACGTGGATTTTACGGGGTCTTCCAAACAGATGGGTTCTAACATAATTCGGCATACTAGCACTAGGGTATATACCCACATTAGAGCACCAATCATGTATGGAAATAATGCTTACCGGTCATGTAATTGTTGCGCGCTGCATCCTGGTCTTCTCTCGTAGAGGCCTGTAGATCGCTATCATATCTTTTTTTACTCCCCATTTTAAACAATGCAAAACATGACTAAAACGCCAGGAGGTATTAACTAACCTCGGATTTCAGCGTTCACCTGCTAAAGAGTGGTGGAGAAGAGGATGCCCTAACATGGCAGCTCCGCAGGCCGCGCTAATAGTTCACTCATGTTGGATTACACTACAGTGATGTTCAAAAATACCCCAGATTACGCGCCATCGCGTTGTGCTAGCCCTACGGTTGACTGAAACTTCATCTTTTCTGCCCCCCAAGGCGCCCGCGGTTGGAGCTTGCGACTTCCAAAGAACCGCCCAGGTCCATTGCAAAACAATCCACGGTGCTCACCAAGCTCATGGTTTATGTGGGTGTATTCAATGCCAAGGAACTTTCCTAACTGGGACTTATATGAGTGTTACATGTAAGTCCTGTTTAGGAAGATCCCTCGGCATAATCTACACTTGCCCCAGTAGTAAATCTTCCCCAATCAGCACCAGCAGGAGAAACAAGTCCGTGCATGATCACTTGAATCTTGGACAAGACCAGGCATATTACTATCTTGGTGGAATGTCCATGGTGCATTTGATGATTGGTTTATCTAATTTGAGCATTGCTTTGAATATTAATTCTACAACTTCCCTAGTCTTTGAGTCTGAAGATGAGGCTCAATCATGTTTCTTTGATATGCCCGAAGGGCCACGATTGTGTTTTAACTGTGTCATGTGATAACTATGTGACTTCTGCAAGTATCTGCTTGCTTGATCATCTACACAATATGAATATTGCCCATGGTGACCTGTTTCCACAAAATATAATGAGATCAAATGATGACTGTGCATTTCTTGTTAATTTCAGCTCTGCAAAGTTATGACCTCACAGTTCTTTTATGATATGCAAAAGAGAAGACTTTCTATACTACACTCACAGTGAGTAATCTTTGTTGGTCTCCCAGTTTGGGGATATGTGTTGACATTGGTGGCAAATAAGATTGACGGAAATGCCAAAAATGAGATGCAGAGAAAGAGAGCCTTGACAGTAAATAATGTTGAAGTCTGTACTTCAATCAAAGACCTGGTTGATGACTTGTCTCTGCCTGACTCATATATTTCAGTTCAAAAATCAACTAAGTGATCTACAAACTGAACCTCCATCTCTTTTTTCAGCTGTGGGCTGCCACATAATTTTAAACCCCTTTCAGCCATGTTACCCGCAGAACCCCAGCCCACCTTTGACTGCAGCTCCACTGTGGGTGGCAGCATGCTGTAAGGTCACAGATGAGCTCATATTTTTTATATCCAACACCATAAAATGGGAATTTCTGCTATTTACAGGGGCTCCAGGCTTCAAGATTTTTGAGTATTCTCTTGGCGGCTTCCGGATCACGTGCATTTGGGTCGGCTTGTACTAAAGAATGTATGAGCCGCGCAAGTGATTGACAATATTCTGGCTCGCCTTTCAGGTGGCTCATCGAAAGCCAAGACTCAATGTATGAGATCTGTGCCTCGTGGTTAGCAGCTGTGTGAGAATGAGATCAGTTTCAATGAAATTTCACACAGAAATGAAAGGAAGAGCAGGTATTAAACTGATTATTGAAAACATACTGAGATAATGTGCTAGATCATTTTTCCTGTCAAACAGATGCTGGTATGTTGGTACATACGCGAACTACATAAAGTTAGAGACAGCAGAAAAAAGGGGAAAGTTCACTTAGATTAGATAAAATCATGTCTAACAGAATATATTAACCTACCACACAGTCTAGACTCCAAAGATCAGACTTCGCAGTTGCAGTATTTGCACCACTACACTCCAGCTCTGGGGCACTGTAGTTTTCCGTCCCGAGGACATTTGATTTTGAAGACATGTCAAACCCTTGTTCAAGCACTTGTTAGTACATTGAATCAGAGGAGCTGAAACATAAGCAAGGGATATCCCTATCAGATATTCAATTAGAATGATGGTGACAAACCTTTGCCAAAATCAATGACGTCAACCAGCGACATATCCTGCGCATTCGTTTTAAGAGGGGTCCTGTGACGGAGGATGATATACTCTGGCAGATTACCCGGGCGTCAAATCCGAAATGTTCCGGAGTATAACATCGGATTTTTGATTGAACTTAAAAGTCTGATCCAAAGCTTCATTGATAAAAGCTTCAGGATGTACCCCTAGGGAAATATTATTGGGGCTAATATCTAGCGAAATCGTTTGTTTGGTTAATGAATGTTTGTTGTGCAGCATTGAGCAGTTATGAGAGAGTATACAACATCTATCATCATGAAATATTCTCTTCTGATGAAAAGCAAGCATCTTCATCAGAATCATTCTCATGAATATGAAGAGAGATGGAAGATCACCAGATGCATCAACTTCAGCATTAAATCTCTTCTGAAGAGTACACTCAAGTGACTTTAGACCAAGACAGAGAAATTGATCTTGTGTGGGGACATGAGTGTGAAAAAAGGCAATCTCAAGTTTTTCAAACTTCTGTAGAATACTCATCTTGGAGTTGTCTAGAGTGCTATACTCAAGTTGTAGAATCTTGAGGGCAAGGTATTCATCGGAATTACTGAACCATGAGTCAGCTGGTCTAATTTAATAATCTGAGGTGAGAGAGAGAGAAGAGTGCACAGAGTTATTACATGTCTCTTTTCAATTAAACAGTGAAATAAGATCCTCTTCCCAGCTTTCCAATGATTCTAAAAGAACACAGTTTGCCTGAATGAACCAAGTCTGAGTCACAAAGCAAATTGTCAATCAAAACAGGACATAGGCCGCCGTCAGTATACTCATGCAGAAACTCGCATTCACTACCCTGAAAAAGCGTCGTGTCCCAACCAGGTGAGTCAAAACCTTGATGTTTCTTTACGGGATACTGCTTCGGTTGCAATGTTGAGTCCATTGCTGGGTGACTGTATGGTGTTGGAGGTTTCTAGGCGAGATGTAATCAAATTTCAAGATCAGCCAGTATATGAATATTTTAGCAGTAGCATACAGATAAAACCCAAATTCTAAACCAGAAAATTTTTGAGGGCTTGAGTTTGAATCTCTGGCCTAGTTAATATATAGGCAATGGTCCGCTCTCCAACCCAAAAATGAAAAAATAAAAAATTGAGATTTTTCATAATCTGCTCAGTGCTGGTCAATTGTTCTATTTTAAGTGAATTACCCGCCTGCTTATTCATGTTTCAGAAACAGCAATCAATTACAAGAAACTTACTGCTTGCTACACCTTCTTTCTTCTCAAATCAGCCAACAGTTAGCTAGTGCGTTTCAGAAGCTATTTACAAAGGGAAATACTCTTAGTGACCACTGCCCAACCACTTTTCATGAAAGCATCCATTCAAGTTCATTCATGCATAACACGTCGCTCCGCATTGAGTGGGCCCGGCGATTATTGGCCGATCCTTTCATAGCGTCAGACAGCTTCAATTCACATGCATCCCATCAATCCCGCCCCCCACACCCAATACTCTTCCATGCTAGCCGCCAGACTCCCAAGTTATTCAATCACAGGAATATCATTGGTTGACACTACAACATGACCAACACTCATATGCATGTTCTGAAACTTCAAACCCCAATGCATGGTATGGCAATAGCCGCTGAACATCAAAACAACAGCCATTAAGAACCCCAATGGCTAATATCAAGCCTTTGTTGCTGTGAGATTTTGGGTTTCTCCACTTCTCTACAGAGATGTCAACCAACAAAACATACATAATTTGCTGTTAATTATTGTAAAGTTTGCTTGAAAATGATTCTTGCTGCTGAACACTTCTCATTGCCCTTGCTCATCAATTCATGAATAGCCAGAAGCAATCTTCTTTAATCATTCAGTTGACCCAAGCGCCCGTGAGCATTCAGAAGAGATGAAAGAAGTAATGTATAAAACAATTAGAAGAGCTCACCCCCCTTGAAGTTGTATATAAAATTGTCGCAATCACTAGCTTTTACTCCCTCCATCAATCATTCTGATTCACAAGAAAATCATTCTTAAACATTTTCACATTTCTACAGCTCCGTCAATACATGCCCCCAATATACACCTTAACTCTAGCCCACTGGTTTTCTAGACTTCTTAATACCTTGATTCGTTCAAAGCGTTATCCTTTGCCGATTCAAGATGCCTCCAAATATGGACAAAGCTAACTGGCTGAAGACCGTATTGAGTCTAATAACGGTGAAAACTTCAAGACCCTGCTACCAGATTACTGTATTGTGCAGTATGTTATCATCCCGCGGAGTATCCTGTTGATTATGCTCATATCCTGTGTTTGTGTCTTTGTTCTAGGCAGGGCGGCCACAAAACTCAAACCTCGAAAACCGACAGAGAACTGGATACTGCTTATCATATTTCTGTACAGTTTGGTAAACTCGCTGATCGTGCTGGGGCGGGCCAAGTGTGGGCCTACTCTGTCCACATCTATCTCAATGAGAATACCAAGAAATATGAACCGAGAGAAGTGATATGGGGTAACCCAACACCTGACAGACCAGAACAGTCTGCGGTATACAGGAACAGAACCCAATGGCCTACCGGCGCAACTGCTACGACAGCACCCCCAGCTCCCGGTGAGCAACCCTTAGTCTCCACGCCATTGAGTCAAGGGTTGGCTCCAGCCTCTCTCCCTACGACTAATCCTTGGGGCGGGTCAATAATTCCGTCGCGGCCGCCGAATCCCCCCCAGTGGGGAGAAGGTCCAGGCCAAGGGCCTGCTGCAGAGGATGGTAGAAGTACATAAGAAAGAGACCCAGGCTGTTCTTCGAAGATGCTTGAATTTTGGATTTTTGAATTTCTGTCTTCTAAATTTTTGATCATGTGCTCAAGTAGTTTCCTTATTTGTGGTTTGTTTCTTTGCCTGACGACGATGAAAGCATTGGGGAGCCGGGCAGGGTCCGCGATCACCATTTGGGATATCAGTTCGCATTTGGATGAAAGTTGCCATTGTCGGACAGGGTTCCCAGCTGCCTCAGCGGCCCAAAAGAAGTATCAGCCAACTATATAGACCCCTACAAGTCTTGAAAGCTTGCGAAATTAGCCTAAATATGAGATCATGTTTGCACACATACTTGATGCTTTTGTGGCAGAACTAGCGCTTCGCCCAAAGGATATGTTCCAATGCTACGCTGCTTGGACGATGGCATCTGTGGCAGTTCGGAGGTGTTTCCGGAGGCGCTGCAAGCTCCACAAGCTGCGTGCTTGATATTTCAAAGGGCAGGGTACGCTGCAATAAACTGTTAGATCATTCATCTTTGAAACAAAAGACGAACATACAGCCATTGTCTAAGCAGCTTTAACAATCAGCCAAGGTCAGACCAACAGATGTAGGACGAATTCGGAATTATTATATAAAGCCACTCCAGGAGCATGTTGCCACCCGGATTCAAGCGGATGGGTGACGTCATTGTCGAGAAAACCGTGCATGTTGGAAAGCATTTCCGTTGACGAGTCAACAAAAGCTTGAAATGATTGAAATATTTTCGCTGAACTCAAAGCCTTTATTAAGCGAAACTGGTATTTCTACGAGGAAGATCCTGGTCAAGGCTTTGATGCATTTATTGAATGGTGTGTTGATATTGTGGGCGCAAGAGTACGAAGCGCAAAAGGCCACTTCCGGCATGCAGGCTTGAAAGTTGAACTACTACACTCCATGATCAAGGACACATTTTTCATTGCTGATGACACTTAGGATTTTCCAGCTGCTAGCTAGCCTTTGACACTTCTATCAACCATAGTCAAACAAAGATTGAATCAAATCGACAGAATTAGAGCGAAACAAGAACATCAGTGCCGATACGTTGTTGAAACGGTGTTACTTCTGCCAGAACTTCACTTGTTGAAAATGGATGGCATCTATGGGTCTACATCCCAAGCTCAACCAGGCTTTCGCGCAAACCGCTTTCGAGCATTTTTAACTCCTTCCGCCTATCCTGCCTACTGCCTGGCTCGGATGCAATGGAACTAACGTTTTCCGGATCGAATTGAAGTACCATTTCCGGTGTAAAGATACGCTGGAGTTTACGTACGAGGTTGCGCTCTATGACCAGCACCAATAAAACAATGGGATGGATTCGCGGTCATTGTATGCCTCACCTTATAGTAAGCATCAAGCCCTGCTTTTGCCTCCTCGCACGCCTGTTGATTCATGTCCACATACACATGTTCCTGCCTGCGATGCTGAGGGTTCGGATCCAGACTTTCTTCCCAGAGTTCCCCGAATATCTCACACACCGAAACGGATTCGTCGTCCTCGCAAACCAAAAAGGATTCCTGGAGTCGCTTTCGCTGACGTGATCTCCGTCGATCCCGCGACGGAAAATCTTGATTATGCACAATGCCACCTCTGCGGTCGACATAACCCTATGGAGCCGGCCCGGGCCAGCCGGAGAGACAGAAATTCTGCTCACAATGTAGACCCGTTTTCCACGCGTCCCTTTGATGTACATCTAGGGTTTACAAAAGTAACTAACTTTCATGGGCTATTGAACTGTTCAACACGGAAAAAAAGATTGATCAGTATCAACTTATAAAGCGAGACAAAGTCAGTATCGATTTGTGTCGCCCCCGATCCAGATGGCCCTCGCGCGTTCACTGTTGACCCCCCCGCACCCCCCAACAAAAAAAAAAAAAGCTCTATTCTTGTGACTTTAATCAACCCCAGAAAGGGAGCCTGGACTGGATGGGTCCCACCCGCATGATAAGCCCTATTTATCATCAACCGCTGCTTGACCAATGGAACTAACTCTCGGCTTCTTGGCATTTCTGCTAAGAATATCTTCTTCTCCTTCTTCGGTTGTGGCTGCGAAGCTCCATTGCGCATTCGAATACTCCGCATCGTCAGACAATGTCGATACATCAGAGTCATCCACGGTAGGAGCTGCCTCGGAAGCCGTCTGGCTCTGAGATGTCGAATGAAGAAGCTGAGATTGAGCCTTTGAGTGTGTTTCATTTGCTGTTCTAATAAATTCGTCCCTCTTTTCCTTTGCCCAGTCCCGAGCATTTCGATATGTGCATGCTCCTTGCCGAAACGTTTCCAAGTTCCCAGTCATGCCCCAAGTATTGAGTTGGGTCATAATATATTCAGGGCGATGGCCTGGGCCTTCGGGTTCGGTGAGATGAGTTGTGTACAGCTTCAGTGTACCTCCATGATAAATTGACGTAAGAGTGTAAGCACTGTTGTCGTAAGTTGATCTTGATCCGTATGACTGGAGAGCGTGTATACCCCGAGCTCCTAGTGCGCCATCATAACAAGCCTGCCGTGTAGCCACAGCCAAGGATCCATCGGGGCCTTTTGCTTCCAAAAAGAAGTTTGGTACCATTGGAAGATCATCCTGTGTTGATGGAATGATATGGTCACTGAGTTCGTTGCGGATTTGACGATCAAGCTGTTCAGGACGCGCGCCGTAGAAGTGATCTGGTTTGGCCTGAGCCAGTGTACCATCAGTTAAGGGGGCAAGATTTCCAAGCGGGTATCCCCCTCCGGCGCATTTGGGATCATCAACGTCACCTTCGATGATAGAAATCACTGACGTTGTGACTGGTTGTTCTTTAGATGCGTGGGTATCTGCTCGTTTGAATTTCCGGAAATGTTCATCGGAGACGTTCGATGGGGAAAGGGAGGGCCGGGCTCGAGCTAGTGTTTCATTGATCTCCTCCCAGTTATTTGGCATTGCTGGTATTCGACCATCCGGATATTCATATCCGTCAGGGTAAACGCCATGATCAATTAGATTCTGCTGGAAGTTACGATTATAGGTGGTGGTGCTCGTGGACTTGGTGGTACCCTTCGTATCTGCGCTTGTTGATGGAGGAGAACCTGCGCGTCGCTTTCTACTCCGGGACCTTGAGCTCATTGCTTTTTCGAGGAAGTTTTCCGGTTTAGAATACTGGGCAATATTATCAGCACTGATGTATTTGCATGGATTTGTAGTTACATACATTTCTAAGGTCACTTAGGTCAGGTCCTCCCGATCTGGAAACCCTCTTTATCCGCTTTGAACAAGCGGGTGCACAATCACGGAGAAAGGCTGGAGCAAACTGAAAAGGATTACAGCGCTTCTTCAGCTCAGTGTGAAATCGTCGAGTGATAGGTCTATGATGGTTCTGGGGTGATTTCGGGCGGCTGTTTCTTCGATCCAACTCCTCTAGTGCATCTTTGGTTAACCAAATCTTTGACAGGTTATCCCAATATGCTGATGCCGATGTGTCAAGCTTCTGCCTTTTCCGAAATCGTGACGTGTCGGATGGATGGGCCTTAGGATACTGACGCTTGCGAGACGGGTTGGAGGTCACTGAAATAGGCATATGGTTATAATCATAAATTTTTGGCTCTGTTATCATGCGAGTTTGCATCGAGGCCAGAAGGGGGCAGAGGTTCTTATAATTAACTTTGCGCAGAATCCCAGAATGCACTTCAGGCGCTTATCCGGAGATTATTGCTGCTGAGGGCCAATCGTTGGTCGCTGGAAGCCAAGCAGCTTTGGGTGGTAGTGGCCTGAGTCCCATAGAGGTGCTACTATGGCAATCACGTGATATAACATATTTTAGCACAGCAATGCATGTGGGAGCGCTGGTGCGTCGTGACTAAAATTGGCAATGCTGCCTGGAGTGCTCGGCTGTCCACTCAATATGTGTCAAACACCTGATTATTAATCAAGCGCCAAACGGATGCATCGAACCATTCAAATCTCCACCAAATACGCCACTCCATCTACTATCGTTATTTTTCTCCTAGTTTCCACCTAATTTGGATATTTCATTTGGTATATGACAGACTATTGATTATTGTATGTAACATGCCCCTATATGGGCATATTTTGTAATATAGCTAGCGAGAGATTCATGGTTATAAAAAGCCGTGGAAAACCTGTAGATATGGGGAAGGGGGGAGCCCAAAAAAAATTCAATTTTTAACTTCACTTTTTCATTCGTACGCGAACATTCTACCATTTAAAAATCTCTCATAATATGTCATTAACCTTGTCTGTGTAACTTCTCCTCACCCCTCACACTTCGGCATTAAGTCCATCCCACTCTCGCTGATCAACTGCAAAGCAAGCCCACGAAATACTGGTGAGCCAAGCTAGTCTGGAATGAGACATGCCATCTCAGCGGCGGGTGAACTGTCTCCCAAGTATTTCCAACCAACTTCCAACAGTGCTACACTTCTACCCATTTGTCCTGTACTATGCCTGTCTTATTTGTTTGCTCTTTGTCTTCTGTTTGCTTTTCATATTTCGTTCTGGCCTAGGAAGCAATATTGAGATTGACTATCACATTCTAGAGCAGGGTCTATCTTCCCTACAACTATGGTATGGTATTTTCTTTGTTCATGTTCATTTGTTTGTGTCTTGTTCATTTAACTCTGAGAGAACACTAAACAGATTTATCACTAGTGAGGTTTCTGAGTTCAAATTGGGCGATCATGTCATCATATGCCTTAATAATAGGATTGTATAAGCGGTTTGGGTCTTGGGGAGTGCCAACAATAAGACCTTTGTCATTCTTCAAGGTACAGCGCCCAATCATATGTTACAGCGACGGAAAGAATTGCCTTATCCACGAGCATGATTTGATTGGAAGTACCCCTTCATATGATTCTATATTTGTTTAATTCTGCGTAGACCAAGGAGCCGAAATGTACAGCAGTTAGGTCATACGGAGACAATTTGTTGCCACTGATTGGATACAATAAATGTTCCAGACAGGACTGTTGGGAGGACTTAAGTGCGCCAACTGCGTGAAGTGACTGGTTGTCCTCAGCAGACTTCGTCCCACACTCCAAAGCGCTGTGTGGGGCAGCCTTAAACCTCCCGATCCTGCGGTCGGATATTGTATGATCCAGACATCGGAGACTGGCCAGCGACGTTCGGGCTCTCCGGCCCAACGTGCGGAGCTTGGGTACCGACAGCTTTGGCTGTACGCGATGCGCCATTATCCGAAAATGCCCAGGGAGCCAGAGAGTGACGATCTCGTGGCGAAACCTGGTCACGAAAAGGCCGACGAGACAGCGCTCCATGAGATGGCCGTCCTTGCACGAAAACTTGGTTTTGACTCTACGCGAATCACAGATCTCATCGAACTATCTCCTGATCATCAGATCGCGCGGGCTGTCCTCCTGAAAGCACGGGATCCGGAGCGGTTTCGATACGACAGTGGGATATTTGAGACCCTTATTGGCCGCATCGCAGAGTGTTTCTCTCTTGCCATCCCTGTTGAGCGCCAGCTCTCTTGCGATTTCACCTCTGGCAGCGAGGCGAAGCTAAATGCTCGGTGTGGGCTGCCGCATGCCAGAGCGCAGCAGCAAGACCGTCGGTTTCTCTTCATCGACCAACTGCATACCGATGAAATTCCAGCGGGCGGGAAGGTCTCCACGTTGTTCGTGAGACGATGCGTCTATTTTGCCTTTTTTGGCAAGCCACTGACATCCCCCCACCATACTCGGGTTGGAGCTGCCCCTTTAGGAAGTGATCCGTCCAATTTGCCAATGTCGCCGCTTTTCATACCCGATGACAGTCCACTTGCAAGATTCGGACAGGCTCCTTTGCTGGAAAACGATGGTTATACCGCTATTGACCATGGCGAGCTAGGTCCAATGCAGCTGGAGGTGGCACAGAGGGCCACTGCCGAAGAAACCCGAGTCCACACAGAAGTGGAAGAACGGGAGATCGCCTTGCAGGCCGAACAAGCACAAGAACAGGCTGCCAACGAAGCCCAGCGTCAAACAGAGGCTGAAGAGACGGCAGCGGCTGAGGCTTCCAAGAGGCTTGCCCAATGTCAGAAGGAAGCCGAAGAAAGAGCAGCAATCGAGCGTTATGCCGCGGAACAGGAACAGCTTCGACAGGAACAGCTTCGACAGGAACAGCTTCGACAGGAACAGCTTCGACAGGAACAGCTGAGGCAGGAAGAGGAGGAGGCAAGAGCGGCCGCCGAACATTATGCTGCGGAACAGGAACAGCTTCGACAGGAACAGCTGAGGCAGGAGGAGGAGGCAAGAGCGGCCGCTGAACGATATGCCGCGGAACAGGATCAGCTGAGGCAGGAGGAGGAAAGAGTGGCTGCCAAACGATATGCTGTGGAACTAGAACAGTTTCGCCAGGAGGAGGAGGAAAAATTGGCCGCTGAACGATATGCCGCGGAACAAGAACAGCTGAGGCAGGAGGAGGAGGCAAGAGCGGCCGTTGAACATTATGCTGCGGAACAGGAACAGCTTCGACAGGAACAGCTTCGACAGGAACAGCTTCGACAGGAACAGCTTCGACAGGAACAGCTTCGACAGGAACAGCTTCGACAGGAACAGCTGAGGCAGGAAGAGGAGGCAAGAGCAGCCGCTGAACAATATGCTGCGGAACAGGAACAGCTTCGACAAGACGCGGAAGAAGCCGCAGCTGAGCAAGTTAAACGAGAGCAGATTCAGCGTGAAGAAGAGGAAAGGCATACTGCTGAGAGAGCTGAACAGGAACAGGTTCAAAAGAAGGCCGAGGAAAGGGCAGCTATTGAGCACGCGGCTGGAGAAGCGCGTCTTCAACAAGAAGCAGAAGAAAGAGCTGTTGCTGAGCAAGCAGATCAAGAGCGGCTTGCGAGAGAGGCAGCGGAGCCAGTACAGCTGCAGCCGGGGGAAGAAGAAGAGAGGGCGGCTGTTGGCAAAGCCATAGAGGAGACGCACACCCCACGGCCCGTCACACAACTCGACTTCGCGCCCTTCATGCCCATTAAGGGTGATGGCACTCACAGCCCCGTTGACCCTGCAAGCACCGAGCGAGCGACGAACGTCGCAGACCCCCCTCCAGAAGTTGCGAGTCGAAAAGCTGCTGAACGCACCACCGGATCGACACGGTTGGAAACGCCAGTCTCCCAAACGCGGCAGGGTAAGCTGCGGAGACCTGGAGGCATCCCAAAAGCTTCGGAGAGAGGTGTTTCTCCACAGGGGACTGCGAGGAGAGCCGCTGCCGAACGATCTTTGAAAACGGGTAACAGACTCCAACGCTCGCAGCCAGATTCGCAGCTTCAAGGGGCATCCAGGCTCGAGGATGTGTCAACCGGCGCTAGAACAGTCACGATCATTTTCAAGGCTCGCGAGCAAGGGAATTGGGTCGACACTTATGAGATGGTTATTAACCCGTCCGAGCCTTCCGACCGGTCCATGGTGGAGCGAATGGCTAAGAAGGATGCTCGGAACTGACAGGTGACCTTCTATGACAAGGACTTGAAACCGATTGCTCCTGTACAGTGCTTTGACGCGGCCATCGAAGATGGGACCAACACCATCTTCATGGCGTTTGGCGGGGAGCTGAACGTCGACGAAGAGATGGTGGCGTCTGTGTCACAAAATGCCGACAGCAAACGAGAACAAGAGAGAAAGACCAAGCGTCGTGCGTGATCAAAATGCGGGGAAATCCTGGGCGCCTTTGGCCGCGGGTCCTCGGTCGCCACAGGACCAGAGAAATCGATTCAATGGCCTCCGGCGTCCACAGGCCAGCATGGCCACAAGTTGGCCGTCTTTGGGCCTACCAGGTCCATTGGCTCCTACCTCCAGCATGGCGACATAGTACCCCTTCCCTTGGTCATTGTGCTAGGGACCACCTGATGTAGTCCCTGGCCTTTTGTCAACCTTCTTCTGTCACTGTGACTCTGGCCTGATTGGACTTCGGCCCTCGGGTAAGAGAGGTTGAACGTGGTTGGTTATTATGATATATCTAGTGCTAACCGATACATGATATTAAGGTGGGATGAAATGGGAGCCAAGCAGCCGAAAATAAACGAAAATTAACAAGTGACCTTGAACAGATACACTTATGTCCCTATACTTCGATGAGCTACATGGGTGGCGAAGAACAGAATGCTGACTAATCTTGCTGATAACCCTAAATTGTCTATTCCCGGTATGGTGAGCTTTACTCTGAGCAAACGACAACGGGTTGCTGTATCATTATTGCTTGAGATTGATACCAAACGCTATCACAATTATGCCATTATTACTGAATTATTACTAATTACCCAATATCCTAGAAGATGATGTTGAGTTTTCGATGATATCACATGGTCAATAGAGTTAGATCTTCCCTGCACATCAAAATCTCCTTCTAATCTGGATGAGACTTTACGGCGCAGGTAATTTTTATGTTGTTTCAATTGCAACGGTATTAGCAGATAGGAATTTGAATACATCTTTGAATTAGCTGAACCATAAAATATCTAGTAATGAAAAACAATTATATTTAAATAGAGCAAATGCCGACCAGCGGGTATTGCTGCGAAGATGGAGCAAAGAAATAGTATATAACTGCTTGTTCCGAAGCCAAAAAGGGTTGTGCAATAGCAATAGTTTATCCTCAAACAAATGCGAAAGGGAAACGGAAAGACAGGTGAGGGTGTGAGGAATTGTGAATGATCTGTGAGATGAGCGGGGGCTTCCAGGCACACATGAAACTCCCATCTTGATGATTGGCCTCCTCGCACTGGTTGCTGCGCGGGGACCAAGATGGTTGGGAGCCCGGTGGCAGACAGCCAGTCGGGGCACCGGGTTCACCGGATTGTGCGAGCATCCTGTACTTGGGCGAACGTGTAACGGTTCCGTGTGCAGTTTCTGCATGGAGCAGAAGATCTTTCAGGGTTTTCAGCCTCATGTTGCAGATATCGCAATCCATCGGCTGGAAATTCTTCAGATGCCGCCTCTGAAAATGTTTGGTCAGGTCCCCCAGTTCACGGAATGAATAGACTCGGTCCGCCAGCAAGAGTTTGGTGTTCTGCAAACAGAGAAAGCATATTTTGGGTCGCCGTTCTGTCCGGACCGCTCGAACGGCCGACTCAAGGAGCGTGTTGGATGATGGCTGGGCCATCACTTCCACCTTGACGGCGGCCATTGGTTTCACGGTGGGAGGCTTGGGGCTGGAGCCACGACCACGTCGACGGCAGAGCGGCCCCTCTTCAGCACCGCAGTATGCACTGACAGCGTGGATGGCGGTGATCCGTCGTTGCAGTTCCGCCTCTGGGGTCTTTGGCGGCAGCGTTAGGACCGCGTCGATCATGATCATCTGTTCGGGCGTCATGTACCCAGACCGCTCCAGTGCACTTCTCACGTCCTCATCGACGACCTTTCCGGAGAGCTGCCGCTCGCTGTCAATCACAGGTTGTTCCTGCCGGTATCGCTCTAGAATCTTACGCTTGAGCTCGATCCTCGCGCGTTGCTTCTCGCTGCGGAGCCGGCGAACGGCCTTGTGATATCTCTCATCTCGCCTCTCATGCTTCTCAACCCGGCGCCTGTATTTCGCTTCCCATCGCCGGTCTTTCTCGGCCTTCCGCCGGTACCTCTGTCCCACCCGACCCCGGAGCCAGCTTGCGGTAGAGTCACGGCGCTTCTTCAGGTGTGCGACTCTTCGAGCGATCTTCAGGATGTGTGGCTGGTCATTTACCGATCTCGACTGCTCCGGCGTCAGCTTCCACGGTCGGCGAGGGTCGATGGACCGGCTCATCGAGCACACCATCCTCATCAGCGCCTTCTGCGGCTCGAGGCCACGGTAGATGCTGAGGACATCAGCGGTGATGTTTCGGTCCAGATAGTGTTTGAGGAACGTATCAATGCTGGCGTGCTGGAGCATCAAGTTCTGGAGAGAATCACTCACGTCCGCTGTTCGACGGCAGCATCATCAACAGGCATGCTCACTCTCGAAGAGGGAAGGGGAGGAAGGGACAAATGGACACTCACGGCTCTCGTTAAAACCCTTCGCCGCTGCATCACGGAGGACATAAGGCTTCGTGACCTGCTGGAAGCCCGTGATCTCGCCGCCCTTTCTCATCCGAGTCCGCACCGACGCTGTGGTCAACCGGATCTCATGCGCAATCCAGACGCCACCTCCTTCGCGGACGGCCGAGCAGAAGACGAACAGATCCGCCAGATCATCCCGCAGCAGTAGTTCCTGCTGGTTGAGTCCATTCAGGACGCCCAGGCTGTAGAGATCCTCGGAGCGTCTGATGCCTGGTGACTTGAATGCCTGGATGTGGAACAGCATCCCCAGAAGAAAGACATGAGGACTGAGCACCAGAGTTGGGTCGTAGATGATCTCCGGAAGCCAAAAAGTGTTCCTGAACGGGGAGTTAGTCAGCTCGTGAAGAAACAAGGCGGCCATGGAGCATGGGGGAAAACTTACGCATCCTTCATGCCCAAGAAGGTCTTGGTGAAGTGGGCGGTCAGCCCGATGCACAGACGGGGTGCGCTGGAATGGGGGTCCCGGACCAGCGTGAGCTCCAGATCCCGATACCGAAGCTGGGTCAAGGCATCTGGCCGATTGCCCGTGACGCCCGCGACCTGGCAGAAGAGGATCAGCTCGACGCGCAGCCAGCCGACCAGAAACTCCATCTCGTTCGTGACCAGAAGCACGCGGAGGTACTCCGCCAGGTTGTCAATGTACATGGGCTCCCCCGGCCTCTTCTCGCGGCTGAGCTTCTTCTCATCGGCGATGAGCTCGATCACCTGCCGCAATAGTTTAGACGGAGATATCAAAAGGAGAGGATCAGATACCAGGGTGGGAGCCACATTACATCCTGTGCTTGTGCCATGATCAGAGGATCGATGCTGTCATCCATGTCTTGCTTATAGATCTGGGAGAATTGCTTCCAGAAGGTTTCCAGGGAGCTGATGACTTGGATCCCCGGCCGCCTTCTTCCCCCTTTGCCGCGACGCTGGTCGCAGGCCCAGCTGAGGAACCCTTTGAGGGATTGAATCGAGAGGGTCCGGTAGGCGTCGAGCACATCCCTCCTCATGTATTTGCAGTATCTGAGAGCCTCCACGGTTAGCAGGTTGGTTTGGGCCACACTTGAGATCACACTCACCGGTGCCAGTGGTCTCGGACTCTATTCATGCTATCAACTGTGGTTTTCTTCAAGCGGCGCTGCCGGAGTCGTTTGACATCTAGAGTAGTCTCCTCGGCCTCATAATGTTCGGGAGGAGAAAGCTTGTCATCTTCTGAGATCTCCGCATCACTGTCATCACTGTCCTCGCTGTCCTCGCAGTCGGTCTCCTCGGTCCCGTCGGTATTTTCGTCGCTGTGGTCTGAAAACACATCATCGGCGTAGTCCAACTCGTCGTTGGAGAACTCGCAACCGTCAGCCTCATGGAAGGCGGGCATGCTGGAAGTCAGGCAAGAAGGAGCCCCGCCGACGACGCTGAGGGATCGGAGTGTGGGCGGACGAGGATAGAACGCAGAACAGGGGAAAGATGAGAGAAAGGATGATGGTGTGATATGGAAATGATGACAAGCTGGAAGAATTCATTGATGAGAATCGCGCACGCATCCAGAGTGAAATGAGAAGAGTAGAAGGCCACCTCTCTTCCCTGGAGGGAAGATGGCGACTGGCAGAGGGGAAGCGATCCATTTTGAGTCGCCCGGCATGAAAAAAGCGTGGCCTCTGGTTTGGTGTGAGAGAGGGTGGTTGAGGTGAATGAAAACAGGCTGGCAGAGAAGCATTTCAAAGATGGTGCAGCATGGCCATCACTCTGATTGGATGCGTGCATGTTGGAGGAAGGGTGCGTGGTGGCACAGCTTGGCAAGTGGACATTGCAAAATGGCGACGGGACCAGGTTCTTTCGGCCGCCCGCCTGCCATCACATCGTTTAATTCAGTAAAAATTGTAATAAAGATCTGATTTATAGTATTATCTGTTACAGTTTGATATTATCTCATTCTGATCTGTTCAGATATAGTACTGAGTATTGTTACTCTGACAACTGTGATGTTATTTATTGTAACTATATAAGTTGCTTCACTCTGGTTCTCTCATGCATGCATTTCTGTGTTCTTTTTTCTTATTCTTTTTGACTCTCATCTTGCCTCACCCTCTGTTCTTTCTTGATTCTGACTCTTGTATTCTGGCCTCTACCTCTATCTTCAGCATGCTTCGCCACCACTATTGAGTTCACAATACAGTTGACATTCTGCTAGCACATTGTGCTTGCCAGCTGCAAGTGGACTCAGCATTGATCTTGAAAACTGTTCATTTGAATAGACCACTCCTGCTCTTCTACAGTTTCTCTACTCTCTTATGCTTGAGGATAAGTCTCTTCGCGTCGAGAAATTCGCACCAGATCTTCAGCAAGACTCTTTTCTGTTGCTTTTTTCTGGCTGAGTTGCTGATACACTGATTCTCTCTCTAGCCTGCTGTGGAGTTGCTCCTGTCTCAGCTAATGACAAAATTGCTTCACTTCATATACATGAAACTATGTTAATCTGTGTTGTTGACATGGCCGGATGGGCATCGTTCTCGACTCATGCTTAGCCTCAAACATCATTGCAGCCAAGCAGGAAATGACAACAAGAATTGTTCCACGCGGCTGGTTTCTGGTTTGTGCCTAGGGTCCTTGTGATCAGCTGCATTCCAAGGCTTCCGCTGGGCCAATTGAATGGATGTATAGTTTTGCAGTCCAGCTCGGCATTCCCGAGGGAAGTCCGCTGTGATGTATCACACAGCTGGAACGTTACTGCCTAACCTGTTCCCGTGTGAATCTTCTTGGGAGCTATGCATGTTCGCGTCACCAGGATATGTGAGGATGATGTGATGAGACTGCTCAGAAAAGGGAAATCAAGTCAGAGGTTGGAAGCTGTAGGCGAAAATTATCACTGCTGTATACAGATTCCTCCTTGCACTGTTTATTTGATTCCTCTGGAGATTTGTGCCTGAGTTGTCCAGAAGAGAGAAAAATGAAAAGATGTTAAGTCATAACAGAGATCAAATAATAAATAACACCAAGTAGAATATAAACAGTTTTGAATGAAGTCTAAAACATAATTCAGACAGGTTTTCTTCTGAGATCTCTCATCAATGATTATTCAATGAATGATAAAGGTTTTTGTGGATTTGCTTGAAAGACTACAGCAGGCAGTCTCTTATACTGCAGCTGCAATACATTCTCAGAAACAGAAACAGAAGTGAGTTGGTGACTCATCTGAACTTCTTTCATTTGTTTTCAGATAACATAGGCAAAGTTTACTGACAAGAGGATAATACCATGTTTTAAAACTTAAAACATACTTGTGTTTCTTTTATTCTGGATAAACTAAACAATTAAATTGAGAGACTGCATCAAGGTACCTCAACAGCAAACCCAAACGGCAGAGAGAGCTAAAGATAATACAAGGGTGAATTGATTAACACAGAGTGAAACCTCTGGACGGCATCTTGTGCTGAACTCTGGGGTCCGAGAACCCAACTTGACTCATCAATATTTGATGGCATCTCTGGGACGCTTGCTCCAAGCCGAGGAAATTTCGGGGGGCCCGTGAGGGACTCAGCAGGGTCAGACTGGTGTTTTAGGGCTGCTCTGGAAGGGCTGTCGCTATAGTCTTGGCTTGGCTCTGGATTTGCACGCGAGTATAAATACTGTAGCTGTTGGAGCTGAGCTACAGTATCTTCAGGAAAGCGGTGTACCCGCATTGTTCCCAATGCTAGAATGCCGCGTCTCAACGCTGCCATCGGCGCCCCGTGCCATGACCGCAGAGGGTCAGTTACTGTGCATGGCAAATGTGGCTGATATGCTCTCAACATTATGCGGCGATATAGGCCGCCTATGGCATCTCCGGGTAAGAGGCTTTGCTGGTGGATCCGATACATTTCCGCCGTTGGACACGTCCGGGGGGTCCGTAGACCAGCCGCAGCATCTCTCAGTCGTTTGTTGTAGTCGGCGATTTCAAACTCAATGAAAAATGAGATATCGGAAGGTATGAAGATGAACCCAGGGTCGCTTGTAAAATCGAAGTTCTGATGGCAAAGGGTGCACAGCAGAATGGCATTGCTAGAGAAGAGCAAAGAGAAATTCAACAGTCCATGCTCACGCATATACAGCTCCTAAAATATATAGAAGTCAACTACAAGATCTTCAGGCGGACGCATGGAAAATCCATACAAGGTATCTGTCTTTTCTATCAAAAACATGGTAGATGTCGGTGGGTACTGATTCGCAAACCCAGCAGCTGTCTCCACAAGCAGCTCGCGTCTGAAGTTTAGCGGCTTCAGAGAACCCCCCATTTGAAGTTATGAATATCTCAGAGGACATCTGTCTTGAGGAAGATGATGGGCGCCTAGGGGGAGGCATTTGCATGTTAGCCATGATTCATAGAGAAAAACAGACCTGAATTCACTGGCTTGGGAGATGAATAGCTATAAGTATTATTTCTGAAGATACCATAGACATACCGTTAGACTTTTCAGGGTTTTTGAGAACACGGCTTGATGAAGATATCAGATGAGACAGGCGCGATAAGACATGTAGAAAGGAGGTAGGAGAACAATCTATGAATATTCTATATGAACATAGATATGAGTAAAAATGCTTAGACACAGCTGTGCAGTCATGAAAAAGAATCATGGCGTTCTCAAGAACAATGTGAGCAAGAAGAAAAGAAAAGTGAAGTTGATGTCATGATATCATGACCACCATAGTTAGTGGAATTTAGGAGGCTTAGGTAAAGGCTGCGCAATCAGCAACTGTTTGAGACACAGTAACATTTTGCCGTGGCTACACTGTTGAAGTCGCTGGCCGTGGCAGCATGAGCTGCCAAGTGCGCGTCAGGTTTTGGCCTCAAGACAGGGTATTTCCGGCCGCTCACTTGCTGTAATTTGTTGATGATTGTAGAACCATGGTTTCTCCTATCTGATGTAAATGCTACGATTTATTGAAACCAGGATTACTAAGCGAGTTAGCCTGGCTCTAGTCAAAGCTTAAAATCTGTTGAAGCTCTAAGCTTTCTAGTACGGACTAGCGCCCTTTACCACGCATATATAGATTGAGGGGTCTTGGAAGAATGACTACAAATGAATTTCTCAACAATCTTTCAATGTGAGGCTCAGGCTCTTTGAGTAAAGTGAATTTTACAAAATAAATAGATTGAAATCTAAGACAGTCATCAGTGAGTCAGTGACTAGAAAGGCGCGACTTACCTGTTCTGCTGATGGGGATTATATAGCATTGGCAGGTCCGCTCTAGTTTGAAACTATTGAGGTGGCCGCCTCGGGGGCATTGCTGTTCTGTGTATAGAAAAGAGCCTGTGCAGCTGACAGAGTCAAGCCTCAGGTCTTACTGCTAATTCTTATAAAACTATAAAATATAGAATCTTATATAATAATAGTATTCAAGCTGAGTTTCCCAGAAGTTACAGCTTCAGAGCTCTATATAGAGATTGTATGATTACAACTCACTGACTATGTGAAAACTTGACCCTAGAAAGTAGAGATAAGCTATTCTGAGCAGAGCTGGATTTCTTACAGAGAGCTACTAGATTATATAATCAAATCATTACATCATCAGTCAACCAATACTTTAGAACTTTAGAACTTATTTACTTCTCAACTTTCATCTCTTCTCATGACATCAACAGATCTGTAAGTAATCACTTGTTAGATTTTCTTGCAGAACTTGCAAAGACAATACACATTAGTTCTATTTTCCTGCTCCTCCAGTTCTCCTGCCTTCATATACATCTTTTGATGAGGGATGATCCTTGTTCTGTGAAGAAGTCAACAGAAACCTCAACTCACTTTCAAAAAGTATTGGAAAGGCTTCAATTTACCTGAGAGATGTAGCAGATAGCTAACAAGACATTATATAGCTTCACTTCAATTCTACATTCCGACTCTGTAAGTCAAACTTCGACTCTTGATTCCTCTAACCAACTCCCTAGACAACTCAGACAAGCAGGGCACAAGATACAGGCTAATCACACACATAGTCTCAATGGCGTCTAAGCAAAATAAGCGTAAGCGACCGACTTCGCCAAGAACCCCTACCAGAAAGTCCAGGCAACTTGCAGCCTTCCAACAAGAAAAGGGGGACGCAATACCAAGCCCATTATCCAGGACAAGGGGCATTTCAACTATCAACAGAATCAGGCAATGAGACTTGGAAGATGCTTTTCAGCCAAGCCACAGATAGAATAAACAAATACATTCAGGCCAATCGGAAGAACAATGACAAAGTGATTACTACCCTTCTAGTGCTTCTAGAGTAGCTGCCAGATGAAGGCAAGATGTCATTTGCCCGGGATATATTAAATAGCAACAATGATGATGATCTTCACGCCGTATTTTGGACTTAGTCACCAGCCTCCTGTCCCCAAGTAAGCTCACATGTGCTCTGTTTGCAACGTGTACATACACTAACCACTGTATAGTGAAAGCCACAAGTGGGAAAATGTCAGTTTCCAGCTCTCCGCACGAAAAGAGGAAAAGTAGTGCAGAAGTTGTTGCTGCATTCTTATCAGTGTTGCAAAGTCACAACTCTAAGTTCCGGGAGACATGTCTTCGGCGTGATAGCTACAGATGCGTGGTAACAAAGCAGATGGACACCGAGCACTGGGTCAGATTAGGCCGCCCGTCTGACGTGCCATTTGGAGATTTAGAAGCTGCCCACATAATCCCGCTCTCTTATGCTTCATGGAACGATCGCCCGGTATTTCCATGAAATCTACCACTTTTTATCAAGCAATATGCTGATTTAAATAGAGCTCATTGATGAACATAAGTAATGCTTGGAAGCTGCTATATAGATGTTTTCCTGCAATTTGATGCGTCAAAATTTTCATTGAGAATATCAATGATTCTTCAAACAGCATAATGCTCAGAAGCTCAATTCATTGTGAATTTGCAAAGTTCAGATGTGTGTTTGTTGCTACAGTATGTATCAACTCAAATTCAG
The DNA here is from genome assembly GCA_002110485.1 of Emergomyces orientalis. Classification (NCBI taxonomy): domain Eukaryota; kingdom Fungi; phylum Ascomycota; class Eurotiomycetes; order Onygenales; family Ajellomycetaceae; genus Emergomyces; species Emergomyces orientalis. The sequence goes on from MOWL01000093.1 coordinate 164,793, forward strand.
ATAAATCTGCATTACTAATGAACATTGTCCAGGAAATCCCTCATGTCTACACATTTAAAACATTCAAACTTTTTCCTTCTGACTCACGCGACTTTCTACCAGCAGACGGAACTGTGACTATGCAGCGAGCCATAGGTTCTGAGGATGTGGATCTACTTTTCCTGGTGTTTTTTGATTGCCATCATAGAATCGCGGAGGTCTTGAACGCCTCCGGAATGGGAGAAGTCATTGAAAAACTAACTAGAGAATGGGAAGATGTCAAGACATACAGAGGTCATGGCACTCTCGATGCCTTAGGCAGGTCAGATGTGTCGCGGATTTTAGAGATAGCTTTGTGGCAAAGAGTGTGTGGGTAGCGCATGGGCTCAACACGAGAGAGGTCAGTATTGCCCCAGAAGAAAGCTACAGATGTATCCAGCGAGCTAGGAAATCATTAAATGGGAATAAAGCTGCTAGCTGCTCCACGCTACGGCGGGCAAGTCTAACCGTGCAGATTGCCTAGCTGCTTGCAGAATCTGACTCTGTTGAAGAGTCTGAAGAGAATCAAGTCCCAGAGCAAACGTATTGACATTCACACTGATCTTGAAGATGATCAAGATTTCCCTGATACACACTTTCATCTTTAAAATGAGTTTATGCAACCTTTTCTAAATCAGTCAGTCTTGAGTGAGCTTTTTCTTGATATCTTTTTGAGTTTGCAAGTATCTCTTCTGTGTAAGCTTTCTCAAAACTCAATTGAAGAATCAGTGCAATATAAAATTATTGAAAATATTAATGAATGTAATGAGTATAACAGTGTCACTTGAATTCTTAAGAGACTGCTCTCTGGGAGATGAATACAAATGAGGTTTAATTTCAATATCCCAGGCCTGCCCCTGGATCTACTGCGTGACAGTGAAGGGAATATAGATTTTGAAAGTTTTAACTTTAAAGACAAGCCAAAGGAAGAGCCGCAATAGGAGGTTAATGATGATTCTGACATCCCTCTGTACAAAGTCAACGAGGATTTCTCGGTATCAAATTTCACCCGAGGCCTTGAACTCAGTGATGCATACCAGAGTGCGAATCCTTCTGTGTTGTCTTCTGACTCTAGGTCTTCAGAAGCACTCAGTGACAGCTCATTCTCCAGTCATTCATCTGAACAGTGGAAACTGATTGAACAAGAACAACCACAACACTTCAATTTCACATTTGTATCAGGCATCCCGCCTGCACCACAAGTGAATGGGCTTTTTGGACTCGAGCCTCCCACCGATCCAGCTTTCCAAAATGACGCCTTCCCCAAGTCACCACCTCCAATAGCTCAACCTGAGCCTCAGGTCAAACCTTTGCCATCCCTATCAAGCCCCGACACAAACACACCAGTACCCCTATTTCCACCACCTCGGCCAATCACAGCCAATAGCGAAGGCGGCTGCCGTGGCTGCAGGAACCAAATAACGGGGAAAATCAGTCGAAGGACAGTTAATTAACAGAATGGTATCACAAAGCCTGCTTCATGTGCCACACCTGTCATGAACCCTTCGAAACAGCAGATTTCTACACTCTTGACAATGAACTATACTGTGCACACCACCACGATGAAGCAAACAGCTTGTTATGCTATGCCTGCAAACAAGAAACTGAAGGCCAATTTCTAGAAATCAAGGACTAGCACCAGACAGACATGGGAAATACCAGAAATTTCATCTACAGTGTTTCAAATGCAGTACATGCAAGGTCATGCTGCGGGGCGATTATCTTGAGTGGGAAGGATGTGTGTACTGCGAGCGCGATAGCCGGCATGCAGTGGGTGCGATGATGGGGCCCCCGCCATCGCCGCGGATTACGATGCCTCCTCCCCCGATGCGAACACCACCGCCTGGATACCGTGGCCCTCCGCCCCCTGGGTATCTTGCGGGTTCGCGCTTCCCGTCCGGAAATCCGAATTTAGACCACCGCCGCCTCCTAATGCGAATCTAGGCATACCGGGAATGTACGGTGGTGGTGGTCACCAGCCGGGGCTGTATTCTCCTCGTGCTGGGCCGCGACAGTTCCCTGAGAGAAGAATGATGAGATTGATGATGACATGATTTTGTGAATTCTAGATGTTTAATTGTCAATTTAAATCTTTCATTTTCAAAGTTTTCTATTTATTTATATATATAGAATCTTTTTTTTTTGCATTTATTATATACTCTTTGTTTCATCTTTTGTTTTCTCTTTAATTCTTCATTCTTCAATTCTTCCCTGTGAGATGGGAGTGACTTCTTGTCTTGGTTTTTATTTCTTATTTGAGATATTTCCTCTTTCTGTCAGAGAGCACATCTTTCATTGTATCAATTTTATTCTTTTTCTGAATTGTTAGATCTGTTCTCCTTCAGTTTATGTTTTCTTGCTATATACCATTCATTTATACAGGTGCCATTCCCTTGTTTTAACTATTCAAAATGTATTTCCAAGTATGTTCTTCTGCCTCTTCTACTACTGTTTCCATTTCCACATTCATCTTCTAAACCCAGGCTGGCGGATGAGCGTTTGGTGGTGGATCGCATTACTAAGAAGAATTAGCCTGGCTCTAGTCAAAGCTAATAATCAACCATATGGAAAATTAGTGAATCTAGTATGATGTCACTGTGGCTTGAGTTGAAACTTAAATCACACTTCATTTTCTCTTTAAATACTGTAGAAATATGACTTCACAAGCAGTATTCTAGAGAGTTCGCAGCTTGATGTGATATATACTAGCTACTAGAAATATTCATGATAGAAAAAGATAGAGTTCAATATAATAATAGTATTCAAGCTGAGTTGTGAAAGAATAGTCACAACTCAGTACTATATAGATTGTGTGATCAAGGCTTGCTAACTCTATTGATTATGCAAGAGCTTGACAACAAGAAATGAAGGTAAGAGATCTCCGCGAGGAGCGGGATTTCTTACAAATATCTAGATATCTATTTAGATACAAAAGGCAGTGCCATTCGGGCCGTTACGGCAGGTGGGGATAGAACGTGAAGTATCTCGATATCTGCATTGGGCTGACGTTTGCCATCGTCCCAAGGCGTTACAGACCTCAACCCAGCACGATCTCCCCTCACATAGGCAATTATACCTGCCAGGCGTACACCCAGCAGGGCTAGGATCGTCGGCGGGGCCTGTGCCCACGGTGGACGCTGCCGATACAGCATCAGCCGGAGGCGCATTGTCGGTAGGGGCAGTCAATGCAAGTGGCGCGAGGAGCAGAGCCAGAGTCATAAATTTGTTGATGAACAGCATTGTCAAATACTGAATCTTGCCTGTTATCATAATGTTAGATTCAAACACTTATATTACTTAAATGAAATATCACACTATTTTAAGATATAAGAGAAGCAAACCTTGATATAACTTTCAAGTATTAATCTTAAAAGATTAAATATTTTTGATTTTTAAGCTCTTGAAAATAATGAGTATAAATCTAGAAAATTAATTAGAAAACTTAACAGTCTGTAAAATTTAAATCAATAGAAAACTTCTTACTTTTAAAGTGATGTTGAAGAAAATATTCTGTGCTGTAATCTGAATTTTAAAGATTAAGAGTATAAGTGTGGAAAAAAGCTCTTTTATATAGTAATATATCTCATATTCTTTATACATGTCTGAGCGTTATAATTTAAATCTGTCAGCCATTTTAGAAACTAATACTTATTTGAAGAGAAATTTCGCATACAGCTCTGCAATCTAATATCTAGCAGTGCTACATAGTAAGCATCTAGACTGTCATCTCTACTTTTACAGCTTATATCCCTGCTTAAATAAATAATTGAATTCACAGCAGTAATCTAGTTTTTCTTTTTTTTATATTACAAATGCATGTAAATTTATATACTTACAGATATAATTATAGAAAGAAATAAATTTTATACAAAAAGAATTCTAAACTCTGATTGATTAATTGAGTAGCTATATTTGTAGATATCTTAAGAAAGAGATAGTATGAATTTATGAATCAAAAGATACAGATGCAACAGAGACTTTCATGCAAAAATAAAAAGCAAGAGAGACTGACTCTGCAAGACCATGACAGATTTGATGCCAGTGGGAAAGTGGCATAAACTGCTTGAACTGTCAGCACTTTTCAAGAATTCATGCACTCTTACTGAGCCTGCTGGCTGTGCCAGGATTGTACTTCCGCGGCTTCTTCTATCAAATTAAGAGCCATGATGATTATACAAACTTCACACCTCTGATAACAGGTAAGCGTTGTCAGCTGTCTGTGACTGATCAATCAATGATTTGAAGATTTCAAGCTGTCTGCTAGAATGATTCAAGAGACTTATTCTTCTGTTGCAATAAATAATCATCAGTCAATACAACATCTTACTGAGAGCTTATGCCAAGTTAATCAATGTTGCAATAAGTGATTATCAGTTAATATGACATCTTACTGAGAGCTTATGCTAAGCTAGTCAAGATGCTGCAATAAGTAATCATCAGTCAATATAATGTTTTACTGAGAGCTTATGTCAAGATAGTCAAGGTGTTGCAATAAGTGATCATCAGTCAATATGACATCTTACTGAGAGCTTACATCAAGCTAGTCAAGATGCTGCAACAAGTGATCATCAGTCAAGATGACATCATGCTAAGATCTTACATCAAGTTAGTCTAGATATTGACAAAGAGATGATGAAGTAGAAGATCTTACAAGAATTCAGACAGTCAAATTACTCTGAATCAGAATAGACTTATAGTATCATCAATAATTATCAGAAGTAGGGTTGTTTTTTTCGCGGGCCCGATTGAAAAAGTGATAGTAGTTGCTCGATTGAACAGGTTCCCGAGGTGGGCGCTGATTCTGAGGGAAAACACAGGAGATCGGTGCAAAGACTGCTCAAAAAGGCTAGCTTATTGTCTATGAACTGAGTTCTCGGTGTTCTGAAAAAAACCAAACCAGGGTCCAGCTAGAAGTGTGTAACGGTAGGCTCCGGGCCTCCGGCCCGGGAGCCAGCCGTCTTATGGTCTTTTTGACCTAGTGGCTAGGGTCCGGAGCCTGGCGGGGTCTACGCTGCGTATGCCATGACAATTCGGCTGGCTCCTTGCGGTTGCCCGGATGCCGGATGCTTCAGGTTTGAATCTGAGGGGTAGCAGATTTTGATCCTGGGCTCCCATGGCGGCTGACAAGGACAGGTTGCGTGCCTGAATCCTTGGGGGCTTAGCGGCCTAACGGCCTGCGGGGTGCTATGGCTGGACACCGGCTGGACACTTGCCTGCCGGCCTTAGTGGGCTTGGCTGCCTTGGTGGCTTGCCTGTCCCGGAGAGAGCTGCGGGCTCGGGACGAGCCCTATGAGAGGGAGACAGTTGCAACGGTAGGCTCCCGGGCCCAGAGCCTGGCAGGCTCTACTACGGCAGCCTATAGTGACATTTGAGTCAAATGGCTTTTTTTTGTGTTTTTTTGTGTTTTTCAGTGTAAAAAGCTTAATTCCACATAATATTCATTTTTATGGACACACATCAATCACACTAGTCCTAATATGGTTAGTATATTACTATATATGGTTTAGTTGATCTTGGCTTTGAGCTATGAGCTCCACCCCACAGATCTTCCTACAGAATTCTCTCAGAGTCCCCCGGGCATAGAGTCCCCTGGGCATAGAGTCCCCCAGGCATAGAGTCCCCCAGGCATAGAGTCTCTGGGTGTAGAGCTCTACACCCAGGGGAGCTCTACATCCAGAGGGCTTTATATTCAGAGAGAGCTCTACATCTGAGAGCTCTACACTCAGAGACTCTATGCCTGAGGGACTCTATGCCTGGGGGACTCTATGCCCGGGGGACTCTATATCTGAAGGACTCAATATCTGAGAGCACTTCTGTTTCAATGTGGGTCTCTATTTCATGCAACCTCCAATGAGAAGATCTCAATTACTAATACAATCAGTATTATTGATGTGTGCTCATTGTAACGCTAGTATAAAATACCCATTTGACCCAAATGTCACTATAGGCTGCCGTATCTACTATGCCATGACAAATAGCAAAGCTTTTTTCTTTTCAGGATTCAAATCCGGCGGGTTAGGCAGGCCGGGTTCACAACACTAAACAGGAGAAAGATATGAAATTTCAATGTGTAGCTTCTCTCTAAAAATGATTAAAGTTCAGCTTCATTTATTGACCACTCTATGCTTTCACAATGATTGGCTTTCACTGACTGAAAGAGTGAGCTCAGCTTATCTTACTGCTGCAAGAGAAATTAGAAGACAATGATATATCTCAATAGTTTCAGAAATTTCTGCTCTTACAATTAGTCTTCAAATCTTGAAATCTTACAGCATAAGCTGAATACAACAACAAGAATTCTTCTAACTGAACTTGTAAAAGAACAGAATCTATTTCTCACTGAGATAACATTAGTTAAGTAAAATTAACTAATAGTTACAGAAAACTCATTTCCTCTATAATAGATAAAGCAGCTGAGAACTCTTTCTTCTCTACTTCTATTATTCTCTTCTAAAACATCTTTTCTCATTGAAAAATAATCAGGTAAGATTTTATCTTATTATCTTGTCTTCTAAGCTTGCTATTACTCTGTGTATACTAACAATAAGATTTTCAGACTTCATTTCTTCTGAATCTCAAATATAGAGCAATTGCGATTTCCACAAAAAAAAATATATTGCTTAAAGGTTAGTTTAGATTTCTTTTTACTATCTTCTATATCATTTCAACATGAATGAAGCTGACACTGAGAATCAGAAATCGGCCGCCGTTCAATATGCAGTTGACCAGTAAACTCGTGGCTCTGATGCTTTCTTTCGCGTCACTCACGTTGGCTGCACCTACCGAGAATGCACCTACCGAGAATGCACCCGCGCAGCGCAAGTACGCTGATGACCTAGCGTGCAAAAATGGGGCTTATAAATGTGCTGGCTGGTCCAATGAATGGATTATAATCTGTTCTGCAGGAGTATGGTATGAATCAGCTTATTGCGGCAAGTGGGGGTGTCAGTATGATAGCCGCGGTCTTCCTTTTTGTGGCCGACCGAATCCGCCTGCCATGTGATCGCGACCCACGCGGCTGCAGGCTTGATGTTTATGTTGGGCATACGCTGCCTGCTGCCCGGGCGGCCGCCCTGCCGCACGTTCCCCCCCAGCCTTATCCTTGGTAATTAAGAAGAGAGGAATCTGTTGCCTTATTTATTATTTTTCAAGTCTGTCAAGACAACTGCCTGAGATCAAAATATAGCGCAGAGAAATACAATTTTGTGATTGCTTGATTTGAAATTATCTTGAAAGGGATCCCATTTTTAGCCGCACATCAACGGGAAGCGCGGAGAATGTTTTGAATTGTAGACACTGTTTCTCAGCGCGGTATTATGGTATCTCCCAAGAGGGAGCTGCCCGCGAAAACCCTTGAGCATTGCAACTGCGTGTGGAAATCGCAGATAGTGAGGCACTGGGTTCACTGGTCTTAAAACGAGGCTTCAAATTCGTCTGCATGAAGTGGATAACTGTATATAAGATTCAAGAATAGATATAACTGTGGTAGCCTACTATCTCCCAAGCGGAGAGGCCGGGGTAAATGAAATCCATCACCACTATTACTGTACTATTTCATGTTCAATAATGATAGTTTACAATACTATCTCATGGTGCATCTGTTGTAACATCTTATTCTTGTTATTCTTCACATGACTTATTCAATCATCATGAATAGAAAGTTATTTGTAGCAGCGAGTCTATCAATCAATTAAGGATCTACTGTACATACATAGGAAAATAAATAAATACCAAAAATGACACCTACAAGAGAGGCAAAATCCACGCTAGCTTTTGCAATCTCCGAACTATTCCTCCAACAAAAAACACCTCTGGCTGGGATCAGTGGACCTCTACAAGCAGAAACCTGTTGCCAGGGATTCGATGCGACCTTGACTCCAGGCAGTCCACCCGATCATGGATAGTAGGTGCTCGGGACAAGAGGGTAGTGGGCTTCATCAGGATATTGTATGGGGATAGTGTTTTTGGCCCCGGTGGCTTGGCCTGCGTTCACAAAAACATTCGAGTTTTGGAAGAGAGAAAGTTGATGGTCCGTCCAATATCTGCAACCTTGGCCAAGAGCATTGAACTCATACTGATGGCGCTTGTGGCTGACAAGAACATCGACAAAATCCCGAACTTTGGCGCCAGGTCAGGTATTGAGAGGCATGACTTTTGTTGCAGTGTTAGACCAAGGGTAGTAAAGACGGCTAACCAAGAGGAATGCTTTTGATCCCCTGGTTGTTACAACACTCGGCACACTATAAGACGGCGTGATATCGACACGGATACTCCGCAGAATGATTCTGGCCGATTTCCAGATAGAAACACCAATGATTTCCCCTGGATGGGAGCCTGGCATGAGCAACCGCATTCATGCTTGAGACAGTCATGCCAAGAATTGACTCCTTTTCGCCTGGGGGAATGAATTTCAGGGGCTGAAAGGGCGGTACCGGCCTGAATATTCATGGTGATAGAACTGAATGGAACTGTTTCTGGAGTTTTCATTAGCCAGGAAGTGATAAGAGCCGGAAATTTTCACGGCGGTATCAGAAAGGAGAGAGCATACTTTTTCATTCTCAGATAGAAGTCAAACTTTGTCAGTAGCTCAAGGGCATGGGCGAACACTGTTGATTTTCCAAAATTCATGCTAGCTGACAGCGAGCTTTTATACCCAACCTGTCACAGCAAGCATTAAGCACATTCAGGCCAGGCCTACGCGCCGGTTCATTGCAATCACAGCTTTCCCCGGTCCAATGGTGGTCATCAACCCTGGGGCCAGGGATTGCGCCTATATTGCTCTGATTGAGAGAATGCAGCAACGCTCCGTCCCTTTCAATCAATGTGTGATAGTCAAGGCATTTCCAAAATAGAAACATGTTGTGATATAACTGCAAAAGCCAGTATTTGGCGCTGATGGCCAAGCGCCCGCCCCCAAATCACGGTTGTGGCCATTTTCACTGGTGGTCATTCAATCTTGGAGGGAAGAACTTCGTCAAAGTCCTCAACCTGGATTGATTCGGCGCTATTACGAGTGATGGTGTCAAAATAGCCCTGACAAGCGGGGTGTGGCTGAAGTGTGATCTGCCTGTAGCATGATATCACAGGCCAGCTGCAAGCGCTGTGGCTCGTGCACTCTTAAGCGCCGCAATAAACAGAATCGCGCTGGCATTATTCTCAGCAGGTCTTCATTTACTGAACCGGCTGGCGCCGCTTCTTAGCGGCCAAAGCTTCGGTTGCTGTTTGGGCTCTTGATTTCTATTACGGACTAGCGCAATGCATCTCATCTGGTTCAACAATCAATACGACCTCTTCATCCAACAAGCGGCACGGCTTAGCCGTTTCTTGGTGTATGGTAGTGCGTGTTTCAATTTTGCATTTCTGCAAGTTTGATTTCTACATTTATGTACATCCAATTCTTTCATTTCGAATAGAACACTTCCAGCTTTTTTTGACCTATTTCTTCACCTTCTGACTTTTCTAGTGTAATTGTTGCCAGATCTCAACATACTCGGCTTCAATCCAGGGCTGTCAATCCCAATCAATCCAATCATTAATTTATGTTTATTTTTTATTTTATCATTTTTCATTTTATTTTTTGGTTTTTGGATTTTTCCTTCTTGACTTTTGTATTCTCTTTTAGCATAAATGATCGGATCGCGTGGCCGAGAATTGAGTCAAAATGAACCACTGTTTCAGATCACAGATTGTGGCCCAAGTATGAAAGCGCCGTGACAAAGCAACTAGTCACATCTGACAGAAGTAAACCTTTAAAAAGTGACTTTCAGCTCAAGGAAGCACAACACTCACTTGTAGCTATAAATTGAGACCTCTCCCCATAATATCAATTGATAATAATTAAGTCCCAGATCCTTCATCTACACTGAAATTAAATGCTACACCATGCAAACATCAGACTCAAAGCGTGTCAAGAAGCCATGGACTGTGCACAGTAGCCTTGTGCAGATGCGTTATCGATGGAAAGGCACGCTGCAGTGTATGCTGCATAGCTATTTCAATGATTGTCGCTGCAAAGGCGTCTACCTCCTCATTCATGAAGACAATCGGTACTTTACAATTAATTTTAACAAGTCTGATGCTTCGAGCAGCGACTTTCCACCACCAGACAATGATATAGTGAGTTACATGCCTGGTACAACCCTGGGAAAAAAATGTAGCTCTTACAGAAACAGGAGAAGCATTATCCCCCTCCATCCTGAACAACATGTGAGAACTACATGAAATATCAGAAGTCTAGAGCAGAGAAGAAGAGAAAGCAAGAGAAACTTACACCTGCTTGAAGAATTCATGTTGACCAATTTGGCTGACAAGTCATTGCTTACTTTGAATCACTAAATAACAAGTACATACGAATTTTGTAGTATTAAACATGACACGCGTCACTAAATTATTTAGATATGAAAGCATGCGTTCACCTTTGCCACAAGAAATTTTTAGAATTAACTTTTAGAGAATTGGCTTGCAGATCTTTTGAGCATGCGGATCTTTTTAGCATGCAGATCTTTTTGACTTGCAGATCTTTTTAGCTTGCAGTTTTGACTTACTTTTCTTTTTTGCTTTTTTAAGAGTTAATTTAAGCTTGCAGACCCTTTTTCTTTTAATTTTTAAGCTTGTCAATTTTAAGATGTTTTTATGCATAGAAAAGCCATCAGCTGCATCTGTGAACATGTAAGTTCTTATTACCACACAAAGTCTTCAGATAAAGTTACTTTTCTGTAACTATAAATTTTTTGTTTTGTATAAATTTTTTAATTATGACTGATATCTTCTAACTCTTCACTAAATCTGAATGGACAAGCAGTTATCTCATTCTAACTTAGTCTTTAGTGTTGTCATTGATTCTGTCTTTCTCTTTGCAGCTGTCAAAGTGCTATTCAGGCTTTCGGGCGCACAAAGATACGGAATAAGTTCAACATTGAGGGGTGGTGCATCAGTGATTGGTGTGAAGCATGCTGCTGCCCGTGTTGTTCTTTGATTCAGGAGGAGAAGGAAGGTTTAGTTCGCACTCAGGCAGATGAATATCAGAAAATGCCTGGAATGACTGCTAGCTGTTTACAAAGAGAATCAGCAGCTGAAAGAGACAAGATGATTCTAACAGAAAGATGGAAATTGTTATGAGAGTCTGAAGCATCTCTACTTTTATAGCAGTTAGAGAGCTAGCTAAAAACAGTTAATAGTGATTTAAATATAAGATTCAATCTATACATTGTATGCGTCGGAGCGTCTCCGAGGGCTGGCGGGTCGGCACCAAGTCCAATCAGGCCAGAGGCACAGTGGCAGAAGAAGGTTGACAAAAGGCCGGGGACTACATCAGATGGTCCCTAGCACAATGACCAAGGGAAGGGGTACTATGTCGCCATGCTGGAGGTAGGAGCCAACAGACCTGACGGGTACATGGACCGCGGTCCATGGACCTGGTAGGCCCAAAGACGGCCAACTTGTGGCCATGCTGGCCTGTGGACGACGGAGGCCATTGAATCGATTTCTCTGGTCCTGTGGCGACCAAGGCCCCCAGGATTTCCCTGTATTTTGATCACGCACTTGGTATTAGGGATATTTTTGACGTAGGGAGGCTTGTGACCTAGGGAAGCTTCTGCCCTGGGGCCATTGCCGTCCCTAGGTTCGCTGCCGTCCCTGGGGACACTACCTTCCCTGGGGACACTGCCCTCCCTGGGGACACTACCGTCCCTAGGGCCACTGCCTCCCTGGGGACACTGCCCTCCCTGGGGACACTGCCTTCCCTGGGGCCATTGCCGTCCCTAGGTTCGCTGCCGTCTCTGGGGACACTGCCCTCCCTGGGGACACTGCCCTCCCTGGGGACACTGCCTTCCCTGGGGCCATTGCCGTCCCTAGGTTCGCTGCCGTCTCTGGGGACACTGCCCTCCCTGGGGACACTGCCCTCCCTGGGGACACTACCGTCCCTAGGGCCACTGCCTCCATGGGGCCACTGCTTTCCCTAGGGCCAGATGACAGTATTCCGGTCTACAGCCAACCCCCTGCTGCCACAGGATGCATGGTCTTGTGATCGAGAGGCGGCTGTGCTTTCACAACAGGTATAAATATGCGTGGTTTCCCCCCTCAGCTCTCTCTATTCTTCTTCTTCCTTATTATCTCGCTCGCACTTGCTTCTTGCCTACTCTCTCTCGTCCTGACGGAATGACTAGAACCCGCAGACAAGCCAGGGCCGCTGAAAAGGCCAATGCTCTTAAGCTGCATTCCAGAAAAGTCAACCGCGCACACGCATCCCATCATTCAACTATAGCTTGTTCTCGCCGCCATCATCTTATGCCCACAAGACCACAAACTCACAGGGAGGGTGACAGCCGTATCTCAACCAACCTGGTGGAGTATCAGGATCAACCTTCTCTTGATGACACGATGGAATCAGACATGCGCCAATCTGTTATTGATAAGAGTAAGTGCTTGCAACTTCTCTCACAAACATATCTAACAGGTGAGCAGATGAGCCAGATCCCGAGTGCAGTTCAGCCCAGGGACAAAGTTTGAGCACCCACGATGCGGTTCCCTGCTCTGATGACAATGCAGAAGTTACTCTTGCCGACAGTGTAGTTTTGGCGATGGAAAACACATACGACGACAAATGAAACTACCACGGCCCCGTTGACCGTCGATACTGCGACATCCATCATGAAAATGAGTATCTATGTCGCTTTGACTCTACTTGGGTATCACCGTGGAACTTCGATGATCCGGAAGCGGTGAGCTCAAAACTGGAGGAGTTGTACAACATCAATCAGCAGAATTCGCAGGAATCATGGTCCTTGAGAGTTGGGTGCGATGTTCCTGAAATGCTGGACCATATTTCCCGCGTGGCAGCGAGGGGAACAAGAGAAGGTATAAGCATTTACTTTGCACACTGAAAAGACCAATGGTTCCGGGAGAAGAATGTAGGGAAAAGAGAGTATGAATCATGAGAGCGAAGCTACAATATTAGTGGCGGTGATAAACATGAGATGAGTCAGATAATTTGAGCATTTTGTGACTGTTTCTTTCCTTGATTTCTTCTGCAATTGATGAGTGGAAGGGGTGGCTTGTATGATATATTGACAGAGTAAATGAAAGTCAGTAATTATAAATTTATTTCGCAGCTCTTCTCTTCTGCATCCAAATCTTCTCAATTGCTCCAGATGGCTTGAGTGACAGCCATCTCAGCAGTGGAAAGGCAGGATGCTTTTGCATACCATGATTCACATTTAATATCACTGAGATCAAAGTATGTTCTTCAAGTGAGTTCACAAGCATTCAGAGGAAGAGAGGTCTGGTGTTCTCTCCCAGAGCAATTGTATCTGAAGTGCAATTTCCAAGTTCTGAAATGTGTGTGCTGGCCAGGATAGATTTAATGAAGAAGAAAAAGTAAAGTGAAACAAAGAAAAGAAATTAAACATAGAAAACAAAAGAGAAAGACATTCAATTGTTGCAGAACAAATCTAAGTAGCTAACTAACTAGATATAGAAAGATTTCATGAGATTGAGCCATCTCTCTATATCAGCGCTGACATAATCCACGTGACCTCGTTCGACGACATTCATTATTCCAGGAGTAGTAACCTGCCAGCAGTCCCAACCCCCCATGCTCCTGCAAATCATCCAATGTCATCTTGGTATACACCTTGTAACCCCCTGGAACCCTTTCTATACTCCGTTGAAGGGATGGAATGGCGACAAACAGATCGGAGTCGCCAAGCAGGTTGGTACTCATTGGCTCATCAATGATTATTGAGTCTTTTGTGAGAGTGAGTGAGGTGTGAGAAATGTTTTTCACAGAGCAGGTGCTGAGTCTTATCAGCAGAATCTGAGTACTTCCACAGCTTTCCTTGTGTGCCATATCCGCGTGTTTCTTGTAAATCTATCCATTCTACTATTTGGTACATCTCATCCCTGTCTTGCTTATACACCAGCTTCAGAATCTTCACCTGAGAAAGGGGCAAGATAATGTATTCCTGCTTATCCAGTGTCTCCCCCAACGCATCGCCTTCCCAACGGTCGGACACCAGGGGGGTAACTTGCTCTGATCGGTGGGTTTGGACGTGGCGTTCCTCGCCCAGACGTGGGTCAGCCTCAATGGAACCATCAGAGTAATTCAATGGCTCCTTCGATGTGTTGTCTTCGCGATTTTCTGGGGCCAGGGAAGGAGTTGGCTCTCGTCGATTGGGCGGGTCATCAGTAACGTCGCTCAGGCTTGGGTGAGCCTCCTCGATGGGGTCGTCAGAGAAATCCGACAGTTGGAGTGACGGTGGGGGAACATCAACTGGAGGGGAGTTGAACAGGATCCATTCACCCCAGTTAATGTCATCGAGACCAGAGACGGCGGATGGCAGGGCAGAAAAATCAGCAAACACCTCACTTGCTGCATCCTTAGAGAGGCCACCAGACGCAGAGAAGAGGGGCACGGGCATGGGCATTGAATGGAAGTGCTGGGGCTCTTCGTCTGACCGAGGATCAGGAGTGTACGCTTCCAGGAGGTGCACTGTGTGCAGCTGAGGCGAGGGAGAACCGTCGGCAGGTCCAGGGGAGGTGATATCGTACGTGAAGGTAGCCATGCTGTGAGATGAGATGATGAGACGCTCTTCTCCCCTCAATCTCGATCCAGGAGGCCCTTGATGTCTTTATATGTCCCACATTCAACCCCCGCCTGCGAACAAAAATAGGTCAAAGCTAATCAAGAAGGGTAGGAAAACTAGAAGCTGAGATGCATCTTGCGTGGATCGCCAATCATCCACACCAAAGAAGCCACCGAACCAGGGAATGTTGCATTGATGGGGTGGGCCAACGCAGAAGTGCTCCTGGCCACCACCCCCATGCCAACATGGGCTCTCGTCCAGTGAATATCAGCCAGTCAACCTATTCAGCCCCCCCTTTTCCCCCTGGCCATGCGCCAGGAAGTCGAATCGACAAACCGCTAAGCCCGGGGACGGGGGTGGCATGCATGAGGACGGCCGAACTTCACCCAACCATGTGTGCCAGTCAAAAAGTGCGCCTGGCTTCGCCTCTGTGCTCGAGCTCATGGATGTCTCGACTCTAAGCGAAAACACCAACATGCAGCAATATTCAAGGCGCGACCTGCATCGAGGCTTTGTGATGCCGGAGGTGATCATCCTGGAAATGCCCCAGTCTGCGGGGTGCGAGTATCGATACGCTGGTGACATCGCCCCACTGTTAGGGGAAACCTGATCGAGATTATGGTTCCCGTGGTCGATTTCGCGGGTGCTTGCAGGGGCGCCGATGGAGCCTTTGGTCTCCTTCCCCGGCGCGGTTCTCCCATTTCTCTCGGACATTGCTGCAGGTCACCACCAACCCCCTGTCCCAGCGGTGATTGGTCTTGTGATTGTAAGGGGGCTGGGCTCTCGCTACAGATATAAATATGCGTGGTTTCCCCCTCAAATCCTTCTGTTCTTCCTCTTCCTTAATTATCTCGACCCATCCTGCCAGACTGTGGATCTGTCTCTCTTCCATTTCCTTCTCCATTCATCCTACACCACCGCGAGACACCAACAATCAAGAGGCCCTTGCGTACTCGAGGACAACCGAGCAAACATAAAAAGACCGATTAGCAGTGCTCATCATCCCTCCTCTTTGTTTTTCCAGGGCACCACTCTTTCCATCATGGCGTCAGCTGATAGTCCCCACGACGGGCTTCATCACACTGTCGTCATCAGTTCAGATTCGGAGATGGATGAACGCCAGCCCCCAGCGCGAAAGCTGCGAAGAAAGAGACCCCGCACAGACTACAGCTATCCAATGTATGAGGCTCAATTTGACGACCCGGCACCCTCCGAAATGTGGCAGCCACGGAAAAGGCGTAAAATACCCAACCTGGACACGGTATTGGTAAGACTCCCTGTAGGGCCTATGGCGGGACTCCTTTTTGGCTGATATTGAGATAGGAAACCGCGAACCAGGAAATCCATAACATTTTCAAGGCGGAGCACGCGCGGAGAGAGGCGCTGGAGAAAGAAGTGCAGTGTCTGCATGTGGATATGGCTAGGAAGGATGAGCGGGTTGACAAGCTTGAGACCAAAGTCCATGAGTTGAAGTATCAATGTCGATGCCAGATCTGTTTTACCATTCCATCAGAGTGGCGGACCCTTCTGTGTGGACATCGGTATTGCCCGGAATGCGTTTCCCCCATTGGTGAAAAATGCGCCAATTGTCACCAGATTATTGTTGGTGTTATCAAGAGCTACTAGGCAGGACACAGACGGTTGATTTTGGTCGTATGGATGTGTAGTTAAACCAGTGTAATCAAGATATTGAAGAGGCAGATCTACACATGCGAGCTATCAAATAAATGAAATAGCTGTCTATCATCACACTCGGAAGTCCCAAATCTGTAAGACCACAAATGATCTCATATTTTTATACTTAAAAGTTCGATATAGCAAGAAAGCTAACAGCAAAATTTCAAACAACTTTATCTGTCAAAGCCCACTCACTACCATCACAACACCTAATATTAAACATCATGCAGGGTGACTCCTTCGCCTGCACAAGCCCTATTTGGAGAACAGAACACAAGCGGCGCATGGTTAATGACCTAAGTCGCGTTTTGTCATCAAGGAATTTGACTTTGAATGGGACCGGGCCAGGCGGTTGGCCAGCTCGCACAACAAGAGGGATGTCATACCACCGGAACCGCTTGCCAGTGCGGTAGTACCTGTACCCTAAAATACCATCCACCAAGAGATCCTCTGAATCAGAAGTTTTGGAATCAGTTGAGTAGGTGATTCTTGTCTTCTTGATTAAAACAGTTGACAGTTTTTCATACTGTGGTCAGAGACTCTGTAGAGTTCCCAGAATTGGTCCATGATCACGGCCCTTCTCAGCGCATAGATTTGCTAGCTGATGTAGAGCAGGGTATAGTGTCACAACCTTCCGCCTCTGCATCTCTTCAAAGTGCCTCCCGCCATGTATGCCTTTGGAAGGCTGCTGAATCGACCAACCGAAGGGGCATGCGCCACGGCACACTTTTTCAAGAAGGCCAATTGCACCATCAACACGCTCGCTAAGGACATATGAATGGGCCAAGCCCATGGCAATAGGGATCAGCACCTCCTCTTGTTCCATCTGCAAAAACCACTTCCAGGCTGTCTCAAAGATGAAGCGAGCATCATCTCTTGCCATGAAATCTCTGCAAATGATAAAAACAAGCTCCCGAAAAACCTTGCCCCAGTTGTACTTCTGCATAGAATGACATTGATTCAAAAATATTGAGATCAAAATCTGACGGCTGTAGTCTTGAAATACACAGTAGAAATCTTGACCGGTCTGGACAGCAGAAAATAAAGTGACAAAATCAGGCAGGCTCTCAAGGATCAGGGCAAAAATATCAAGTGGGAGGCGCGCTTGATTGTTCGCCATGGTGATATGAGAAGGCCGAAGGAGGTTGGCACACAGTGAAGTGAGTCTTTGTTATAGAAGACAGATTTGACAGCAGACTTTACATGTAAACAACAAAAGATAATGTGAATAGAACATGATTAGATGGGTGCTGTTGCTGTGAAGAAAAAGAGATGGAAAAGAAAAAAATCAGTCAGTCATTGTTTCATTCATGGGACTGTGCTTTTCGCGATTATAGTCAACTCTGTAAAGTAGCCTACAGTAACTTGTCATATTACATCTATGTATTGTTCTCTAGTGCTATGTTCTGCAGACGCGATCTGCATCTCATGGGCGCAGACAGGGACCGTGTACGCTCAGAGTATGACTCTTAAATTCCATGATGGATGGTGCAGTGAAGGTGACTCCCTGTACTTTGCAGATCCTGCAGTGCTTCTGTTCAGAGGAGTACGCCTTCAGCTCCTCGCGGTGGATGCTCTTGATATGGTTCCAGAACTTGTTTGTGCGCTCCCGGACCTTCATCCGCTCCCCCCAAGGCAACGAGATATCAGCGACGCAGAATGGGCACTGCTTTTCGCCCAGCTTCGCCGGAATGGATTCTTTCGCCCGCACGGTATCTAGGGGCGGGTCAGGTTGGAAATCTCGCTGGGACGGCTGCTGTTTTTTGTGACGGCCCCGACGCTGAACCTCCTTCCGACGCTGCAGCTTGAACCAGACGATGATGCACGCACACCGGCGCGCGAACTGCTCATCCTCAGTCAGTTCCTGAGTGCCAGCGCACGTCAGTTCGACGACCCGTCTCCGTTCCGGGATCTGAAGTGGTGGCGGGGCCGGACACTCATCCAGAGACTCACCGTCCGCGCCGTTGCGGAGTCGCTGGTTGAATCGCTCCGTATCAGCATGCCGGAAGTGCCACCGTCTCTGCCGCTCGAGAAGCTTGAAGTGAAGGTAAACTTTGCTGCAGTTCAACTGGGAAACCACCTTCATCTTCTTCTCATACAGCGGAGTTTTGCCCCGCGCTGCCAGCACGGAACGGAATCCCATCGCCTTCAGCTTCCGAGTCAGCTCTTTACTGCGCTTGATAAGCTCTCTGATCTTTGGATTCTTGGTGATCTTTCTTTTCAGCTCGTCGGTAAGTTCCGTGGGGGTAGTGGCGTCGGCGTTCAAGAACAGCCCATGGGCTGCTTTCTGGACCACTTCATTGGACGGAAGCTCCATGGCCGCGGCTTCCAGATCGAAGCGGATGACCGTGTCCAGATAGTACCGTACCGCGTTGGATTCGTGGTCGGCGACTTGATCCCGAACGGAGGACGGAGCTTTGTCTGTGGATTCTGGTAGGTCAGCAAACCAGGCTGGCGAGGGGGAATGGAAAGAAAGGGAGGGGACCAAGAAGAGTGGTGGGGCACATACTGTTGATGGCGTTGATGAGAGAGCGTCGCCAGACATACTGAGTCAGACTATATTTGAGCCCGGCCACCAGGCGAAGGTGTCTGAGGTAGCCGCTTCATGTAGATCCTTTGAGCAGTGTCTTCTTTGATGTTCGGTACCCATTCCCCGTGCGTTCGGGCTGGTGGAACACCGGCATGTTCAGCATCTCTGTCTTGATCTTTAGGCTCATACCATCTCAGTGTGACAGGATGGGATACCAGTAGATATCTTTGAGCTTCTTGAATTCGGGCGCGAAGATCTCGTCATCTATTGCCATGAAGAGAAGGTGCCCCAGAAGGTCCAGGAGTGGCTCTGAATTGTGGCTGGTGATGAATGTTTTCCTGCAGGTGTTGGTCAGCCTCTGAAGTGTAAAACAGTACGGGGGTTGAGAAGAGAGAAAGTTGCATAGCTACACTTGCAGCTTCTTGTCTTCACCCTTGGTGTGGAGGAGTGTGACCTTAGCCAGGAGAATGTTTGGCCGGCCAGCCACAGGGCTTTGAATGATGTGGAAACCGATATGCCGCCAGACAATGGCCCCAGTCTCCTCAGGGCCTGCATCATACTTGTCGTCCGTCATGTTCTCTATGAAGCGGTCAAGTTCACTGATGTCATTGTCGGTGGACATATTGCTGGTGCAGCCGCTTTCCACTGACTCTGCACTCGACTCGGTGTCGGTATCGTTTCCTCGCACGAGCTCGCCAAACAGGGATTCCCCGGAACTGCTGCCAGTGCTGTCACTCTCTTCATCAACATACCCTGAGTCAAAGTCCGTATCATTGCTCATATGGCTATCCAGGTCGCTATCCAGGGGATCGTATGTATGGTCTTCACCACGCATCCCGTATTTGCCGCAGGACGCTTCTTCTTGGGCGGAGCGACAGCTTATTCGAGGAGTCACGATTCGTGCCTTCTTTGTGCCGCGATATTTCTTGTTGTTGTTGGAATGAGACCACTTGCGTTTCTCTGGTGCTGTAGATCTGTTATTGTGTTGGCCGATCCTGGATCCCGCCATTGAGTACTGGTTGGGGGCCGCCCCTGTTTCTCGGGAACGGTGATGGCGATGGTTGGTCCTGTTCTTTGAGCCCTTGCTCGCTGTCTGCGATGCTCCCATTGACTGTCCGTCTCCGGCTTCCTCATCGCCGGTTTTGATCCGGGTGTTGAACAGCGAGACCAGCCTCGCACCGGAGATGAAGGACAAGAGAATACCTGCTGCAATGTATAGTCGCTGCTTCTCATCGGCATACGCCTTCGTACACCGCGTCCAATGGGCATGGAGGATGCGGTACACATCGTCCTTCGTGCCGGACGAGCCCCTCCTCCGCTGTCGCTGGAGACCCCATCTCTTGATCACGACGTTTTTATACTGTGTAGGGCACCCATCAGCTGGAGCAACATCAGTCATTTGAATGAGCTTACATTCAGACAATCCTGTTCCATCCCGCTGTCCATGCCATGACTAGTGCGCTCCACATACAGCATCTTCAGGACCCGCCAGTAACTGTCAAAGGCCGATGCTGCCTTGATGCTGTTCTGGTGGGTGTCCTCGACCCAGTCAAAATATGTCTTGACTCGGCCCGCTGTCAGATTCTCAAGGAATTCTTCTTCTGTAGTCTTCAGTTCGGCATAGCAGAAGCTTTTCTCTGTTAGAAGATAGATTCAATTTCCTCACAGAGATCAACACTTACTGTTGAACTTTTCACCAGACTGTCCCCACACTTTTCTGAAAATTTGTGGTGTAGATTCTGGATGTGCGGCCAGCGGCCTCATGTTGTTTCAATATGGCTTTGTAGTTCGGCTTTCTGGGTGAATCCAGTCAACCTGCTGTGCGTGATCTGCCAGCTTTCGGCACTTTGGGTCTTCCAACCGGCATAATGTTCAGTAGGCGCGTGAGGTTGTCGCTGATGCTTAGATAGATAGAAAAGAGATTCTATGGAGGAAGACTGGAGTAGACCAGCCCTCTGCAAGGGAGTTGGGGCGGATAGGAGAGGGACTGGTAACTTGGGTATAATGAATTGTAGAGGAACCAACGGCAACCGAAGGCAAAGGAAGGAGGGGGACGGGAGGGCGACATGATAGTATTTATAGAATGGGGAATCCAGGACTATCCCCGCGGCCATCATAGTTGAAGGATTGAGCGCCAGAAACAGAGCGCTCCAGCTGGGCGAATGGGCGAATGAGTGGGTTGGGACAGGGTGAGCGGTTCGCGAGCAGTCGCGCGAGCAGAAGGTGAGGCGGTAGACCTCGCGCGGGCGTTAAATGGGATCCCAAAAAGCGGCGATGGGTGGATTCCAGATTGGGTCTAGTGTTGACTAGTGTGGGTGCGAATCCGGGGTGCAGAGACGGCCGGAAGCAGCCCAAATGCCTGCCACTTTCGGCCGCCGTGGCTTTCAAAGTTGAATTCTAAATGTAATTGTGAGTGAAGATTCTTACATCTTGAGCACAGTTAAATCAAAAGTAGTTTTAGATAAGAATTCAGTACATGATCTCTTGTTCAGAGTGTTTTATTATCACTGAATCATGGATTTTCTGTAGTATTCTGATCTGTAGAAATTTAGAGTCTGAAACTCACTTTTATTCTCTAAAGTAGAGATATTCATTTTCAATACTATATTCTATCACTGAAATCTTGATCTTTAATCATGAAGAGAATTTTCAAGAATTACTGTAAATAATTTATTTCAGCTTCTTGAGTGTGTTATTATTCTTTTTAGTCTGAGCTCATTTTTCAGTGAGAGTGCATTCTTCTATAAACAGAGCTGATACTGTGATTAACACTGCACTAACAGATTGAAGTTTATATAAAAATTGAAGAATATCTAAGAAAGACTTTCTCAGACTTTTTCTATTAATTATTAAAAAGCATTTAACTGACTGTAGTATTTGAAATTTTCTGTAGGCATGTCTCTCATCATCTTGATCACTTGATAGATTCTGGTTCTGGTGGGATAGAGTGTCCGCAGCAGCATTGTTCTTACCAGGCTGATATGTCAATTCAAAATTGAAACAGCTCAGAAACTGAGCTCAGTGTACTTGCCATTCTGAGAGCTTTCACAAGATCATGAAATACTCTAGATTCTTATAATCAGTAATAATCTTGAACTTGTCAGTATTTTTTAACTGAGAGTTTCATTCTTTCAAGCATCTGATTACAGTGAGCAATTTCTTATCATGAATTTCATAATTATATTCAGCAGATGTATTCTTCTTAGAGAAGAAGACACATGATCTCAGCAGTTTATTATTATTATACTAAAAGAGTACTTCTTTAGTAACATAATCAGAGAAATCTGTTTCAATAACTGTTTTATAATCAGAGAAGAACTGTAGCAATATTAATACAGAAATAAATATTCTTTTAAACAGTTCAAAAATCTGATTTACTTTCTTGAATCAGTTAAACTTTATGTTCTTTTTAATGAGTTCTGTGGAACTGCTCCGGATATGCTCACCCTTGAATAGACCAGTGAGCTGCATAGGATTTGTGGATGATGTCAATATAATAGCGTACGGGCCATCAACTGAAGCAAATTGCGCGCAGCTCACACGGGTGCACGCAGAATGTGAAGAATGGGCAGGAAGACATGAAGCTATTTTTGCTCTGCAGAAGTATGAGTTGATGCACTTCACTAGAGCCCGAACTTGATTCAACTTGAATCACTCTCTGAGACTGCCTCAGCAAGTTATCAAGCCACAGAAGGTGATGAGAGTTCTAGAAGTATGGCTGGATTCCAAGCTTCAATGGAAAGGTCACATGGATGCTATAGCAGGAAAAATGAAGTCACAGATAAAGGCACTATCACAGACAACACAGGCCACCTGGGGAGTCCCCCTACATCAAGCTAGAACAATATACAACATGGTCATACGGCCAGCTATAGCTTACAGCGCACTGGCATGGCATCAACCGGCCATCAAGCGCGAAGGACGCATGCGCAATAAACAGCGCACAGAGGGCCTAATCAGAACCCAAAATGAATGCCTGAGAATAGTAGCTGGAGCATACAGAGCAACACCAATATCCACACTGGAAGCAGAGACATACACACCACCCCTGGACATCTATCTTGATGGAGTTGTGGCGCGCGCCACAAAACGACTGAAGGCCTCTGGAATGGCAACACAAATTGAAGAGGCATGCACAGCAGTGAGAGTCAAACTCAGATGAAGAGACACAGTGCACAGAAGACTCATTGAGAAGATGATTCATTCAGACAGTCTGCCTGAAAATTGGAAGGAGCTTTGAGTGGAAAAGAGCAAGCAAGAGACTGCTCAAAGCACAAATTC
Source organism: Emergomyces orientalis (assembly GCA_002110485.1). Classification (NCBI taxonomy): domain Eukaryota; kingdom Fungi; phylum Ascomycota; class Eurotiomycetes; order Onygenales; family Ajellomycetaceae; genus Emergomyces; species Emergomyces orientalis. The sequence goes on from MOWL01000093.1 coordinate 187,881, forward strand.
AGCAGCAACACAGCACTTCTCACATGATGAATGGGTGCAAAAGGAAATCCTGAGTAGATGAAGAAAACAATGAAGAGCTAGAGCATCTCTCTGGTGTGAACTCTTTGATCAACTCTCAGACAAAAGCATTCTGAAATGGCACAAGGGCCTAAGCAAGGCCAGAAGCTCGCTGATAATTCAACTAAGATCAGGGAAAACAGGACTGGCAGCCTTTCTACATAAAAGACGAGTACCAGATTTCCCATCACCAGCATGTGAATGTGGCTATTCAAATGAAACAGTGATGCATGTGATAGTTCACTGTGATAGATTCCAGCACAGTCGCGGGAGTCTGCTGCATGAGGGCAGAATCGACAAGAAATGGCTATTGAACACCAAAGAAGGGCTACACTGTCTAACAAAATGGTGAATCAAGCAGGGAATTCTACCACAGTTCTCACTGGCAAAGACACTGAGTGTCTATCAGACAGAGGAGCAGCAATCTATCACATCTCAATCAAGCATACGCAGACCTCAATAAACACCATGCTGAAATCACTGAAAGCGCGCTTATCACACAAAATCAGTGCTCATGGCACATTCTCATGCTCATTTCATGCTAAAGACATGACTCTCTATGCTTCAGAGTGCAGTTGGCATCTTTCACTCACTCACTCACACGCGGGCACATTTTCAAAAATGCTCAGTGTAATTTTTCTTTATTTTTAATTTTTCTTTTCTCATTCCATTCTCTTCTCTTCTTGAGGACAGCAGTTGCTGGTCCCCAGTAGCCTGAAGCCTCACAGAAACTGTTACATACATTTATTAGTGCATGAGGTTTTTAATCCAGCAGTAAGCTCTTTTATTGCATGGTTTTCCTTGTTAGATAAAATAAATAGTTTCCCACATATCCCTGAGATTAAGTGGTGTATAATATAATAATAATAATAAAATAAATATAAAAGTGTGCAAAATAAAGCTTTAAGAAAAATGCTGAGGGCATTTAAAATCATCTCTATAAAAGCTATGGAAATTGAAGCCTCAATTCCTTTTTCTAAAATAAGGCTGAACAAGCTGTGCAGAAATTATTTAGTTAGAATAATTAAATTAAATCAAAATCATATAATTAGAAAAAGAGTTTCACCCACATTTTCTCCCATGAATACAGGCACTGATTTGAACTGGAGCAAATATTTGAATTGAAATGAAATCAGTCTAAATTCTGTAAAAAAGATTTCAACTCAATTATATAGAGTTTGTTCAATGATCAAAGACAAACTTCCTCATTTAAATATGAAAGAAATAGATTTTGAACAACTATATTCATGAAAAAAGTCTCTGAATTCATTGATTAATATAGATATTAATGAATTATCTAAAGAAAATAAGCAAGAAAGACATTTAAAACATCTTGAAATTATAAATAATGCTCTGATTATCTATACTGATGAATCAAAAAATGATACTTCAAATAATCTGGGAGCTGGCATAGCATATATAAGAAACAAAGATATATACTTCACCAATTCATGGAATCTGGGTCAAGAAATGGAAGTATTTGATGCAGAAATATATGCAATAATACAAGCATTTAAAATGACAATGAGTCAATTGACAAGAAATTCAAATATTAATGAGATATGAATTTATTCAGACAGTCAAGCAGCTTTGAAAAGATTTCAAAAATACAAAATTTAAGAAAATTAAACACATATTGAAACTGTATATCAATTGATTAAAAAAATAAGAAAATTAAAAGATATACAAATTCATTTGCACTGGGTCCCAGCTCATATGAACATAAAAGGAAATGAACTAGCTGATGAAGCTGTAAAAAAGAGTACAGAAATTGAGTTAGTGAAAAAACAGAAAATATCTTGAACATTTATAAAAAGAAAAGTAAAAGAGAAATGCTTAAAAAATTGAAATTTAAATTGAGAAACTCAAAAACAAAAACTAAATATCAAATACTTAATTTTTGAAACAAAATCAAAGTGAAAAGTATGCTCAATTAAATGTAAAAAGAAAATCTTTTTCTCAATAATTCAATTAAAACTTGATCATGGATACTTTGGCTTCTATTTTAAGAAATTTGAAATTGAAAGACCTTAAAACTGTGATATATATGATTGTTTAGAAGATTCAGAACATTTATTGATAAACTGCTTAAAAAACTCTGTTATTAGAAATGATTTGACCTCCAATTCAATCTGGAAATGACCTAGATTGGAATAGATATCTAGATTGAAATGAAAGTCAAGAAAATCAAGAAAATGAGAGAAATAGAAAAAAAATCCCTTCTCAACTATATAGAATATGCTCAATGATTAAAAATGAGTTCTCCTCATTAAATATTGAAAAGATTGAACACAAAAAGCTATATTTATGGAAAGAAAAACTAGGCTCAAGGATTTCAATTGAAATAAGCGCATTATCAAAACCAGAAGAAGCTGAGAATCATAGAAGAATAATAGAGAAAATTGATTTTAAAAAGTCAATTCTAATCTATTCAGATGGTTCAATGAATGAAAATAAAGGTCTAGGAGCTGGAATAGCATATACAGAAGATAATTACAAATATACATCAGATTCATGGAATATTGGAAATGAATGTGAAGTATTTGATGCTGAATTATATGCTATTATGAAAGCTTTTAAACTGATAGAAATAAAAGCTTCAAAAAGAAAAGATATGAAAGAAGCATGGATTTTTTCAGATAGTCAAGCAGCTTTGAAAAGAATTCAAAAGAATGAAATTCATAATGATCAAATGAATATAGAAGTAATTCTAAAGATATGCAAAAGAATTCAATTAAAATATAAGACAAAGATATATCTGAGCTGGGTTCCTGCTCATATAAATATACATGGAAATGAGCTTGCTGATGAAGCAGCAAAGAAAGGAACAGAACTAAATATTACAAGTTCAAAAATAGTTTCATGGTCTTTTATTAAAAGAAAGATAAAAGAGAATTGCTTAGAAAAATGGCATAAAATATGAAAAAAACAAAGAAAAAGTCCTCACTATCTTAGATTTGAAACTAAACCTAAATGGAAATCATGCTTTATTAAGTGCAAAAAGAAGCTTTTCTCCTCAATCATTCAATTGAAACTAGATCATGGCTATTTCAAATCTTATTTGAAAAGAATATCTGATATTGAAAGTGAAAATTGTGAATATTGTGACTCTCTTGAAGACCCAGAACATATCTTAATGAATTGCTTATTAAATCAAGAACTTAGAACTGAACTGAGATATAAATATAAGCTGAGAGAAATGAATATGAAACTACTATTTTCAACTGAAATAGACAGTCAATATTTAATTGATTTTCTCAATGAAACTCAAATAGCTACTAGAAATCAATTCTATTTCAAAGATGAAAATATAAATAAATGAGAATCTGAAATATTCTTTATAAAAACTGCTAGATATTATATAATATCTCACTATTTCTTTTGTGTTAGAGTCTGTCTTTTATTTCCTTTGTATTCATGTCATGAGTTATTTTGTCTATCATTAATTTATTTTCTTTGTAATCACTTGAAAATTATATGAAAAAAAGAGAATATAAATAATCTTCAAAGATATTTATAAATAAATAAATAAAAAAAGAAAAATCAATTTGCTGACTATTCTGGGCTGGAATTCAAGTATTGCAAGTGCTATTTGTTTGAAGAAAAAATGTATAGTAATTAGTGTTAAAGTTAGAAAAATTCTGAGACTCTTTGAGTCTCAGGTAGATATCATAGTCTCTGACTGCATATATATCTATAATTGAAGAATAATAATAATAATAATAGAAATGATTTGAAAAGAAAATATGATATAGATTAAATAAATATGAGATTTCTGTTTCAAACTGAAACAGATATCAAATATTTAATAAATTATATCATAGAAACAGATATTGCAACAAGAAAAAGACAACAACTAGATATATAATAAATATGATTCAAATCAATTTATTATAAATATTCTTTGAGAAATTTTCTATGTTAATTCATTCTTTTATTTTTCTTTGTATTATCTTCAACTTTGAGTTTATTTTCAAAAATATTTTAGTATAAAATTGTATCATCTTTTACTTTTGAATGTGTCTCTTATTCTGGGCTGGAATTACTGTAATGGCAAGTGACAAGAAGTTACATGTATTTAGATATAGTTTACATAATAAATTCTAGTAATACTAGGTGGGCATCATAATCACTGATTGCATATGCCTTAATGGAAGAAAAAAAAAAATAAAAAATACAGAAATGAACATTTTTTTATGCAGTTTTATTATTATTATTATTATTTCTACACCACTTGATCCCGAGAATATGTGGGGAGGCAGCTAGTATACAAAGTGAGAAAAATCTTGAGCTATCTAGTATAGTTCTGATCTAAAAACCTTCTGAACAGCAAATCTATTCAACATTTATAATTGCTTCAAGTACCGCGGAGCAGCTCCCGCTGCTCTTAGAGAAGATGGTGCATAGCACCGTGAGAAGACAAGAAAACCCCCTATATCATCATCATCTCTGTCTGAACATAAGAAAGACTTCTAATGAATGTGGCACCTCATGCTGTGTGTCTGCCGCTCATCGCGCAGACTTCAACATCCTGGAGTGCTTGTAGCGTGCAGGCCACTCAACTCCGCGCTTGTGGCGCGCCCGGTCGCCCAACTTCGCGCTTGCAGCGCGCCAGTCCATCCAGATCCGCACTTCAAGCTCACTATCTCCTGGTAGAGTCTCGCTCTTCGCGCCCTTCACCCCCTGATATGCGCCAGCCGTGTTTCTTAGTTGTGCTGTGCATCTCATTCCGCCCTTCTCTCACTTAACACCTTGGCTAGGGAGAACTGTCTGAGAATGTCCTGCTTGAGCCATCACTTGATGAGCCTGTGCAGTCCTTTCTTGGTGTCCAGCAACCACTTCTTATCCACTCTGCCCTCCTGCTCCAGCTCCGCGCGTTCCCCACTGAATTGTGTACAGTGTATCATCACATACAGCACCATTTCATGCTCATATCCACATGGACATTTCAGTGTGGGGAAGTCAGGAACTCTTCTTCTGTGGAGGAACGCTGCAAGGCCTGTCTTGCCGGTACGCAGCTGGACTATCAATGAGCTTCGGGCCTTGCTCAGGCCCTCATGCCATCTTAGTAGCTCTACATCCAGGGGCCTGTCAAACAGTTCTCCCCATGGTGTTGTGCGCGCTCTTCATCTGTTCTGTCATCTTATCATTGCCTCCTCCCTCACCCATCTCTTGAAGGCCCAGTTATGCACACTGTTTTCTTGTCTTTTCTGCTTTTTCAGTTGCTTTGCCTGTCTCACCCAATTTACACTCCACCCCTGCTGCATGCTCACTGGGTGCAGTACTGCCTCCACTGACTGCATTCCTCTGTTATTCCTTCTGCGAAGTCTGGCTCTGACCTGCACACATGCCTGTTTTATCTGCTCCATGATTCCTGACTCCTTAAGCCGCTCAGTTGCTCTGGCCACCACACTGTCTAGATGTATCTCCAGAGGCAGTGTGGCTGTCTCCGCCTCCAGTGAGGTGATTGGAGTAGCTCTGTAGGCCCCTGCAATGACCTGTAGGCATTTATTTTGAATCTTCTCCAGGCTGGCTAGCAGCTGGCGTTGATGTCGCGGTTCATGTTGTGTCGCCTGTGGTTGATGCCATGCCAGCGCTCCGTATCCTATTGCGGGCCTTATCACTGCATTGTAGACCCTCCGGGCATGCTGCAGTGGCAGGCCCCAGGTTGACTGTGTTGTCTGAGTTAGGGCACCTATCTGCGATTTCGCTCTGCCTATCATCTTACTGACATGGCTACGCCACCTCAGCTTAGGGTCAAGCCAGATGCCTAGCACCCGCATCTCCCTCTGTGGCTTGATCACTTGCTGTGGCAATTGCAGTGAGTGTTCTAGATTGAATCTAGTTCTTGTTCTGGTAAAGTGCATGAGCTCATACTTCTGTGGTGCAAAGATTGCCCCATGTCTGCTCGCCCAACGCTCACAGCTGGCATGGATCCGCGCCAGATGCGCACAATTCGCTTCGGTTGAGTCGCCATATGCTAGAATGTTCACATCGTCTACAAATCCTATGCAGCTGACAGGCTCACTTCGTGGTGCACATATTCTGAGCAACTCCTCATTGTAGAATAAGAACAGAATGGGTGACAAGAGTGATCTCTGTGAGATGCCTGCATTCATCTCAAAGACTTCAGTTTCCTGCTCATCAAATACTAGTGTCGCCTTGCGCCCCTGCATGAATGAGTTGACCCATCCAGTCAGCTGTCTGGGCAGTCCTCTTTTTCTTAGAATGTGCACTAGGCGATTTCTGAGCACTCTGTCATAGGCCCCTGAGATGTTCAGTGACAGCACTGAGACCACTGCTCCCTGCTTCTCTCACACTGTGCGAATCTGCGCCAGTAACAGAGCAATTGCTGTTTCTGTGAAGCGGCCTCCTCGCGCCCCCATTTGCTGAGCTGGTAGCATCCCATGTTTCTCTGCCAGAGACCTTATTTCCTTGGCTGTTGCAGCCTCTACAATTTTACCTAGGGTGTCAAGTAGTGCAATCGGCCTCCAGGCTCCCACTTCACTGTAGTCCTTCTTTCCTGGCTTCTTGAGCACCACCGTGCGCGCTGTTTTGAATATCTGTGGGTAGTACTTCCAATGCCAGCAGGCCTGTGTAAGCTCAGTTATTGCTGTGATGAACCTTGAGCCTAGCATTTTGAGAAAGCGGTTGGGGATGCCGTTGACACCCGGGGCCTTGTCGTTCAGAAGCCTAGCAATCAGCGCTGCCATGGCCTCCTCTGTGAGCACTACCATGTCAGTCACACTCCGCGGCTGTGTTCCCACGTTCATGTCATCTTCCCTTGCCGCCAAAGGCTCTGGGAAGAACCGCGCCCGTAGTAGTTCAGCCTTGTCCTGGAATGCAGTGGCTCGCACCTCGGTTACACCCAAGGCCTCTGGCATTCCCCTAAGTGGTGGCAGTCTTGCCGGTTGCTTGGTCTCGTTGGTGTGTGTGCGACCCCACTTTGCCAGCTTCCAGAGCAGTTTAGGATCCGTGCCAGCACTGTTCATTAGATCGCGGAAGCTGGCAGTCTTGGCCAGCTTTATTTCCTTGTTTCACCTGTTGTGGGCATGTCTTCTTTCCTTCTCAGTGCTGTCTGCATCCCTCATGGTTCTCTTGTACTCACTCACTGCTTGCGCCACTCTGTTGGACCACCACGAGCGACTCTGCTTGCAGATGCGCGCGTGTTTAGCGTGTTTCTCTGCTAGCTCATTGATGAATTCACTTAGATAGTTTGCATAGCAATCAATCTCTGCTGTTGAGCCAAAGCTGTTGCAACATTGTAGCTCTTGGCAGTCCTTTTGCAGCTGCTGTATATTCACTTGCCGCCAGTTGCGTTTTTCCCTTAGTACCACAGGTATGTTGATGGCCAACTTAGTGATCACTGGTAGATGATCTGATGCCATATCCGCCTCGTGTGCGACCTGGCATTCCAGTACCCCTGCACTCAGGTTCTCTGAGAGAAAGATTAGGTCCAAGGTGGTGCCAGTGCTTCTGTGGTCCTGCCATGTAATCTCTCCCCGTGGTGTTGCCAGCTGCAGTCCGAGAGCATCCACCTGTGCTATGAGCTCCCATGCCAGGTCAAAGTCCTGTCTCACTCGCTCACCTCCCCACTTTGAGTGATGCACATTGAAGTCTCCCAGCACCACTACCTCCGCCTGCCGCGCTTCCACACCCTGACTTTGCACTTGTTGCGCGTCTGCACCCTGATCTCGCGCTCGTAGCGCACTTGTGTCTGGGTCTTGCGCTTGTTGCGCACATCGCCCCTGAGTTCGCGCTGGTAGCGAGGCCTCGGCCTCCTCCACCACCGCTTGTAGCTCAAGGATGGGGGAACTCTCTGGCACAGTTGTGTAGCTGCCTGGTGGAGCAGCGTAGACATTGAGCATTAGTAGTGGTCCTCTTACCATGTTCACAGTGAGCAATGCCATGGATTCTGTAATGACCCTGACATCCCATGCTGTTGCCTTCAGTCTTTTGTTGATGAGGAAGCCCACCCTGGCCTCCTTGGCCTGCATGCCTGTCTGCCAGAATCCACAGTTGGCCGGGCATGTTGTACCCCTTCCAGATTCCCTCTGCATCCATGGTTCCTGCAGTGCAATGATGTCGTAGTTTAATGCCATTTCGGGCTTGGCCAGTAATGCGTTCATCACCTTGTTTGAGTTATGCACATTGTATTGTAGTATATGGACTTGCTCACTCATGGTTCACCCATGTCTTGGTCCTGCGTGGAGTCTGGTCGCGCTGGGCGTGCATAGCCACTGAGCGAGCCCCGTTGCTGCGCGCCAGCTCTTGTCACATTCGTGGGTCTGCCGACCTTGCGCTGAACAATCAGAGGGTCCTCTCCTGTGATTCTGCTATGCTTTCTGGGGGTGATCCAACCCTCCTCATCTGGTGTTTGCACCACAAAGCGCCTTGGCCGGTTCTTGAGAGCCTCCTTGATCAGTGAAACCACAGTCTGTCATTCAGAGCATCTTGCAGACCATGCTGGGTGATCTCCTTCACAGTTACAGCAGACTGCCTTCTTTCCTTCCAGTGCTGTGGGGCAGGTCTTGTCCGTGTGTCCCTCTGCTGCACAGTGCCCACAGATATCACCCTTGCGGCAGAATCTGGCTATGTGTCCATATTGCTGGCAGCTGTAGCATCGGGTGACCTGAGCCTCCCTGTAGAAGATTTCAATCATGCAGAATTCATTCCCCAGAATGATGCCATTCTCCACAAGTGTGTTTGCCTGCTGCGGTGTGGCTACATGTAGGATAATGCTTCCATGAGGCCGCTGCTGTTTAGCTAGCCACTTTGTGACCCTGTGGATGAGTACTCTGCATCTGAGAGATGAGTTCTGCTTGTAGACATTCTTCACTGCTTTATCTGAGCTAATCCAGCTAATGACACTGATAGATGCACTCTTGACTAATACTGCATACATCTCCTTTCTCATGTGTGCCTTGTCGCCCCATTTCTCCACCCATTCATTACTTTTTGTCAGCTCGGCCTTCGTGCTGGGGTTGTCTGTGACCAGGATCAGATCACCACTAGGCATGTATCTTGCTGCAACTATGGTGCCAGTGGTCACATCTTTGATGGTCCCATTTACCTTTCTCACAATGGCCTCTGGGGTGCGTTCCTCCACTGGCAGTGCGTCACAGTTGTGGCGAGATATCACCACCTCTCTCAATGCACGCCCGGTTACTATCTTTGCTGGCGGCCCTCCATTGGCCGCTATGCGCGCCCATGAGGTCTCACTGTCCAGCATGTTGTGTCTTTTATTTTGCTGTGATGCGCTTGTAGCGTTCTCTAGCTTCTTTAACATGTTGTCAAGCAGGTCCTCCTTGAGCTCATTCACTGCCTTCAGAGCTCTCTGAATATACAGTAATTCTTTCTTATTAATCTCCTTGTCTTTCTCCCCCTCTCTAAGAGCCTCGGTGATCATGCACAGTGTTGCTGCCATACCATTTGTTGCTGCATCTCCTGCCTGCGCGGCTCCAGGTACGCGTCGCGCCGCGCGCGCACCCACATTCCCTGCACCACCATTCACGCTCACAGCCTCAACCATGGTGTTTGAGAGTGTGTGAGCGAGCTGATGCCCTTCAAGACTCTCTGCGGTATGAAAGCAATCGCGATTTAGATGTAAAAGAATAAAATAATTTTTGATGAGGTTTCTCAACATGACTTTGTTTAGTATTTGATACTTAGTTTTTGTTTTTGAGTTTCTCAATTTAAATTTCAATCTTTTAAGCATTTCTCTTTTACTTTTCTTTTTATAAATGTTCAAGATATTTTCTGTTTTTTCACTAACTCAATTTCTGTGCTCTTTTTTGCAGCTTTATCAGCTAGTTCATTTTCTTTTATATTCATATGAGCTGGGACCCAGTGCAAATGAATTTGTATATTTTTTAATTTTCTTATTCTTTTAATCAATTGATATACAGTTTCAATATGTATTTGATTTTCTTGAATCTTGTTTTTTTGACATCTTTTCAAAGCTGCTTGACTGTCTGAATAAATTCATATCTCATTGATATCTGAATTTCTTGTCAATTGACTCATTGTCATTTTAAATGCTTGCATTATTGCATATACTTCTCCATCAAATACTTCCATTTCTTGACCCAGGTTCCATGAATTGGTGAAGTATATATCTTTGTTTCTTGTATATGCTATGCCAGTTTCCAGATTATTTGAAGTATCATTTTTTGATCCATCAGTATAGATAATCAGAGTATTATTTATAATTTCAAGCTGTTTTAAATGTCTTTCTTGCTCATTTTCTTTAGATAATTCACTAATATCTATATCAATCAATGAATTCAGAGACTTTTTCCAAGTAAAAACACATTCAATTGAGCTAGAAACATGTTTTTCTCTACAGTTAGCACATTTTATTTTAGAGTGTGCACATTTCACTTCTTTTTTTCCACAAATATCACATGAATGCTCCATTATTTTGTGATTTTCAGTATATAATTGGCATTTTGTTTTTCTCATACAGTAGTTAGCAAAATATTCATATTTCTGACAGTTTGAACATTGTGTTTGTTCTTTCATTTTCTGTCTAGAATCTATGAATTTGAACACTTTTATTTTTTGTCCTGCAATTGTGACATATGAGATGTTTGATTGATTCAAATTATCAATTATAATTAAAACTGAAGCTTTTTTTTTGTTTTGTCTGTATTTCTCATTATTTAATCAGATTGAAAGCTTTTTTAATTTGAGAGAATTAAAGTCTTTCAGTTTATTTTAAAGAAGTATCATTTTCTCTTCAAAATCAAAAATACTAATTAAAATATTATGAAGAACAAACTTTTCTTATTTTTCATCTTTTTCTAAGTAAATTTCTGTTTTCAAAAGATTTTCTAGAATAGATTTTCAGATTGAAGAATTTTCCAGCATAAAGCTTGCATTGTATTCTGATGTTGTAGTCAGAACTAGAGAGTTCTCAAAAAAGAATTTTTCAATAGAAGAAATAACACTAGATATCAAAAACATTTTCAACAGAGTTCTGTGAAACTGTCTAGTAATTTGACTTAGAGAGCAGAGCTGATTTATTTATATTATTAATTAAGTCAAATTCTTTCTTCTTCAAAGAAATGCTAGAATTTAACTAGATAATATTCAGTCAGATATTTTTTCTATTCTCTATAAACTTTCACAGAACTTTTCAGTCTTTTTTATTTTTTTTTTACTCTATCTTGAGTCTCTTCTCTGGCTCTTCAAGAGCTGCTTTGAATACATCAATGATATAGTAATTCTAAAAAACAGAAGAGATCTGAAAGCAGTAGAAAATAAACTTCAAAATATTTTAAAAAACACACTGAACTGAAATAATGATAACAGTGAAGTGGAATAAGGGGTTGTGCGCTTTTGGCGGCACGTGGGCAGGAGCAGCGGGATCGTAAGGAGGTTGGTAAGTTCGCTGTGTATACAATATTCTATTCAATGAGCTATCCAAATAGCAATACAAAAGAACACGTAGGAGATTCAAATATAGAAGAAGAACAAGCAATCAATCACATATTAAATCACACAATCAAAAAGGAGCAATCTCACTGCTCTGCGTACAATCAATCTTCGCCGAATCCACACATGTGTCAAAGGATAATGGGAATATGAGGCAGCCATGCCAAACAAATATATGAGGCGGTCTCAGTGAAAAGTAATACCATGCTGAGATTTCTCACCACACATCTCCCCCCTCTATAGCTTGCCGACCTGGCAAGTAAGAATGCGATCCGAATGAATGAAAACAAGGAATTGCAGAAAAAAATCAATCAAGAATCAAGAAAATGAAAGACAATCAATAAAAGAATATAGAAAAGAGAAAGAAAAAGTGAACAGCAGAGAAAAGAAAGACAAGCAAGAATAAGAGAAAACAGAGAAACAAGTAAGCAGAATGTGATCAACACAGTGACAGTGGCAAGATGTGGCAAATGTGGCAACAGCGCGATCATGATTGGTCAATCTTTTGACAGCCCGGGGCCGGGAAAACATGATTGGCTGATGACTGCAGCTATTCGGCGGGCGCATTCTCGCGGCCATGCGCCGGAATCTGCATAGCCTCGCCCTCGGTGACAGCGCGATCTCCCTCAATTGAGGCAAGGAGGATGTTCCTCTTCAGACAATAGAAACAGCTATGTTCTCCAAATAATTCCTCCTCTGTAGCCATCATGATCTCGAAACACCGGATCCCTTCGGTGACTGCTCTCTTGCGCCACTCCTCAATGTATTCTTGCAGCAAACTGCCCTTGCTGTTGAAGAGAACATCTTGCTCGTGCCTGATCATAGAGTCATCCCACTTCCGTCGACCCATCAGAGCATCCGAAATCGCTCCAAGACCCGTGACCAGAACAGCAGCAGGGTACCGATATGGAATACTTCCATATAATACCGAAAGGCCAGAGGGTGTTGACAGCCCGGCAACCAAATTGCAATGTGCTCGGGAGAGCTGCTCCCACGATCCGCTTTCAGGGACTTCAAGAGAGTGCCCGTCATCCTGAATTCCAACATACCATGGCAGCATTGTCTTGCGTTCCTTAGTAGCAGGCCCGGTGCTTTCATGAGGAAGATGCGGCATGGTTATTCAAGCATCGCCTTGCTTGCATGGGACAGTTGTCCACTGCGTTCTGAAGTCATTGAGATTCTTGTTGGTGAGCATCTCAGATGTCACCTCTTGAATGATTCCATCATTCGGGAGATTGCGAGCACGCAGGCGTCTGTTCCATTCTTGAATATTTTGATGCATTCCCAGGACTATGGTGGTGCAATTCCTCCCATCTTCGTCACTGAAAGAGACTGATCCCTGAATCATATTCACTCCATGATTTTCCTCCGCCAGGCGTTTAATATTGACATCAATATGGCGGAAGTAAGTGCTATCCCCAGACAAGGCGTATTTTGCATAATAGGGATAGGAAATCAGGTGCGTGCGATGATTGGGGCGGAGAGCAACATACCACACATAATACAGTGAATCTTGACAGACAATCTGTTGAACAATTCTGTGCAACATTGTTCAGAGTCACTCTCAGGTCTTCTTATCTTTTCGCTGATGGAACCTGTACATGCTTCATTTGACTGTGGCAACCTTCGCCAGGGTGTTGTAATTATTGTTGACCTCTGCCGCCTTCATCGCGTTCATCCATCTAAATATTGACAGGATGACAGAACCATCCTTCTTCCATTGCTGAAAAGCTGCACTGGAATTGAAATCAAGAAAAGCAAGTCAGACCAGTGTTTGTTTTCAATTTGATGATGTAACCAGTGGTAGGCGATTATGGTGCATTTGATATACCTGTAGCATATCTTCGGGGCGAGGAGGTCGGCGATCAAGGCAGAAGAAATGATATGTGTCATCAGCAGCTTGCATCCGCCCAAGATTCTGGCGATTATTCACCACAAGCCCAATTCTCTTTATCAGCCCCGCATGGTCAAGATCGCGTGTAAGGAGTCCAATCTTGCTGCTGAGATTTACTGAATGCAGATAGCATATAGTCAAGCCTTGTCACGGAAGCCTGACTATCTTGTTCAGAAGATGCACCAGCTGACATTCTTCTATTTTCTTTGCATCTCTAAGCTGCGCTTTCACATTCACAGAGACATAGGGAGAACACCGGCATCCTCTGTTCACTGTTGTATGCTGCTTGTCAGTTGTCTCTACCAAAGCAGGGCTATCTTGATCAACCCCCATATTCTCAAATTCCGCAACTTGGTCAGGGCTGAGAAGTTCAGCAAGATGGGTGTCTGACAAGACTGCAGACAGGCTGCTGACGTCCGAAAGCAAGGATTGGCCGGAGACGCGGCGAGAAGTACGCACAGGAGGACTATGTATAGAACCTTGAGGAGATTCAAGCGAGGGTGCACTGGGGCGTATCACGTTCAACACACGGGGAGAAGGTAGAGGAGACTGGCCAGTCATATGTTGATCAGGAGGGGATAGGACACATTCTTGAGGCTGGGGTGAAGCAACTGTCATAGAATCTTCAGTGAGAATTCCGCCAGGACCAAAGATAAGATCTGCAGCTTGAAGATTTCCTTGTGTGATCTCTTGGTCAATAAAATTGGAATTGGCTGCTGCTTTGATATCTGTCAACATGATTGTCTTATATCGCTTAACTCCTCGTCGAGGTGGCTGAGTGATGCGAGCCCACATTGCTTGATTGATCCGGCCGATTGCAGAAGCATATTCGTGATGTAGGGCCAGGGTTTGACAGGCGCGTTGCATCCGCTCTGAAGTCATGATATGCCAGAACGAATCCACGCGAACTTTTCCCCACATCCTGGTGCATGTAGTATATGCTATGGCGCAGCGATCGCGCCGTTCAGCTACCTGAGCAGCAACTCGTTGAAGCTCCGCCGTCTGGTTATCAAATGCTTGCTGGGCCACCATCTGGCGCCAGGATCCATCATTTCTCATCCACTCATAGAATGCGGCAACCTCATCTTGAGCCGCCTCATGGCGCCTCATGAGTAGATTACCGATCTCACATTGTGCTTGGTAGCGAACCTGCGGATTCTGACCCAGAGAATTGACATAAGCTTGCAGCTCCATCGCCGTATGAAAAACATGGTTATTATATATCACAAGAGCGAGCTGGCTCACTGGTCTCAGTACCAGAGTGTGTTGGCTAGAGGGGTTCAACATCTTTGTAATGAAATAAGGAAATATAGAAAAAAATCAATGAATTAAAAATAGAAAAAGAGACTTGAATGCCAATTTGAAAAAGAAAAATGATTATCTGGGCAGAGCAGGTCAATAATATAATACTTTCTCAAGGTGAATTTTGGAAGATAATGTGAAAAGCAGTCAACATGCAGCAAGAGTGACAGCAGTTCATAAAATTCACTGCCAGCTTCAATCTGACCCAGAGAATTGAATATCAAAGAGAAAGTAAATAAAACAAAGAAAAGACAATATCAAGAGATTAAAATTAGAAGAAACTGATATGATGCATGAAAAACATGCAAGAAAGAAGCAGAATCATGAAAAATAGAGACTAAGAAAACAGCAACTTGAATGAAGAAAACAACAACAAGGAAATCATTATACAAAGAAAAACAGCAGTCAGATAATGACTGCAAACTTCTTATCATGAGAGATTCATGACTGCAAGTCATCCTGACTCTCTCTCAAAGAATTCTTCTTATCAGTATCTTGCATATCCATCTCTTTCTCTTCAATATCATTTGCTTCATTGATATTATTCTCTGCAACCGGCATTTGATTGTCTCGGAGATAGAACCTTTTTAACCTATTACCTGCAGTAGTATTTCGAAACAGCAAATCATCCAGCTCTTTCAGATGATAGATCTCTTTCTCATGGTTTGCTTCTCGGATTCGATACGGGCCCAGCCATCGGAAGTTGAGCTTGGCAGAATAGGACATTTCTAGCTTGATATCATGCAAAAGCATCAAATCACTTATCTGCAATGATTCTCAGACTAATTGCTTAGTTTCATCAAATAGATCTCGGTTCTTCTCTCTCGCACGGTGCAGGTGATGAGCAGTCTCCTCCAGATCTTCATCTCTCTTTTCCAATTGTTGAATACGCATATATATCAAATCAGCATGGGATTGCACTGTCTGCCAGGGAAGTGTTTGCCAAGTTGGAACGTCAAGCTCTATTGGAAGGATAGCATCGTAGCCATATTGCAGGCGGAACGGGGTTTCACCAGTAGATTGCCGAATGGTGACGCGATCTGCCCATAGCGCAGAATGGAAATGATTAACCCAGCTTCTTCCATCTGCAGCTAGCTTTGAAAGCGCATTGGATATCGGGCGGTGACCGCGTTCGACCATGCCATTAGCCTTCGCATTGTATGATGAGATGGTTATTTGATTAACACAATATTTGATGATGAGAATCTTAGTCCATTTTTGATTCTTCAGCCTGCCATCACACACTAATTCTCAAAAGCAGCTGTGTCAGCAAATGATATTCTCATAGATGAATTGCGCCACGTTCTCAGCTGTTCCATGAGCGAGAGGGCGGCCTTCCACCCAGCCAGTGAGATCATTCTGAGTAATAACAGCACATCACTTGCCTTGGTTCTTTGGAAACTTGACAACATCGATACACCACTTGTCCCATAGATAATTGCGGCTTGTTGGATATAGTGGTTCTTCCAAGCGAGCGCCATCCCTCAGCTGGCACACTGTGCAGCTTTTGCAATAATTCTTGATGGCTTTCCAGATACCTTCTCACCAATATCACTGCGTGATCTTGTGGTTTGTGGCCTCGCGGCTCTTATGACCAGATTCATCATGCATCCGAGCAACAATATTCTTTTGCTCAGATGAGTTATCAACCACGCGTCTCAGAGGAATTCCCTTGCCTGATCGTCGGAATAGATGTTGACCTTGGATGATATATTGAAGTGCATGCTTGCGCCATTTAGAAAAGACGGAACGTGGTATATCATCCGGCTGCTTCATGGTGGTGAGAAACCTCGCAATTGATTCACTGCAATCAGAATAATCAGGCGAAAGAACACACACACCCGATGACTCAGAAGCATCCACGCCGCTGACATCGAAATCAGGAACTGTCAAAGATGCAACACTAATATAGTTGAGTTCTGCATCTATGAAATCATTGATATCTTGATCCTCAGGAACCTCACCCTCAGCAGGAGGTCGACGAGATAGCCCATCTGCAGCAGTATGCTTCTGACCAGGCACATGTCGAACTTCGAAATCAAACATCCGAATCCAGGCAAGCCAGCCAGTAATGAGAGCACCAGGCAGATCAGTGGCAGATTGATTGAGCTGTGCCACTAGAGTCTTCGCGTTGGTTTCCAGAATAAAGTGAACGCCATACAGGTAATAACAGCATTTCTTTAGCATCTTGAGCACAGCGCGGCATTCTCGCTTTCCTGCATCATATTTTGCTTTGGTGGGGCTCCAGATTCCGCTCTCATATCGGCAAGAGTGTAGCTTTCCATTCAATTTATCCCGTTGGCTGAGCGTTCCACCCCATCCTTCAAGACAGGCATCCGTGGCCATCACGATATCACCGGCATCTTCAGAATAATCAATGCAGCAAAGTGCAGAGACAGTTGTCAGAGCATTCTTCAAAATTGTCATTGCATTCACTTGTTCAAGACCTCAGGTAAAAGGAATGTTCTTCTTGAATAGAATATAGATAGGTATAGAAATGATAGCGAAATTCGGAATCCATATTCTATAGTAAACACAAACACCTAAGAAAGCTCAGGCATCTGTGACATCTGTCGGATCCAGCTGCTCAACGATTTTGACGATTTTCGCAGCTTCGGGGCGCCTGCCGTCAGCATCCACAACATATCCGACTAGAACCATACCGGAGCAGGCGAATTCTGACTTTCCAACCTGGATACACGTGTCCGCGAGTTCTATGCTGATGAGGGTGGCATCTAAGTTTTGCAGATACTTCAGAACAAATTTCCAAATATCTGGCATTACTTCTTCATCATTGTAACGCGTCCGCGGGCCTTTCACACCAATATCATCCATAAAATTGTCTGCTTGATGCGGTATGTTCGATCGAAGAATGCGTGCCATGATTTGGCAGAACTGTGCAATAGAATTCATCACGCCTTGTGACAGTGCTGTCTGACGAAGCAACCTGATTGAGGTAAGAAAAGCTGTCATATCTCAGCTGTCTTTGTGTAAAGGAACTTGATCATATTCAGAAAAGAAATCCATCATGCTTGTTATCTTCATTCCTGTGAAATCCTCAGCAAATGTGTCCGCACTAGATGAAATATATGCATTGCAAATAGTGACAGCGTTCATGTCCATGCATGCATTGACAATGTGATATTTCCCAGCTTCTTTCTTCTTGACAAGGAACCACTTATTTTGATACAGATCATGACAATGTTCATAAACTCCAGAATCAATGTGTTCGCGAAGCATATTGATGATTGTAGAGATGAGCTTTCAAGAAATAGAAAATTCTGCCACTTGTCATGCTTTATGCAGAGCAATGTGAATCTTGACAGATGAAGAGACTTCTTTTGCAAGCATTCCATAATTCTTAAAACTTCATGCGAGAGCTTTTTCTCTTCTAAGCAGAATCTCAATCAAAAGTTCGTGTTTCTGTGGGGTGAGCATCAATCTGATCTGCAGATTCTTGATTCTTTTCTCTGTGAGTCGCGAACCTCGCGGGCAATCAGAGAAACAGAGTGTAATGAAATGATTGTAGAGTGAAGGTGGATCCTGCTCCAGAATCACATTGTCTTTGAATCATTGTTGGCGAATTTCTCTCCACTTATCTGTTCCGCCAGGAATCCCGCCACCTGTAGTTGATACATTGAGAGGTTGAATCTTATCAGCTTTTCACTTGTATAATGTCGCAACAACTGGACCGCGCGATCGAGGAGAAGATCATGAAGAAGCATATAAAAACAAATCATGAAGCTGCACATCATGAACACAGCGTGATTCGGATATTGAATAATTAGAGAAAGAAAAAGATGAATGTGTAGACAGGTAAAATTATTGATATAGAATGGCAGAGAAAAACCTGTGAGGTTCTCAGGCATTTTGAGGCAGTGTTCTCTGATTGGCTGAATCTTTTGGCGGCCCGGGGCCGCCAAAAGTCTGATTGGCTGACGCACCCACACCGCTTTCAAAACACGGCAGAATATTTGCCCCGCTATCCACATCGCGATTGCTGAATCTGATATCATTTCTTTGTCCACCACATTCAACATCGCAAAGATCAATCAGACTCAGCATATCTAGTTTAAAGTCTGCACTTTGTCACAAAGATCATCTAACTTTCGATCTCCATGGTTGCTGGGAGAATAACCAAGAAAAGACACCTGATTCTTCTCATTCTTCGGATCAAAAATGTGAACAAGAATGCTGTCTTTGTTATCTGTAGTTCTTGCCAAATGCGTCGTGTTTTCATATGATCGGCCGAGAATGCAATCATGAGAACCGTGTTCCATGATGAAGAATGTCTGAGGCACCATAACAGATTCAAGATGAACAGGAACATTCTTGCAGATTTCAATGACACCACTCTGCTGACCCTCAGCTCCAAGAATAGGTTTGACAGCATCTCTTTGAATGATGAGATTGAGATCTAACACAGTTCTTTCAACAAGACAGTTAATTTTCACATCTTCATCAAATATCGCCTCAGTTTCCCCCTTTCCAATTCCAACAGTGAACTTGATGTGTTCAACCGAAACAAGATTTCAACAAGGATTATACTCAGCAACAGAAGTGCCAGGTTGAACCAGGGCAACGGTGGCTGCATCATCCCGAATCATATGCTGTTGAACTTCGATGGGAAGATTTTGAAAGAACATGTGCTGGAGTTGAGTGGAGCATGCCATGAGATCTTTAATCTGAATTTCATCAATTTCTTGATGCATGATCTTCTCGAATATTCACTGCATTGTGATTGTCATATTGTCTTTATTCTTCATTTCTGCAGAAAGCTTTGGCCCTTTGAGTTTCCAAGGCCTGCAGAGAACAGTTTTCTTCTGAATCTGCAGAGCATCTGCCATTTCTGAATCTGGGACAATTCCACTGTCTTCAAGCTTTGAACTTCTGCCCTGAAGCTGTTCATCATGGAGAGGTTGAGAATTATCATCCTTATCATCTTTCTGTGAAGCAGAGATCACATTCTGAGCAAAAGAAACTGATTTCTCATCTGAATACCTGCCATTGTGCTGAGAATGTGTTGTTGACAGTCTCTTCTTCTTCTCAATTTGTTCAGAAAGTGTTGCTTGATTTTTATTCATAGAAGAGGCCTTATCCTTCTCAGTAGAAATGGAAGCAGTTATTACACTAACAATCTCCTCCATCTCACTATCGGTCATATCACCTTCCTCAGGGCCACTATCAAATCCAATATCACATATGCTTACGGCATTCACCGATGGCATCGGGGATCCGTCAGGAAATACCCGGATACTACCATCATTCCGAAGTTTATCCGCGGTTGGAACAGTCAGCGGTGCAGTCATTTGCTTCAAAAGTCATTCAATTGTAACAATATGAAGCTCAAGTTAATTGACAGCAATCTTCGGGCCTTTTCTCATCACATTACCCTCATAGTATTCTTCAATCATATTCCGATGAATCTTGCCCTGATCGATGAGCCGGCCGATTGCTAAGCAATTTGGAAGCATATGGTTTGAATCTCCGCAACCCCAGCATGACATCGGCGGTCGATCGTATTGAACAAAGCTTCCGGATCGAGATTGAGACAGGCCTCCAGGTCCACATTGAGTTCCATAGTAAGACACATTTGGCAAATCCAATGCAGGATCACGTCCTCGAGTAAGAAGAATCTTTGAAGCAGTCACATTTTGCTGCATGTTTCCCTGGTTTTGAATGCCAGTGATTGCCAGAGATAATGTGTTCATTCAGTTGACAAGGTTCTCAAGAATGTTATCACTCGGATTCTGTGTTTTCGCATCCGGAGCAGGTATCGCCAAAGCGGTCGGCACAGGCACATTCAATGTGGGCGGATTAAACACGGGCTGAGCAGACGGCTGCATCGATGGAATAGAGTTGGGGAAAACATCAGGTGCCAGAACTCGTGCAATCTCTTTCTTTGTCTTCTGCATTTGAGACACAGCATCACAGATCTTCAGCAGTTCCCATCCAGATTGACTAACCTTATCAAATCCAGCAGTGCAGAAAGCTTTTTCATGAATACCTTCTGAAAGTTCTTGAAGAAACCAGATACAAGCAAGAGATTGTTGCAATTCATTCTTGCAAATGAGAGACATCACAACTGTGTGGAATTGACAGCAGTAGATGAGGATCTTCTGGCTGGTAGAATGAGTTTTGTTGCACAATGCATGGAGATAAGATTGATTATACATCTGTTGATGAGCATCTTCGCGCCAGAAATCAGTAAGTAACTGCTTTTTAACCATTTCTCATGTCTTATGATCCAAGACAAGCTGATTGATATGGCCCTGCAGTTCCATGGTACAATAGTTCCGTAATACCGCCAGAGCATTGATTCCTGCAATGAAATGCAAGGTGCACATTGCCTCATATTAATCAACAAAAGCAGTAATGTTTCTCTCATCAAAGAATGGGGCTCCAGGTGCTCCAGGAATCAGCATCGGCATGACAAGACATTGATATGGCAGTCCACTATTGGGAGTCGGCTGACCGGATGAGGTAGTAGTGGGTGTAGCCATCTTTTCTTTGCTAGCTTCTGTCTTCTCTTTGCTAACTTCTATTTTCGGGGGCGCTGCAGAGACCTTTCCTGACTGAGTTTGATGATGGGCAATAGAATCCGACCGAGAATGCTTGGAAGACATATATTGAGAAAGAAAGAAACACACAAAAGATTTCTATTCACATAAGAGAAAGAGTTCAACAATACTATCAATATCAATATTCTTTTTATATTCAAATCTCAAATTCTCAAGAAAGAGAAGAAATTTCAACATTCACTTTAGATCTTTTCATCAAAAATCTTTTTTTTTATCATTTTTCTCAACATTTCTCTCTTCTTTCATTTATTGAATAGGGGTATGAGTATTCAAATTGAGCTTATCAGTGGGGCGTTCGCTCGCATCCTTCATTATCCACTGTCGATATCGGCCATATTGGCCAATCAGAGGCTTCCACAAATGAACACTATTGAAAAGAATGCTCAACAAAAGCAGAAAAGACAAAATGTTGAGAGAAATCATATCAGTCATAGCTACTGCCTGCCCATCCATTTTGAATTGCCTTCCCAGGGACGCCAATGAAGTGGAATAAGGGGTTGTGCGCTTTTGGCGGCACGTGGGCAGGAGCAGCGGGATTGTAAGAAGGTTGGTAAGTTCGCCATGTATACAATATTCTATTCAACGAGCTATCCAAATAGCAATACAAAAGAACACATAGGAGATTCAAATATAGAAGAAGAACAAGCAATCAATCACATATCAAATCACACAATCAAAAAGGAGCAATCTCACTGCTCTGCGTACAATCAATCTTCGCCGAATCCACACGTGTGTCAAAGGATAATGGGAATATGAGGCAGCCATGCCAAACAAATATATGAGGCGGTCTCGGCGAAAAGTAATACCACGCCGAGATTCCCCACCACAACAGTATTCACTTTGACTTGAATAAAATAGAATTACAATATCTATATAGAAAAAGAATCTATACTGAATCTTCACTATAAGTAGAAAATTGCACTATTACTTCAAATAATACTATCAGATGACTTGAGATATTCTTTGACAGAAAACTACAATTTAAAAAACACATTCATCAGATCTATATTAAAGTCAGAATAATCACTTAATATATTAAATCTCTTAATGAGATTTTCTTTAAAATCTCAATTTTTCTATTATTATTATTATTCTTCAATTATAGATATATATGCAGTCAGAGACTATGATATCTATCTGAGACTCAAAGAGTCTCAGGATTTTTCTAACTTTAAAACTAATTACTATACATTTTTTCTTCAAACAAATAGCACTTGCAATACTTGAATTCCAGCCCAAAATAGTCAGCAAATTGATTTTCAATTTTTCTATTTAGATAGACAGTTCAAGACTGCATCTTCAGCTCTCTATTTTATGAAACAGAAACATGACTCTCTGAACACACATTTAAAGAGTCAGTCAATAAAATACAGACTGTCTTTAATCTAGCTGCAAGAACAGTTTTTTCAGTTTATAAAATAACTTCAATTTCAGTTCTTCTTCAGAAATCTGACTGAGGCTCTGCTTCAGCATGACTCAAACAAATATGTAACAGATTTATAATTAGAGTAGCTGCTGCAGATCTGTTGCACTCTTTTCACAGAAGATAGTCCATTTCTTATTTTAAATGAATTCAGAGAAATATTAAAATATTAATATACTCTATAATAATTTTCTTACTGCTCTGGAAGCTTCTCTCAGAGAAAGACTGAACACATAGAGCTTAAAAAATTGACACAGTCAGATAAAAGAAAGATTCTCTTTTTTTTAAAAACTGATTAAATAAGAATGTCTTCTTACTAGATATAGTAGTCTACTCAGATGACAATTGAAATAAGCGCATTATCAAAACCAGAAGAAGCTGAGAATCATAAAAGAATAATAGAGAAAATTGGTTTTAAAAAGTCAATTCTAATCTATTCAGATGGTTCAATGAATGAAAATAAAGGCCTAGAAGCTGAAATAGCATATACAGAAGATAATTACAAATATACATCAGATTCATGGAATATTGGAAATGAATGTGAAGTATTTGATGCTGAATTATATGCTATTATGAAAGCTTTTAAACTGATAGAAATAAAAGCTTCAAAAAGAAAAGATATGAAAGAAGCATGGATTTTTTCAGATAGTCAAGCAGCTTTGAAAAGAATTCAAAAGAATGAAATTCATAATAATCAAATGAATATAGAAGTAATTCTAAAGACATGCAAAAGAATTCAATTAAAATATAAGACAAAGATATATCTGAGCTGGGTTCCTGCTTATATAAATATACATGGAAATGAGCTTGCTGATGAAACAGCAAAGAAAGAAACAGAACTAAATATTGTAAGTTCAAAAATAGTTTCATGGTCTTTTATTAAAAGAAAGATAAAAGAGAATTGCTTAGAAAAATGGCATAAAATATGAGAAAAACAAAGAAAAAGTCCTCACTATCTTAGATTTGAAACTAAATCTAAATGAAAATCATGCTTTATTAAGTGTAAGAAGAAGCTTTTCTCCTCAATTATTCAATTGAAACTAGATCATGGCTATTTCAAATCTTATTTGAAAAGAATATCTGATATTGAAAGTGAAAATTGTGAATATTGTGACTCTCTTGAAGACTCAGAACATATTTTAATGAATTGCTCATTAAATCAAGAACTTAGAGCTGAACTGAGATATAAATATAAGCTGAGAGAAATGAATATGAAACTACTATTTTCAACTGAAATAGGCAGTCAATATTTAATTGATTTTCTCAATGAAACTCAAATAGCTACTAGAAATCATTTCTATTTCAAAGATGAAAATATAAATGAATGAGAATCTGAAATATTCTTTATAAAAACTGCTAGATATTATATAATATCTCATGATTTCTTTTGTGTTAGAGTCTGTCTTTTATTTCCTTTGTATTCATGTCATGAGTTATTTTGTCTATCATTAATTTATTTTCTTTGTAATCACTTGAAAATTATATGAAAAAAGAGAATATAAATAATCTTTAAAGATATTTATAAATAAATAAAAAAAAAGAAAAATCAATTTGCTGACTATTCTGGGCTGGAATTCAAGTATTGCAAGTGCTATTTGTTTGAAGAAAAAATGTATAGTAATTAGTTTTAAAGTTAGAAAAATCCTGAGACTCTTTGAGTCTCAGATAGATATCATAGTCTCTGACTGCATATATATCTATAATTGAAGAAGAATAATATAGATATATATCTTTTATCAGAGCTTTTTTTTCTCTGTCAGCATCTCAGCTTTTTACTTACAGTGAGAACAGGTCATGAAGACTTCATCATCTATTATAAAAAATGAAATTATCAAGACACTCTTCTTATATATATCTGTGAATACAAGAAAACATCAAAACACTTCTTCTTCTGTTGAAAAAAAAAAAGACTCAGCTAGTTTAATATATTATTTTCATCACTCTGTGCAAGCTCAAAAGAGATATTTAACTGAATACTTAACACTAAAACAGAAATAAAATTCTTTACTAGTTAATACTTAAAAACTTTCTTCTTCATCAAAATTTAATATCAGTTTTAAATCTATAATTATTTTTTCTATTTTTTCTCTATATTATCTCTCTTCATTCTCTCTTCTTCTTTCTATTTCTATATTTATTATATCTTTTTCTCTATTACTTCTCTTCACACTCAGATGACTACACTTGTTCAGATTTTAATAACTCTGCTTTGAGATTCTCTCAATCTCATATATACTAGTGCTTCACCCCAGCTGCACCCCAATCAGAACCTCCAGGAAGGAGGATAATGTGTAATATACAATACAGTAGGGCTTCAGCCAACTAGAACCTGTCAGGCAGTAGACTAGCTACTGCGCTGGCGCGCCTGATACCCCTAGGGAGGTTCTGTGGCTGAGGTGGTCTGCTTAGTCAGCCGCTTACATGTCTCCAGGCGTTAAATAATTAATAATAATAATAATTACCAGCACTCTGGGCTTCGAACTGGGCGATTTGTTCTGGGTCAGTGAGGGAGCAAACTGCTGTGTCTACGGGGTGAACTCTCTTATCGTAATAAAGGCGCCGAAAGCTGGGGACTAGGAGAGAGAACAGTTTCGCAAACAGGTCGAGATCTTTGACATTCTCTCTCATGTCGTTCCGCCATGCTCTATATAGTACCCTGCTTCTTACACACCAACAGCAGTATCTTTTTGGAGTATATGAGAGACATCTGCCTTTCCTAGTGAATACAGTAGAATCATATCCAGGGCCATGAAGCAATGTGAGTTATCAGAGTGAAAAAGTTTGAATTGCTCCACCTGTGAAAGATATGGATGAGTGATCTTGCTTATGGTGTTGCATTTATTGAATCTCTGAACCTTGGCCATGATGATCTCAGACCCGAAAATATCCTTCTTGATTGCAACTGCCTTAAGCTTTCGGATTTGACTACATTGCAGAAGTTGGATCAGAATTTGAAACCTGCATGGCCTCACCTGGTGGACTGTTTGATGATGATGACAGGCCTCACCAAGGAACTGCAGGCCTACCTGGTCCCCGAACTGAGCAGTTTTAACTCGGATCATTATTCTATTTAGCAAACTAAGAATTTGAGGTTTATGGTGTACAGTGTTTCGGTGATGATCCCTCTGGGTAAAAGCATGGGCCTGTTGCCTTGGATCTGCTACAGAAAAAGGTATTTCCAGAGTTGAACCGGGAGTTCAATGATCAACTTCATAAGCAGGGGTGCTGGAGCGGCGAGTCAATCGCAGAATTAGTAACAGATATAAAACAACTATGCGGCGTCTGCAGTGGGGAGGCAAGGCAACTGACAGTTCAGCGCTCATATCTGTGGATGACTTTTCATCGCGAAGGAAACTGTGAAAATATAGCCGAGGTTGGAATTCCCTAAGCTCTCTCTTTTGTGTCCTTGTAAATGAAGAGATGCGCAATGAAGAGCTAAGCAAAACTATTGAAGTGACGACATTGAATTGGTATTTTGATGGCACGATGATGGCATAGGCAGGGGATTTTGATTATATTGCAAATATTTTTCTTTTAGTAGGTGCAAGGGGGAGGTTGGCTATTCAGAATATTGTCTTGTTTGTAAATATGTTTCATTGCAAGGTTATATCACGTTATCATCTCAATGATTAACGTGTTAAATTCTGAGATGGAAGAAGCACAATGGTGCATGTATGTAGCTAGGTAGCTAAGCTGTAAGTAAAGTCAAGTAAAGGCATCTTCATCATAAATTAAATTCAATCCCAACTCCATGTTTCCCTCCAACTACTACCACTATCGTCCTCCACCTTTTGCACTAGCAAGCAGGATCTTCAGCAACTTACGCATATCCTTCTTACAACCTAAACATCTCCGTCCGACTCCCGATCCCATCAAAAATACACGTATTATCCAGTGGCACATACTGTCTCGTCAATACCTTCAGTGCCTCCTGTGCCACCATACCACCCGTCAATGATGAGATGTTATGCAACTCACCCACACCCGCACGCTGTGTCTCCCGAACAGCATTTGTGATATGCAACTTGACATCATCATCCAGAGGTTGCCCATCTGTTTGCACGAGGGCTAAAATTCTGGATTGGGTGGCAGACCAGTTGTCGGGTTGGTCGAGGAAAGATGGTGATGAAGGGGATTGGGGCTCTGGTTGTGCTTGTGCGGTTGTTTCTCTGTACTCGCTGACGAGGGAGTCGAGGATTTGGAGAGTGATGAAAATGTGGATAAGGGAGTCTGGGAATTGGAGGCTATTGCGGATGGTTTTGAAGGTGGTGGGGTCCGTATTTGAGTCGAGGATAGGGATATCACGGCCGCAGATGACCTTTACGCTGGCGGCATGCTTGCAGAACGTTTCGACTTCCCTTTCGGGTATCTGAGGCTGGGGTGATTCTCCCCTGAGCTGAGCTTCTAGGGCTCGAACGCTCATGACGACTTCCGCGAGGTCCTTGCGTGCCTTTGACTTGTAAATATTCTGTAGGGATATGTAATCTGCGGATTGGGCTTTCATATCTGGAAGAGAACCGGGGAGTGGGAGGACGCCATGAGTAGTGTAGAAGGATTTGATGGCGGACGCGATTATCCAAAAATTGTCCGAGGTCGAGTTGAGGTTGTTACATTGCTCCATCTCAAATATATCTTGGATATTCCTTTTCAGTGACCACGGATTTACGCTTTTTAATACAGCAGCTACTGCTTCATCGAAGTTCTCCTCCCCTCCCGCAGAGTTATTCGTCCGCGCCCCGTCCCGAACCATCTCTCTGAAAGCTGATTTTTCTTTAAAGTTAAGTGGTGGTTTTCCGTCGTGCGTCGCCTTCCACTTCTCGAGGAAATGGAGCAGTAACAATAGATATGGCACATGGCCATGCTCGTGGTCATCGAGGCTATCTAAATCTGCGATCCTTGCCGTGGCGGCTGCTAATTCGGGAAAAGGATTTGTCAAGCGAAGGTCTTGAACAGAGTTTGGATCCGGATGTGTTTCGACGATGGGATATACGGTGGGAAGTTGGAGCGAGAAAATAGAGTAGAATCCAACCGAGTGTGTATAGATGAGAGGAATCGAGTTTTGTCTAGCGGCAGCAGAAACAGTTTTCAGCATAGAATGTCTCATTGGCGCCGTGATTATTATGAGTGTATATCGTTGTAGAAAGTCTTCGTCGTTTAGAAGCTCTCCAATGGGCTTTGTCAAACGTCAGTTTTCGTTCACCTGGATCGTCACCCATATACAGCATATATCGCGCACCTTATCCAAAGAGTCCCCCTCGACATCTGGGTTTAACTCCAGGAGAAACTTGCACGTCTCCTGTGCTCTCGACTTCCCTAAACTCCCCTCGTCTAGGAAAAAGTTGACTCCCAGGTCCGATTCAACGACTATGGCCGGGTCGACGATAGTGAAGCCGCCAACGCCTGGCAGCACGAGGTTCTTGAGTGTCTCGACACCCACCACCCCAGGAACAGCCGGGTTTCCGTTATCTAGAGGGCCGTCTGAGTTGACCAAGAGAATTTTGGAGCTCTCAAGAGCTTGCTGGCCACTTGCAGCCCATAATCGTAGCTGGCGGTCGTATTTACGTTCCTTTGAAGTCAGCCCCGCAAGGCGTGTAGGGAACGATTCAGTCATGAGGAGAAGAAATAGCCTATATCTAAGCAAGGGTTGGAATGATATAGCGTGCTAGATATATCCCACCAGTTGTATACTGCTCCCAGACAGCTATGTTCCCAGAAGCGTAGCCAGTAGATCTCTATATATTTCCTGTGGTTGTCTTGTCTCGTACCTTTATCTTATCAGGCGAAGTCGTGCCTGGAGGGGAACATTGTCGGCCCGAAAGGCGCCAAACATTTGTCTCTATACAGAACCGATGTTCACGATGTCAATATATAGCTTCAAATCCAATCCCCACAGAGAATCCGGTGCCAATTCAAGCCCGTAATACTACTCTCCGGCTTCTCTGTTGATGGTCAAACCCTGAAGAATTAATAATGCCATTGACCACAAAAACATTCGATTTCTAACAGCATCGTCTCGGATGCACTGTGCTTTGTCACTGCTATGTAACTCAAAACACCCATGGAGACTAACCTCGCCGCCAGGGCCAACTCACGCCGCCAGCCAGTTCTATGAAACCCATACAAAAGCCCAACATCTTCTGCGCCCTGTAAGTATTCTCCCCAAAATCTTAGGCAAAGTAGAAGAGAAAAAGCAAAGGTTATCATTTCTGACATCTTCTTGCAGCCTTTCTCCATCGCATTCTCCGTTCGCCTCCGCAATTCTCCACAAATCCATCCGTTCATTGCAGATACCTGGAAAAGCAAACAATTTTCCACCCTCTGCCCAAGTTGCCCCTCTAAAATACCTTATATCTAGCCCACAGGCTTCGCCCCGCCATTCACAACCATCCCACATCCCGACTGCCACGTTCCCGCGAACCCGCCTCTTTCCCCAGACTTTTCAATCGGCCTATAGACCACTCCGACAGGCTCCTTACTCCACATACTCCTACAACATGCCCACAATCGAAGACGCAAAGCGGAATGCCGCTAAAGAAGCTGTAGCAAAACACTACCCGCCAAACCCCAAATTCGTCGGAATTGGCAGCGGGACCACCATTGTCTATGTCGTCGAGGCCATCAAGGCCCTCGGTGTGGACACATCGTCCACTGGCTTCGTACCTACTGGATACCAGTCAAATCAGCTTGTTGTCAACGCTGGCTTGACGCCTGTTGCATTCGATGCGCTTCCTGAAGGTACCGTGTTGGATGTTGCATTCGACGGTGCGGATGAGGTAGACGATGATCTCAATTGCATAAAAGGTGGTGGGGCCTGCCTTTTCCAGGAAAAACTGGTTGCGATGCAGGCAAAGGAGTTTATTTGCGTAGCTGGTAGGTGGGATTTCTTTTCTTGCCTCGGAGTTGAAGTTACGGGAACTTCATTTTTCTTTCCAGCATTTTTTTTTCCTGTTGCTACCCCGCGTGTCATATTGAACCCAATTCATATCCCCGCCATTTGCCCAAACAGTAGTATACCTTACACAATAGGAACATCCAACCGCTTCAACATTCCACCACTAACCCTCCCCGATAGACTCTCGAAAGCTCCAGCCTCGCCTCTTAACAAACTGGCCCTCAATCCCCATCGAAGTAGCCCCCCTCGCCGTCCGCCGCGTGATATCCGAGCTCAAACAACTAGGCAGCCCCCTCCCAAAACTCCGCGCCGCTCCAGTGAAAGAAGGGGAACAAACCCAACCCGTAAAAACTGACCAGGACTTTTTCCTCGTCGACGCACCGTTCCCTAAACTCCTCCTGCCCTCCGACGTCGCGCAGGGTCAGGATGGATCGGGTGAGCATGGCGTCTGGGAAATTAAAGCGTTGGCGGAGAGGATCAATTTGATCCCTGGAGTGCTGGAGGTTGGTCTTTTCTGCGGGCTGACAGGCCCACAGGCACAAGCTGCTGGTGGTATTGGTGGGCAGAAGCCTGTTGCTGTGTATTTCGGTATGCCCGATGGGTCGGTTTCGGTACGGAAGGCAAAATAGAATAAAGGTTGAGGCGATCCGATTGTTTGAATTGTTGGATGTACAGGGCCCCTCTTTCTTTTTATCCGTGTTTGTTTAAGACAATCAAAGAAGATATCACTTGTATTTTTTGTGGATACAACTATTATGTTGCTTTGTGTTACAGAAACCAGAAACCGTTAAGCTTTGAGAGTAGAGCAGAGCAATTAAGACAAGAGGAAGAGAACAATAAATAGAAAGCCATATCTTCCTCATCCTCGCATCATTCAGATCAACCATCACACTCATTCTTCTCGCGGATACTTAAAGATCTTTCGATAATTATAATAATAATAATATTTATTGAATAAACTTTTTTTTTTTTTTTTTCAATGTCATTTCGGCCCTTTCCCCTTCGCCTCATTCTCCCCCAACTCCCTAATAAACACTTTCACCACCCTTTCTCCGCCATCCCCTTTCTCCTTCTCCTTCCCGTCCTCAAACCCAGGACAAACCCCAATGGCCAAATACTTCCCGTCCCCACTAAAAGCCAACGCCGCAACACTGGCCGGGTACCGCTGATACTGTCTAATCCTCCTCTTCGCAACGCCGTCCCACAGCGCCACAACCCCATCCCCACCACCCGACGCGAACGTGCCATGGACGGGGTGAAACGCGAGCGCGTTAACTGGATACACGACATCGACACCCGGCTCGTCCGCCGTCTGTTGTCTGTGGCATTTAAAAGCGTACTTGCGATCTTGCGAGGAGTCGGAGGGATCGAACCATTCGACCGCGACACGGCCTTCTATGCTGGAGGAGGCATAGCCGGCGTCGTTGGGCATGCAGGCTACGGCACGTGTCATGAATTTAAGACTTGATTCGCGGCGCTGCCAGGGGCCGATTGATAGGGTGTGTGTTTGGGGGCTGGTGTCGGTGGATTGATCGAGGAAGGTTGAGAGGGCGTGCAGGTCGTAGATGTGCAAGGTGCGCGAAGCCATGGCGACGACCAGTTTTGTGGGGGAGAGGGAGAGGGAGAAGGGCTTTGCGGGGAGGGGGATTGTGGCGGGGGTTTTTGTCGGAGTGGATTCCGGGTGGTCTGATGGTCTGGAAGGGTTGGTGGTGCGGTGGACGTGTAAGGTAGAGTCCCAAGAGGCGGAGATGAGGAGGTTGTGCTCTTTGCTGTAAACGACGGATTTCACGCCTGCAGAGTGTGTGCTGAGGGCTGTTTGGGTGGAGGTGGGGATGTCGATTCTGCATAGCCATAATTTCAATTGGTATCTCTGTTACCTTACTCGTGAGGATAAAATTTAATGTATATCTGTCGCGACTCACCTCCTAACGTCCCAATCTAGTCCTCCCGTATATATCTCATTCTCATTTTCTCCAAAGCAGACATCAAGCACAGGTGCTCGATGTTCGAATTTCTGTAGGAGCTTGCCTTCGCCCACAGTTCCGTTCTCATCCCGCAAATCGTACAGATATACATTTTTATCCCATGAAGACACTACCAGGCGCGTGGAGCCTGTGTCTGGAGAAAATTTGATCGCGGAGATGGCGTCCGTTGGTGGGGAGGTCAGATTGAACTGTGCTATGGTTGCTGTCAGTAAATGCGCTTTGTTGAGTTTTCCATTTCATAAACTCACTTGAAGCCATGGGTTAAAATAATATAATTAATATTAGAGCTTGAATGTGAATCCCAGTGCCTCTTTTCATGCAAATCTGTTTTGTGATATCGTCCTGTTGTTTGTTCGTTGCTGCTCATACTCGGCCTCATGCTGGATGTTTTCTTTTTTCAATCATTTTCTGCCATTCCACACCGCTTTAACTACATCATCACTTCGATATCCAAAAAAAGATAGCTTTCGATATAATTACAACCCCACACTTCTTGTCAACACCTTACGAAAGAAACGACAGTTCTGCCACAAACAATCATGCCCTTTGCACAGTTAGTAATAGGGCCCCCCGGCTCGGGAAAATCTACTTACTGTGATGGCATGCACCAATTCATGTCCGCGATCGGCCGCAAATGCTCCGTTGTCAACCTCGACCCAGCCAATGACAGAACCTCCTACACCCCTGCGCTCGACGTGCGCGAGCTGGTGACGCTAGAGGAGATCATGGCGGAGGATACACTGGGACCTAACGGAGGGGTACTGTATGCGCTTGAGGAGGTAGAAGCGAATTTCGACTGGTTAAAGGATGGCTTAGAACGGCTTGGAGGTGTGTTACGTATCTGGTTGTATTATGCATGAAAATATTAGTTAATTTTTATGTATGTTGGATGCATTGCAGATGACTATGTCTTATTCGATTGCCCGGGGCAGGTCGAACTCTTCACACACCACTCGTCACTGCGAAATATCTTCTTCCAAATCCAAAAGCTTGGGTACAGAGTCTGCTCTCACCCATCCCTCATCCACTCCCCCTGTAACAAGTTCCTTAGCAGTCATCACTAACCACTAATACATAACAGCTCGTCGTAATCCACCTTATCGATTCCTATAATCTCACCCTCCCCTCAATGTACATCTCAGCGCTCCTCCTCTCCCTCCGCGCCATGCTCCAAATGGATCTCCCACACATCAACGTCCTCACAAAAATAGACAACCTTTCCAACTACCCCCCACTCCCCTTCAATCTAGACTTCTACACAGAAGTCCAAGATCTCTCCTATCTCATGCCGCACTTAAAAGAGGAATCCCCCCGCCTAGCGAACTCGAAATTCGACGCGCTGAATCAGGCCATCGTCGAGCTTGTGCAGGATTTCGGACTTGTGGGGTTTGAAACGCTCGCGGTCGAGGATAAGAAGAGCATGATGAGCTTGTTGCATGTTATTGATCGAGCAGGTGGGTATGCATTTGGCTCCGCGGAGGGGGCTAATGATACGGTCTGGCAGGTGGCTGTTAGAGAAGGATTGGGGACGATGGATATAAGGGATGTGCAGGAGAGATGGCTTGATGTGAAAGATGAGTGGGATGAGAAGGAGAGGAAAGAGTGGGAGGAGGAAGCTAAGGCGCGGGATGAAGCGGGGAACAATGCACCTGGTGCTGAAGGAGGTGGTAGCGATGTTGATATGGACGATTTCGACATGCCCGTCCCTCCAAATGGTGGTATAAAGGTTGTAAGAAAGTAACGAATGTGAAATGAGCCTCATGACATGGATGTATAATATAATAAAAGGGCAGGGTATCTTCAAATCAAATGGAAAAAGGGGTTACTCACCCGTTAACCGTCGCGGCTAGAAATTCCATTCACAGGGAATCTCAAAGTAATATCACACCTTCATCCCCCATTCAATCTTCCTCGCTCCCTTCTCCATGCTCATCTTCCTCGTCATCCAGTCCCATTTCTACATCCACATCCACATCCACATCCCCAGTCTCCTCTCTAAACCTCCCCTCCAGCACCCCACCGCCTACTCCCTCCTCCTCCTTCATCCGCATCCGAACAACCTCCCTCCTCGCCCTCGTAATGGCCTCTTCCTCTGCCTTCCGCATTGTCCCCGAAACCCTCACGACACGAAACACGCAATCGCTCTGCATCGCACCAGGCTTCACGCTGTCCCTGGACGATACAGGTGGTAGACGAGACATATATGTCAACGCGCACCAGACAAGTCTATAGCTCGCGCGGGGACAGCGAATTATGGCCGTGGATGTTGCTGCGGAGAGGTATTTCACTGGACATATACCAAGCATGGGATATTATTTGCACATCAGCAATTCTGCAATTGGTTCCCATATTTTGGGGAGAGGTTTTTTTTAAACATATATATTTTTTACGAAAACATTTCTACATAATACGACACGCCAATGCCACAAGCCAGAACAAGGAGAAATATTAACGGAAGCAGACATACCACTAACACCCCCCGCACCGCTGCCTCCCAACCTACCCATCCCCCAATCACCAAACATCTCCGCGACATGCTCGCGCACGGCACGTGCCAGGGATTGTGGCGTTAGTGTGTCGGGGGTCGGGCGGCGGATGAGGAGGTGGATGCTATTTGCATTGTTGGTAATAGTGTGTGTAGATTTTGATTTAGCTGCTGTAGTGGTATTGACATCCGAGTCTGAGGAGTGCGAGGCCGGAGGGTACAAGATATCTATCAGGAGGTAGCGGTGTTTAAAGCGGACCATATTTTTCTTTTTCTTTCTTTTTCTTGACAGGTTTCATCTAATCGAACGCGTCGTGCGAAAGCAAAATAAAATAAAATAGATACCTGGGTAGGTAAAATACTAGGTAAACCAGGTTAAAGCAGGTTTGCGCACACTTTGAGCGCCTCCGCCTGAGCCTGACTCAGCCATGCCTCACCTGCCTCCTCTTCTCCAGTCACACCTCAAAAATTTCGTCTTCAGCATCTCTTTGGATCTCTGTCAACCTCACGCGATGGCATAGTTCGGTGGCCAAAACAGGTGGGAATGGGGCAGCCGGCGATCTGTTCCCCTCATTGCCCCTAATCCCATCTTTCTTTGCATTGTTTCCCTCTGATTGGTCAGGATTTCATATATCTGGATTTTTCTACCAAGAATTAACAGCTTTCAGCGGCCTTTTCCATTTTTTATCGTTCTTTTTTCACTCTACACAAATGTATCTATTTCATAGGGCCTATTTATTTACCTGCGATCTTGGCCTGTGTTCACGTTCCACCGAATTCCTTGTGCTGCCCAAAGGATGACTGTAGAGGAGTGGGAGTGCAAACCCCAAACTGAGGGCGGCCTGCCTGATAAGTCCTAGGTGAATGGGTTTTCAAGGAATGAGATTGGACATCTGAAATGGCTTCAACGCACTAACCCTGAAATTAAGGACCATTATGTCGTCAAATGCCTTATCTGGCAGAATTAAAGTTATACAAAGATTCCACTCCTCAAGAAGGGAAGCGAAGTTGAATTGTCTGACGAATGCATTATCAAATATGGCACTGAAATGACTGCTAAATGGACTTTTTTACGCCCAAGCAAACAGTTGGTTCAGGAGGATGTGAAGGAAAAGTGATGTGAAAATCAATGAAAAAGTTGTTGTGGCCGCCTTCCACCAGGATTTACAAACGGGTCTTCTACCTCTGAATGCGGGGATCCTGATTCTCCCAAACATGCAGTATTTCCTTGCTTCAATCATATATTAAATCAACATCACCATGGCCAGTAACTTGGGCCTCCTTTGTCTACCTCACCGTCGTAACAAGCGATCCTCCGTCCACTACCAACTCTTCTCCCGTAATGAAGCTCGCTTTCTCACTTGCCAAAAATACAACGGCCTCAGCGATCTCTTCCGGGGAACCCCATCTTCTCAACGGAATGGCATCCACCATGGAGTCTTTATAATTACCCAGTCGAATTTGCACATCAGTTACTGCAGGGGGTTAAATCAGTGCTGAACAGCTTCACAATGTATCAGCTTCTGGAGACATACATTGCGTCCGAATGAAGCCCGGCATCACCGAGTTGACACGAATTCCATCCCGACCATAAGCGCAGGCATCTGTCCGGGATATACCTAGAACGGCAGCTTTAGAAGCGGCATACTGTTGGAGTGAGTCTTCATATTGGAATCAGAGAAGCCTAACGGGGACTTACAGCTCCGACATTCTCATGGGAAACACGGCCAAATATCGACGAGATGTTGACGATTGATCCTCGCTGTGCTGGTGCTCCAGCCCTAAACAAACAAATGTGAGTACCGATGCGATCCATCTGATGGTTATTTCTCCGCACCTCGATTGCAAGTCAAAGCCCTGCTTCAACATCTGTCGCAGCTCTGCACGCTCACAAAGCCACAAACCTCTCTGGTTCACGTTCTGTACATCATCGTAGGACTGTACTTCGAGTTCATGCGTTCGCACCCTGGGTTTGCTGGATACCCCAGCGTTGTTCACGGCGTAATGGATGGCGTCGAATGCCTTGACGCCTTCGTCAATCATTCTTTGCACATCTGCCTCGATTGAGATGTCACATGTAACAAGACAGGTCTTGATATCTGATCCAAGACTCTCGAGTTCCTGAGACACGGCGTTAAGGCACTCGCCATTGCGGTCTGCGAGAATCAGGCGCGTACATCCTTCCGCAACAAATGTGTGGGCAACGGCACGGCCGATACCTGCAGCGGCGCCTGTTACGAGAGCGACGCTGTTCAAGATGATTAAAATATTGTTGGTCTAGGTATTATGGGGCATCACTTACCCCTTCATGGTGTTGCTGAATGTTGGTGGCTTACGATTATCAAGCAGTGCTAGAGGATAACGTTAACCGCTTATCTCGAGCAACTGCGAATTCTCCATGACCTGGTACTTAAACATATATTGTTAGGTCTTCTACGAAGTAGGATGGAATACTGTTCTCCACATTTCCCACTCTGAAATGTGGGGTGAGCTACTTGTAGCTTTCTCCTGAGGCTTTCATGGTTCCTCTTGGCGGCTTAGTATATCACCACATCACACACGTACTAGTTGTGTTACCTAACACTACCACACGTAACTCACCTGGCCAGTGCCTCCACGAGAGCTCCTCTTACCTACAGGATATTGGGATAAGCTGTCATGATATGGGCGTTTCTGAGTAATTGTGTACGGATGACTGCCCACACGCACAACAAACACACTATTACGAAACACAGTCCGACTGGCCGAGGTTGGACTGGCTGTACATAATAGGGTTTGTGTTTACATACACCCAAATATCAACGCGCATCTCATATCATAAATGTATTCGCGTCGCGTTCACGCATCAAACGTATTGACTAGCCACACTTCCAAATTATAACACTGAAATTATGGGTGAAGCCAGCGAGAGAAATTCAGCGCCGCCTTCGAGGCCAAACTGGCCGGAGTTCGAACAACTACCTGATATTTACGGCTGGCCGAGAGAAAATGCCCGGGGATACAAGATCCAGGAACGCCTCTGCGGTACTTCAAAACCTATTCGAGTGATTCACATTGGAGCAGGCATATCTGGGATTTGCCTGGCGAAGTTTCTACCTGAGGAGCTCACGAAGGTGACTTTGACCTGCTATGACAAAAATAGCGATATTGGGGGGACATGGTTTGAGAATAGGTGAATTATATTTATTTCTGAAAGCTGAGTTTACTTTCCTAATCTTTTTCTATTAGGTATCCCGGATGTGCCTGTGACATTCCTTCAGTGAACTACCAGGTGCGTGATTGTTTCGCACAGCGGATATTTTTTTAGTTCTAACCGGCCTTAGTTTACATGGGCACGAAACCCAAACTGGTCTCGGTTTTATTCTCATTCTGAAGAGATCTGGCAATATTTGCGAGATGTGGTTGATAATTTCGACTTGAACAAGTACTTTACCCTCGGCCATGAAGTCAAGGCGGCAGCATGGGATGAGGACTCTGGGACCTGGGAAGTAACGGTCCAAAATCTTCTATCGGGTGAGACCTTTGTCGACAGGGCAGAAATATTGATCAACGGAAGTGGCGTTCTCAAGTACGTTCCTTTAACTCTTAATTTTCATACTTGGACTGGGGGTTAACCTGACTAGCGACTGGAAATGGCCTGAGATTGAAGGACTGCATTCTTTCCAGGGGAAGCTGTGCCATACGGCCAGGTACGACACGAGCATAGACCTCAAGGGCAAGCGAGTCGCAGTAATTGGGATGGGCAGCAGTGGAATTCAAGTAACAGCTGAAATATCTCACCAGGTAGACCAGTTGTATACTTGGGTTAGATCGCCCACATGGGTTACTGCTGGATTCGCTCAAAATCATGCGGGGCCTAATGGCGCAAACTTTGAATGTAGGTATCTTATACCAATTTCCGCGTGGTGACTGACATGCTGCAGATTCCTCCGAACAAAAAGCGCAGTTTGCTAGAGACCCAGTGGCATACCTTGAGTACTGCAAACAAATCGAAAGTGAACTCAATCAACGATTCAAATTCATTCTCAATGGTACACCGGAAGCGGCACAGGCTAAAGAGGTACATTCGCTAGCGAAGTTCAGAGTGAATATACTTTACTAATGAGCTCTCGCGCTAGTTTTCTACAAACCAAATGAAGCAGAGGCTCTCGAACAATAAGGAGCTAGTTGACAAGTTGATACCCACGGGCTTCAACGTGGGCTGCCGGCGTCCAACTGTGGGCCTTGCCTCATCCATCTCCCGTGAGCCCTAACTAACATCTGACTATAGCCAGGAAATGGCTTCCTTGAAGCACTGGTTCGACCCAACGTGAAGACATTTATCCAAGGAATACAGAAAATTACCACAACCGGTTTTGTCAATGTTGATGGAACGGAGTACGAAGTTGATGTCATTATCTGCGCTACCGGGTAAGTCCCCTCACCGATTAATAGTAGGTCATTCTAATACAACAAAAGGTTCAATACAAGCTGGGTGCCACGTTTTCCCATCACCGCGTATGGGAAGAATCTCCAAGATGTGATGGCCGGGCAGCCACTGTCGTACCTCTCTATTAG
The DNA here is from genome assembly GCA_002110485.1 of Emergomyces orientalis. Taxonomy (NCBI): domain Eukaryota; kingdom Fungi; phylum Ascomycota; class Eurotiomycetes; order Onygenales; family Ajellomycetaceae; genus Emergomyces; species Emergomyces orientalis. The sequence goes on from MOWL01000093.1 coordinate 226,496, forward strand.
CGTGCCTGAATGTGAGTGCGCTTGCCAAGCCCCCTCCACTAGCTGTCTGCTAATATCAAATAAGTTCCCAATTACTGGATGGGAGTAGGACCGTACGGACCGCTTGGGCATGGCTCTTTCATTCCGGTCATTGAGCATGTCATGCACCTCGTTATCAAAATTATTAAGAAGATCCAGAAGGAAAATATCCGGTCCCTGGCACCACGAAGAGAAATATGTGAGGCGTTTACAGAACATGCTGATCTATTCCTGCAGCGGACTGCGTGGTCTGGCAAATGTCCAAGTGTAAGTACATATCCTCGTTGGTTATATGTCTGCTTATGCTAACGTCCGTTAGTGGTTTAAGCAAGGACGCCTTGATGGGAAGCTGGCAATTTTTCCCGGATCACGACTAGTTTACCTCAACCTCCTGGACTCACCAAGGTATGAGGATTATGTGATTAAGTATGAGCATGGAAACCCCTTTGCGTTCCTTGGGAATGGTTTCAGTGTCAAAGAGTTTGATGGTAGCGATCTAGCCTACTACCTTGGGACGCAGGAAAGACCAGGGGGTATGTTGCCGAGAAAGGTGAAGAAAGGAGATCAGGTCAATGGGATCACCAGCTAGGGATGATGAATTGTACTGTACATCGCTGGGTCGTGGATTTGGGACAACACAGGGTAGATGTCAACCAGTAGGAATTTTGCGTGTATAATTAGTCGTATACAATCATAACATCTCAAAAGAGAGGGCCTTTAATTTCATATTTATTCAACTAAGTGGTCAGGTGGTAAGGAGGACGCCATGCATGTCTCTAGGTCCATATCGAATGTAATCGGGAGACGTTCATGGAGAACCTGCGGAAGTTCAAAGCAAACAAAGAGGAGAACTAAACACAAAGGCTTCATCAACGTCCAGAAATGAGTCAATGAGAAGATTGTAGCTTCATCTCTGACACTGGTAGGGTACAACCTGCCAATGAAGACATAAAGAATCTCCTTGTGGCAGTCTAGTAGATCCATTATAGGGGCGTAGATATTTCGTCGAAGTGGGCGTAAGCACACCACCATCTTAACGCCAGTTTTTGGCCCACGAGCTCATGATGCAATACGAATCTTCACTGACATACATATTCGCGTGGTGTTGGTACCCGTTGGCTGTACGCAATTGTTCTTCCACCGCTCAACTACAAATTGCCTCTCAATTAGAATATAATGGACTGCTAGTGAAGGGGGTTCATCACTGGCTGTATCTGTGGCTATTTCAGCTAGATGGCTTTGTATGACCTCCTCTAGTAGTAGCTAGGTACAACTATCGGCATCAGGGCATGGAAAAGGAGAACCATATTCATTAGGATAAATCTCTAAACTATACATAGTAGTACCACAGCCAGTAGAAAGGTTGTGCCTCTAGTCAGACCCCCCGTTGACAGGTATGACCTGGCCAGTCATGAAACTCGCCGCATCCGACAAGGCAAACAGGACAACATCAGCAATATCCGTCGCATACGCCATCCTACCCAAAGGAATTCGTGATGATAGCTGCCCCGCAAGCTTCTCCAGTTCCTCCTTGTTTCCTGTCGCACTGGTCGCACCTCGTGAAAGAGGTGTATCGGTCACGCCTATACCTTTGGTTAGCGGGGTCATAAATGTAAATATCATGGCTAGAGAGCACTAACCAGGAGCAACAGCATTCACTCGTAAAGTTGGCCAGTCCTTAGCCCATGATCGAGTCATCCCGAGCACTGCATGTTTGGATGTGCAGTAGGCTGTCAGGTTCGCGATGCCTCGCAGCGATGCGCCACTGGCAATGTTGACGATCACTCCAGCACCGAGAGTCCGTTTTGTGTCCGGTAGAAGACCTGAATCTGAGCCTGGTTGCTGCTGGGCCATCCGCTTGATAGCCTCGGTACCCATATTCCACGATCCGGTGACGTTGATGGCCATTATTCGTGCGAATAGTTCGTCTGACGCCATTTTGCCTTCGTTTGGGCAGATACCAGCACAATTTACTAACCCATATAAATTTCCTGGAATGCGATCCATGAACTCCGTACATGCGGTTCTCTTCGTGATATCGCAGTTACTGATGAAATGAATGTTGGGCAGACCCTGGAGCTCTAAGGGGGCCTCGCTCATAATATCTGCCACATATACCGTTGCATCTAGTGCACCCAACGCTCTGGTAATGGCCAGGCCAATTCCTGAGCCGCCTCCCTGGTTTTATTGTCAGTTTATGCATTTAACACTTCTCATGCTTTTCGTACTCACTGTGATTGCGATTGTCCTTCCAGCAAAGCTACTACCCATGTTGGCTCGTAGCCTGGCAGGGGTTCCTGTTGAGCCCATTTCGAATTCCCTCCTAAATTTGCACTAATAGCGATTGAAATGATACAACGACCGCTCTGGAACCAGGAGTCAAAGGAAAGTCAAGCTGGGAGAAAACGCTCAATGAGCAGTGGCTCGTCTATATTAGTAAAAGGAACCATGATTGCTGCTAAAATACCCGGACAACCAACACCCATAGGCCAGGATTTTGCCCTGATTAGGGGGCGAACCAGTTCCAGTATGCCAAGTGATGTCTGGCAGCATTAGCAAAATGACATCTCCAACCAATCGGCTACATGCCCACCAGTGACTGTTCTCTGGAGCTTCTTCGGAACGCGCTAAAAGTTCACCCCGCATCTCTCCAGGGACACCCCGGCTGTAGCTCTGGAGCTCTCCTAAAGGTAGTATAAAGTGCCCACCCACCAGCGAGAGGCTGCTTCTTTTCATAATCATTCGTACAGTCACCTTCCTGTCCCTCCCACGTGACCAACTGCATTGGAAGAACGGCTGCCATGACCCCAGGTGCGCCGCCTGCAGAGACTGTGGACAAAGCGATCGCAAAACGGTAGGTGTCACTCATATCGCGTCTGCAAACCTTAAGCTTGGCGTGCATTATTGACGAAAAATTAGTCGAGCTCGAAATCGGGTATCGCAGAAATCGTTCCGTGAGCGTCAAGCGCGGTACATTAAAGATCTTGAGCGGCGAGTGGCAGAGTCATTGCAGAGCGAGAACACCCGCCTCAATGCCTCTCAGGAAGAGTGTCGAAAATTGCGAGAGGCGCTTGCCACTGCCCAAACTCGCATCAATAGCCTTGTAAATGCTCTATCCGGGATCGCCCAGAATATCGCCCAATCAATTGATGAAACGCTTGTGCTTAGCCCAAATGGAGCGGAAGACGATGCGGCGAATACGAGCCAGGAACACGAAGGGGATAATGAATTAGGAACAGATCAAGAAGGAGATTTGTCAACGACCATTAACCACTCCGAGGATGCGGCAACTGCTGTTTTACTAGATCCAGGCCCTTCAGAAACTCAACCGGAACAGGGCGAACTTGCAACAATCCAAGGTAGGGTTGAGGGTGACAGCATTCCGCAACTTTTTCCAGCAGAGCAAGCGGGCGAAGGTGGACAAAATGGAAACCACGGATTGGACTTGCAGGTTCTCTTTAGCCCAGGGGAATACGCGGAGCAGTTACCTTCAAATGGCCAAGATCTTCCAAATCAACCCTTCACATATTTGGGCGAGATGAATCCGGTGTCCTCTCAGTGGACTCAAATGGCCAACAATCCTCAAGGTTCGACGTATATGCCGACACCGCTACTATTTCCATCCCCAAAGGCTACGGAAAGAATCGTACCACACAAAACTCAGCTGGAGGTAATATTCCCCCCTGGAAGTGCGAGCTTCCCATCGGTATTCTCAGCCCATATGGCTGTCTGCGAGTATTTCACGAAGCAGAATCCAGCATATCGAGATCGGAGATTAGCGAATGGAATAGAGCCGTAAGATTCTAGGCCGCAACATCCCTGTCTTCGAGGACTGACGTTTTGTAGGTTTTCTAAATTGATATCAACTATGGTGCATGCTTTCGTCAACACCTGCTGGCCCGAGATGCGCGTCTGGTGGGCTTATATACAGTCATCAAAAGTGGTTGAGAAATTAATGCGCTGGAAACTTGATCCGTGTATGGAAACCTATAATGCACTACCGATCACCCACCGTCCAACTGCTCTCCAGCTGTGTGCTGCATACCCAGGAATTGTCGACTGGGTATTCTTTCCCTCTATCCGCGATCGCTTGATTGAGGTCTACTCCCATAGCTGGCTACTGGATGAAATATCGTGCGAACTAGTCAGGTCATACGTGGTTGAAGCCGACTTGACCAAGATCGTGACCGGGATGGAGAACCTCCCAGCGCAAAAGGGCTACTTCCGTATCTGGGACATCGTTCAGACCATATCTCTGGGAGACCTGAGGTCTGGTTCAGCATTAGATTCGACAACGGCATTGTGGGAGATTGATGACCAGAACGACCCAGAGCTATTCGCACTCCCAGCGAGCCCTTTCGAGATTGAACCTTTAACTACGGGTGATACATGGACCAAAATGCCCCTAGAGAAGATCTTTCAATCTCGACAAGCAGCGTTAAAGTTATTCAATCTTCTGCGAATGGACGATCGTCGAACCGTCAAGCTTGACCCTGCATTTGCAGCTGCTCATCCGGAATTATCCAATGACCCTAGTATTATTGCCACCGGCCTCGATTGCACGCTGCACAGCAACAAGATCCGAGTGCCAAGGCCGAAGCCTCTGAGCCGTGAGGCGATTATGACCTACAAGGCGATGTTATGGAAGACGGACATGTAATTGCATGCCACGTAAGCGATTGGTTACAAATCTTAGAGACGACGAATCCACATTCCACGTGGTACAGCCCTTCGCCCTTACACCTTATACAAGTGAACATGCCCGACACCGCGAGGTGTACCCTGATGCTGACTCTTTGCCATCAATTCCCAGCTTCAACCGACGTTGATGAACGGCTACGCTAAGATGACACGAATTGATGTTCAATCTGCCGACACTACAGTCTCTGGCTTCGTGTCGCCTCAGGGCGTCGCAAACTTTCTAGGCATCAAATTCGCTGAGGTGACTGAGAGGTTTCGTCCTGCCCGACCGATCCCGCTGGCCTCCCAGGGTCACGTAGTTTCGGCCTCCGAATATGGACCTCGTTGTCCCCAGCCGGTTAACCAGGGTCGGAAGCGCCGGTCGCATCTTTACGAGGGAGTTACTGAATCCTCGAACACGCCTCTATCGGAACAGGATTGTCTCCGGCTGAATATATATGCCCCAGCTGGGGCAGTATCCGAACGGGCTATATTGCCTGTTATGGTGTGGATTCACGGCGGTGGCTTTGTCTTTGGTGATGGCAATTCCGAATATGGTATGCTAGCTCTTTTGTCGCTCTATGCAACATGCTAACATGCTATTAGACGGGAATTATCTGGTACAGGAGAGCGAAAGGCTCGGGAAACCGTTCATATTTGTCACCTTGAACTATCGCCTTGGATACTATGGGTTTCTATCGTCTAGCGAACTAGCAGCCGAAGCCAAGTCTAGAGGTGAGGAATACTATCCGAACCCAGGTCTATATGACCAGCGACTTGGTCTTGAATGGGTGAGATTTACCATTACCACACATATAGCTCATAGAGACTAACTGACATGGATCACAGGTGCGTAACAATATTTCACTCTTCGCCGGTGATCCGGATAACGTCACAGTTGCCGGGCAATCAGCCGGTGCCTGGTCCGCTCTCAGTCACCTCGTATCGGATGTACCATTATGTCGCAGGGGTTTTGTCATGTCTGCAACCGTGATCTCATTTCCATCCGAGGCGGAATGCCAGGAAACGTTTGACCAACTCGTCGCTAGAACAGGCACATCAGATTCAGCTACTGGGGATGAGAAACTCGCTGCTCTGAGGGCTATTCCAGATCATAAAATGTCGGAATATCTCGATGGGGCGCTATTACTCCGACCTGCGTGGGATCCTAAATGGTTCTCTGGTCTTCCTGGGCGTGTCCGGCTTGACCAGATCGAGAGCCTTCCAGGGCGGGTTGATGGACTCTTGATGGGTTCTATGAAGAACGAGACAGCTAATATTAGACCTGCATGGTCGAAGCTGTCTGTAGAGAAGATCTGTGAAGCAATTGGTTCTGTCATTCCCGACGAGAGCATGAAAAAGGAGATCCTAAAATCCTATGACCTTACCTCTCATGACCTAGAAACTGTTTTGCACGGGATTGTGAGGTTGACAGGCGAGTCGTTCTTCAGTCTATTCCCAGAAATGTTGGGGAATCTCAATAACAACGTCATGGTATTGAGGTTCGACCAAACGGACACCTTCGAACAGAGTGTATTCAAGGGCTCCGCTTATCATTGTCTCGATCTGCCGTTCCTCTGTCGTTTTCCTGCAGTTGCAGGTGAACACGCGACCAGTGACCTGCGCGAGACTACCAATGCATTTACCACGGCAATTTTGGAATTTGTGAGCGGCCATCAGCCTTGGGAGCCATTTCATCAGGCAAGGAAATTTATGGTGCTCGATGGGTCCAGGAGTGGTCTGGTTGACAATCAAGGAGACGAGAAATGGCATGGATTCTTCACGTCGGAGGAACGAGCTCGTTGTCTGGTAGACACTGGCCGACTGTTAATGACTTACAAATTCAATTAATACTTTTTTTTCCTTTAACTTGTGTATCCGAGGACTAGTTACAGGAATTAAAACCCATGTTTACAACATCCATTGTCATATCCCACCTCCAATCCAAGGAGTATCTCGTAGAAACTAGGCCCCAACATTGAAACCTCTCAAACCCACCCACCTGTAGTTAGATATTTCCAACCTGGTAAATATAATAAACTCCACGCCCTAATTGGTCTTCGTGCAAAGCCGAAATCCGGGGTAAATGTCCAGGAGAGCTGCACTCCGCAAATTAGTGTATGCGAGGCTAGGAGTTCACTAACCCACTTACATAACATTACAATTATGTGTTTACTCAATCCCTTTTTCTCCACTCCCGGCCTCGAAGAAAAATTGTTTACAAAATCTCCACTTGTCATGTAATATCCTTCTTGCACATCATAGTCTCGGCCCGCAAGGCAATGAAAACGACAACAAACCTTGGGCCCCTCACAGGGAAAACTTCGGCCCAGCCTAACCTTTTTTACGTAGCCAGCCTTGCCATCACATTCGCGTGGTGTCACCGCCATGGAAGTTACGTGTAGGTTAACGAATCACTCCACTTCTAAAGTATCTCAAGCACCTAGGTATGGGGTAAGTTGTACGATCTGGGGAAATAGAGACAGACAGCGAAAGGTATAAGCTCCAGCGCGGATCGCCAATCTCTCCATGATTCCCACCCATCCAGCTCCCTTTCCCAATTTCAGTATCTTAAAGCTTAGCGGAGCAAAAAGAAAAATACAATCATGTCTGCAAAGACGGAAATTTCAATGGCGGACTCGAAAATCGATCCCAAACATGTTGAGCAGCTTTCTCGCGACTATGAATCCGAGCTGCTCCTCAGCGGCAAAGATCCGCGGATCAAGGCCCTCAAGCGCAAGACGGACCTTCGAATCTGCCTCGTGTTGGGTATCTTGTACACCATGGCTGCTATTGATCGAGTCAATTTACCTGTACGTCGTTCTAATTCCTGATAAAAAAGGTCCATATACAATATACTAACATCCAGTACAGAATGCGTCCGTTCCCACAAAATTCCTTCCCAATTGCGTGCAAGCTAACATCATGATATAGAGTCATTGCAGGAATGGGCGAGGAGCTCAAACTAGAAGGAAATGCATACGTATGCTTCCATTTTCCCACTCCCTGAACATTGCACTGATTTATTCTGAAAAACCCAAGAATATTCTTATTCTCGTCTTTTTCCCCTTCTACATCTGCTTTCAGCCCCCAATGACCGCAATTGCACGGAAGATTGGACCACGACGATTTATCACATTCATCGTGATTGGCTGGGGCATTGTTATGATCGGGCATGGCCTTGTAAAAACCTGGCGGCAAATGATTGCTCTCAGGTGTTTACTTGGGATGCTAGAGGCTGGTTATTTCTCGACCGCAGCGTATCTGGTCAGCACTTGGTATATTAGAAGTATGTCGCTGCCAATCCTCCGTAACCCAGCACCATTAACCCTTGCTATAGGAGAGGTAGCCACACGGAACTCCGCTTTTTACCTATTGGGAAGCCTTCTAGGTGGCTTTGGTGGTATTCTTGCCTATGGTGTACGTATACTGGCCAAGAAGACAAAAAAATTCAAACAGTAAATGGCTCACGTACCAATGCAGCTCTCGTTTATGAACGGCGTCGGGGGATACTCCGGCTGGAGATGGATCCTGATTATGGAAGGCGTCATCACCGTCGCTGTTGGGATTCCTGCGTACTTTCTCATAGTCGACTTCCCCGAGGAAGCACCAAAGTCCTGGAAATTTATCAACGAGGAAGAAGCGCAGCTCATAATCAGCCGCATCAACCTCGATCGACGCGATGTGGTCACCCTCCCTTTTAATATGAAGGAGTACCTCAGCTACGGCAAGGACTGGAAGGTCTGGTTCTTCGCGATCAATTTCTGCATGACCTCTGTGGTCAATTATGCGGTCGCCTACTTTCTCCCCATCGTCCTTCGCGAAGAGCTTGGCTTTTCCGTGGCACAGGCGCAGTGCTTAAATGCCCCCGTACGTCTGTTCCTCTTTCCGCTGTGATCATGTTCTAATGCCCAAGCAGTGCTATGTCTTCGCAATTATTCTCGGCGTTTCCCTGTCCTGGTGGTCAGACAAGATTAATCTCCGTGCCCCCTTCTTCTTGTTTAACTGCCTTCTCGAGGTGATCGGTGTGTGTCTGTTGGGGTTCGCGAAGCCCAGTAGCGTTCGATATTTCGGTGCATTCCTTATTATCGGGCCCGCCTTCTCGAATATCCCGTTCAGTCTGACCTATCAGGCGAATAACATCCTCGGCCAATGGAAACGCGCGTTCTGCTCTGCCCTCATTGTCGGTGCTGGTGGCGTTGGTGGGATTATTGGGTCCTTGGTGTTTAGGAACGAAGACGCCCCTGCTTATCGGTGAGAAACACTGTGCGCTACCTGAATGAATCTATATTAATGAATTAGTAGACCTGGACTCTACGCTTGCCTGGTTGCAATCTTCCTCTGCATGATATCAATGTGTACTACAACGGTGTACTTCTATCGTCAAAACAAGCTACAAGCAGAGGGTAAGATCATCATCGAGGGTGAGGAGGGCTTTAGGTACACCTATTAAACATTCAACATAAGTATTTGCAATCTAAACAATTCGATTCCACGCTTCTCACTCCCATTTGTCTATATGTTGTAGTGCAATTCATGAAACGTCCTGCCATTCCTTCTTGTTTTCGTCCTCGGCTTCACCATGATTTAACCGCGCCACTCATCTTGATCTCCGGAATATCACCATGTAATCCAATGAAAAGCCTTACAATGTGACCGTGCAATGCCTAGATCACGCAAACTGCTGATCAGGTTCTTTCCATGTCTAAGGCTCTCTAGCAACCTCCTACTTTCAGTTGTTCAACGCAAGCTCTCCCATGGAACATTAGAATAGTGTTTTAGGTGCAGTGTCGGGTGCGGGGGGATACTCTCTCTAGTCTGGTAAGACTGGTACACTCCACACAGAAAAAGAGGACGTGATTTCACTGTAACTCAAACCTCGATCATCGTCGTGAATAATTATGGGTGTATCTAGATTTTGTAAGCTTCCACGGAGAAGAGAGCGGAGTAGATGACGGAGGACCAAAGAGATAGGTGTTCTAGTGAGTTATTTAACTTATGCTTCGCAATGACGCCGTGATATAAGATAACTCAGCCCATCTCTGGAGTCATGACGATATCCTTCGAAAAACCATCGTAATGCAGATTGCAGAGGGCGCAAAAAGAGAGTGTTTCTGCTAAATAATATTTATTTGAGAGGAGGGTTACATTTTCTCGCGCAACATGACTGACCATGCGTCTTCCCTACTCACCCAAGTCGCACCCAGAGGAGGCGATTAAAGCAGCCTGCCTCCACCACGCCTCCAGGCCGAGTTTCAAAGGGGTGTTCTAAGGGAATCCAGATGTTCCTCTGTCTAAAGTAGGCAGGTATAGAGCCGAATATGGCAAGGGGATATAAATTAAATTAAAGAAATCGCCCGCCGTAGCCCGCGGCTTTTTCGTTGCGACTTTGCGCGTTTATTTATCCTCTAACTTGGAGTTAATTCTGAACTCCTGCATCTGCATCTTCATGGATAAAGGGTCATGGGGGTAATGTATTTATGAAACTATACACGTAGAATGTGAATAGTGCTCAACAATTTATATAGATTCAATTAATACAGTATTAAAATAGAATATTAAGTCATTACCTCGAATTCAGATAGACAGTGGATTACTTTTTTATATGTTCTAACCAAACGTGATAATTTGGGTAGAACCAACGCGGGACAGTCGCGGCTTCATCCTAACGCAACCCTTGAAGTTTCTGCAAATTTTCTCGCGCGGCTGGAAAGACCGCTTGTACTTGGGGTTTCGCGGTAGTTTATTCCTTTTGTTTAATTCCAACCAGTCGTAGAACCTCTGGCAGTGGGCCTCCAGCTGCCGATGTCGCTTTTGATATGACTGCGCCATCCACACCGGATCCGTAGGCGAATGCAACGCGCCGACACGTCGAATGACATGTATAGTGATGAATTCATTGATTGTGATCCACATAGTCGTTGAGCAGGACAGGCAGGTGTACATCCGCCCTGGGAATCGGTAGCGCCGTTCAGAAGCAAAACCCGTTACTCTTCTGTGCGGACATAGAGGAACAAGCACTTCCCAGGCGTGCAGCATGAAGGATAAAGAGTCACAGTTATCGCAAGTCCGACCGAGCATGAAACTATACTGAAACCGCCTGGTCCTGGGGTCAAACCATGAACAGTCTTGAGAAGAAAATTTATGGTTGTCGCGCAGATATATCAGGCCCTTGACGAGTTGCTGTGTGTGCGGGTAGGCAATAGCATGTCTGAGCTCGACCAAACTCATCTCGCGACATATCCCGATCCAGATGTATCTCTTTGTCAGCACGCAAGAGCGGCAGGCCGCTTCTCCAGGATAGAAGTCTTCCGTTGCCTTCAAATCAACTTTCTTCCGAAGTTCTTCACGCGAGAAAGCTCGTCGCTTGTGTGGTTTCATGCATCCCCAGCAGCAATACGTGCCTGGATCGAGCAGCCCATCGTACTCCAGCATTCTTTGAACATAGAAGCGCGATGCCCTATTCTTGCTATTAAACTCCCTGCCAACTGGTAACATCATTTGCTGCCATATCTTGGCAAAAACACCTGTTGGTCCAGTCCTGCTACGCCAGAAATGCCCGCAGCTCAGCATTAGCGTGACGGCTTCGCCGCATGTCAGGTACTGATGACAAATTATGAATAACAGATCTTCGGGGAGCGCTAAAAGGGGCGATGCAGGCTGCGTTAGATTGTGACGCAGCGATGCATTTACTCTGGGTGAGACAGCCAGTTGATTACATTTGTCGCCAGGTTTGCGCCACTGCTTGAACAACCACTTGAACCTCCGCCGAGCCATCAAATTTTTGAAAGACCTACTTTGTTTACGAGATTAAAGAGGGTATTAAAGAGGATATAAGAGAGCGCCAAGGGGAGTGCTATGGTTTTTATGAATGGTATTGAAGGTAATACTCGAAGAGATGCGGTGGTATGTCCAATTATAAAATTACTGAATCTTAGAGAGCAGAGCTTACTATGAGAGTACTGAGAACAGAGAATAGGTCATCATGAATCATTGATTATCTATACGCTAGTGAACTCTTTCATATTGCACAATACAGCACTGGTGAATAGGTTTGTGGCATCCACTGTAAAAATTTTCAACCAAGCTAAAAGAAAGTCACCTGCAGAGGTTGCATGTTACTGATGCTGATGTGATAACCTGAAAGGCCCAAAGAAAAAAAAGATGAATCTACGTATGGACATAGGTACTAAACTTTTTAGATACAGAAATGGGAGGTACAGTTCATTCGCGACAGATAATGTTTCCATCAGGCTAACTTATTTTTGTGGTCGATTTCAACGGTTTCAGCGTAGAAGGGTATCGACGTATTAAACGCATTGAACTTCTTTCAAAACATATGAAAGATCCAGAGTCGGTGTGTGAAGAGTGACTGCCCGAGTCCATAAATTGCTTATTCAATGACGGCACATGGATTTGCAGGCAACTTGGGCTTGTGGTCGGCTTCAACAGCAGCATTATAAAACTATATCAGCGTACAGAGTACTAAACTCAGGCACAATGATTTTTTTTCAAAGGCAGTGAAAGAAATAAAATCTAGAGTGTGAGGTGCTGCTGATCGTCGGAGCATGCAAACAAAGATCGCAAATTTGTTGGCAATTTCAGGAAGAGGCCCCAGTGTGATTAGGTTGGCTTTCAAACACGAGTTGTCTCGTGAGGGTCTGTTGGCTATTAGATGATCACAACAGATTGTGTTGAAGTCTGTCGCCAAAAAACATCGGGGTTGGAGTATTGAATGTTGCAAAGTTCTTCTGCATTGAGGATAAACTTGCTCTCTCGGGATAAACTGGTGATCGCGGTCACAGCCGTCAATGGTCACAGTTGACAAGACAGGATAAAGGCAAAATCGCGCATGTGTGTCTTTGATAGGAATTGGCTTTGCGTGCGCGCTTCCGTCTAGTTGTGAGTCCATCTCGGCTTCCCCATACTTACTTGAGATATGGGTACGAGTCACCAGCACTACGTAGAAGTGTGGACTCGACGCTGGTGTAGCAGCGCCTGGGCCCTCCCAAGCCCAGACCTTACTCCCCCCCTCCTACCGCCCCTCCCCGCCTCCACCTCCCAGGCTCTTAACCGAGTCACTGATGGCACCAGTGGGTTGGTCCTACCTACCCCCTACCCCCTACCCCCTACCCCCTACCCCTACCCCGACCCCGAACTCCTTTCTCCTCCTCCAGCCTCCACCCCGGGCGTCCCCGCTCCCTCCGCCTCCACGGTCGCATCTCCTCCTCCTCCGCCTCCTCCTCCTCCCTCGGCCCTGGCCCCACCACCCTCAGCCCCACCCCCCGACATCACCACCCCCCCCTCCCCCTCCTGCCCCGTCCCCTTCTTCACCCATGCGCCCAAGACGGCCTTTATGGCCATCTTGAAAGCCACCCAGTGCCCCTTCCCCTCCTCGCGGAAATTGCGGTACGCCTTCCCCCCCCCAACACCAGGAAGGCCCCCACGCCCGCCACAACCACAACCAGGCTCACCAGGTTCACCACAAAATTGGCCAAGGAAGTCTACTCTGCGATGGCCATCATGTTGTTACTGTTGTTACTGTTGTTGCTGTTGTTGCTGTTGTTGCTGTTGTTGCTGTTGTTGCTGTTGTTGTTGCTGTTGTTGCTGTTGTTGCTGTTGTTGCTGTTGCTGTTGTTGCTGTTGTTGCTGTTGTTGCTGTTGTTGATGGCGCCGTTATTCGAAGACAAAGAGAAGAAAAAGAAGAAGAAAAAGAAGAAAAAGAAGAAATCCGAGGGTGGGATGGGCGAAGGGCATTGTTTTTATAAACAAACACTGTGCAAATTGGTCCTTCCCTAAATGAAAATATACGGGGAGAATAAACAACAAAAAAATAAGAGGGCAGGTACACTTTTATGTACCTGGGCATGTTTGGATAGGTGCAACACGATACTACTACCTTTCACATTATTGTGGGTTGATAAGTATATAAAGTCGGCGGAATTGAAGGAGGGACGTTTCTAGAGGGTCTCTTTGTTTTAGTAAGTGACTGGCCGGTGAAAATGTTGTGGGGATGGTGAGGATGGAATAAAGATGAAATGAGAAAGGGGTGAGAAAAAGGGTGAAGATATAGTTAGTTACCAGTGAGCCACTCACATGAATCCGTACGTAGTAGGAAAAACCAGGTTGTCCAAAGTTTCGAGGCACCTGTAATAAAAAAGAAGAGAAAAATGAGAAGAAAAAGAAAATTGAAAAACCAAATCCCGTTTTTTCTTCCCTCCCTTTCTAATAAAAAGCTGTACTGATATGTAGTTATGTGAGTATATTAGTTACCCGGTTCCCTCGACCCACCCACCCACTTCAAAATCCACTCCTCCCATTAAAACCAACCAAAAATCATCAAATTATCAACAAAAACCAAATGAAAATAGAAAATAAACCCCCCAACCCCCACCTCCATTTTACAAACTAACCTCAACCCGCCCCTCGGCCCCTGGTGCTCCCTTCTGCAGAGTAGGCAACAAATACGTAATATCATCCCACGGATGCCTGTACAGACCCGTGCGCAACCTCTTCTGATCCAAGAAATGCGCAATTAACCCAATGCTCCTCCCCAGAACGAACAGGCCATTCAACACGCCCATCGACAGGTAATCTTCAGCTTCCTCCGGTGAGAAGGCGCCGCAGTTCCGTAGCAGGTCGACGAAGCAGACGGCCACGCAGCCGTCGACGTTTAGGATCAGATTGTCCTTTTTGGAGGTGGTGACGGTCTCGACGGCGATGGCGTAGTCGAGGAGTTTGTGGTTAGGGAAGTTTTTGTGGACGAATTCCTTCACGAGTTCGACGCGGAGGTCTGGGTTGGCGCGGGATTTTACTTTGTGGCCGATTCCGGGGACTGTAGGGTTTTATGTTAGTGATTTAAGGGGTAGTTAAAATGCGGATTAGAAAGGGGGGAAAGGGGGGGGATACGCACTTAATTTATTCTCTTTACGCATGGTATCGACGAAGTCACGCGGACTGAGACCTTTATCAAATGCCTTTGTGAATTCCTCCGCGGCGCCGTCGAGCGCACCGCCGAACCGCGAGCCGATGGTCAGCAGTCCAGACACCAAGGCGCTGATGAGGTCCTTGCCAGCCCTCGTTGTGATGATCGTGTTCATAGCGCCAGACACAGCGGGGCCGTGGTCGGCTGTCAACATGAGAACCATTTCCAGGAACTTGCTGGCGTAGGTGGGTAGGCGACGACGGAACCAGAGCAGCGACATGACGCCACCAATACCAATATCCTCCCGGAAGACGTCTGAAATGGGCATGCCGGCGTACAGCAGCTCCTGGCCGCGGTCGTCTGAGATTGTGGAGATGAAGGCGGCGGGTTTGCGGATCAGGCCGAGTTCCTGGGCCCAGGCGTAATCGATGGGGATCTTGGGTGGGACGGGCTCTGGTTGGGGTTTGATGGTGCCTTGTTTGACGAGTTTCTTGTAGACTTCCGCGAGGGTCTGGGGTAATTCTTCGAAGGTGTCTGGGACGTGGATACCCGCTTCCCGCATGCACTTGTTCTTCATGACTGCGGTTTCGAGCTCAGAGTTTGCGGAGGCACCCGCGTGGCCGAATTGGACTTCTGTTTTGAACAGGCTTGCGCAGGTACCAATGGCCCATGCGACGACTGGTTTGGTGATGGTACCGTCCCGCACGGCCTCGATGACGCGGTACTCTTCCACGCCACCGACTTCACCGAGGAGGACAAGGATTTTGCATTCCGCGTCCGCCTGGTATCGCAGGAGATGGTCGATAAATGTGGTCCCCGGATATCTGTCGCCTCCAATGGCGACACCCTCGTAGACACCATCTGTGTTTTGAGAAATGATGTTGTTGAGCTCGTTGGACATGCCTCCAGATTTGGAGACGTAGCCAACGGAACCCTTGCGGTAGAGTTTAGAAGCAACAATGTTGTCCATCATGCCACCGGTGTTACCAATCTTGAACGCACCGGGCTTGATGCCTCCAACAGTCGCAGGACCAATGATGGTTATGCCTTTTTCTTTCGCGGCGACCATGATTTCTCGAGCGCGCTATGACCGGTTAGTTTCATATGCAATATATTGTATGTATATATATATATATATATATATATATAGAGAGAGAGAGAGAGAGGAAGCAAGAAGTGGCACATACTCTTTCAGGGACACCCTCAGCAATGATTGCAATAGACTTAATCTGAGGGAATTGCATCAATTCCATAGTCGAGCTGTAAACACTTCGAGACGAGGCGAAATTGACGACGGTATCGACATCTGGGTGTTTAGCGATCGCCTTCTCGACCTCTTGGTAGACGGGGAGCAGTGTCTCGCTCGTTCCCCAGTACCTGATATATAATAGTTAGAATTAGGCGTTATAACTGGTTACGCACGTGCAGTATACGTACATCTTACTGACGAATTGGCCGCCAAAAGTGTAGATAATGCCTGCTACTGAAGGGGTTGTTCGCTTGCAGATGAAATCGAAGTCGAGCATTCCCTGCACAGCACGGGGCTGCATGCCGCTGCACAGCCATTAGCACCCGAGAATAACAGGCTGCAGCACCACGTCAAGTTATGGACATACTATACGAAGCATCGTGTCTTGTTGTGGAAGAGGTTGTGTTCCAGCGGGGTGAATGGTCTGCTGGGAGCTGCGAAGCGACGGATATTGTCATTGGCAGAGAGGTTGCCATTGGCAGTACTGGCCAAGGGGGCAGCAGAAGGCATGATCGGATGCTGTAGGGGGATGGTCAGTATACATTAAATGTGCGTAGATGAAGCTTCTGTGTGTGTGGAGGCAGCTGTCTTACCGTGGATTCTGTAAGGTGGACAGGCCGCGCCTTGAGAAGAGCGGGAGGGGAAGTATTAGGCAGCAAACACACGATACTTCTAGCAACCCCGACAAACAAGACAACAGACAGGAGTAGACTGGGTATAGAAGATAGAGAATAATTTGTGATAGTAGTTGTAGTAGTAGTTGTTGTAGCTGTCGTGAGTTGTTGAGGGCTTTTGTCTTTCGGCCAAAGGATTTCCGTTTTCGGAGCTGGACACGACGCTAGCCGAGTCTGGTTAGCGGTGCCCCAATGGATGGGAATCGGGGAATGCGGACCTCGAATGGGGCCCAGGCCATTTGGGAAGGGGGGGGGGGGCAGGTAGGTACCTTGCCAGCCAGGGTTTGGTGTCGAGGTACGGACGTACCAGGGTACAGATTAGTGTTGGCCAACCCATAGCTCTTCGGGATGGCGCTGGGGGAGAGAGAGAGAGAGCTGTCACAGCAGAAACATTGGAGAAAAAAAATACAGCATCTTATATTATTTTATTTTAATGCATTATTCAGATTATATTGTTTTTTAATTGTTGTCGCCAGATGAATACAACTCTTCTTCTTCTTTAAGTCAATGTACTGTACAGTAACTTACAGATTAATTATTTTTATTGTAAAGTGTAAGTGGGATTGAATTTCTCAACATCTTTCTTTCTTTGTTCTCCATTAGTTAAATACCCCATAAATCCCAGTTTGCGGTGAAGCCAAAATATAAATCATCATAATCGAACTACGGAGTACGGACTAGCTTCTACACAAATTGAATGGGATTGAATATTTTACCGCTATCCATACCAAAGGGTACCCTCGTACTCGTAATCGGAGTTGTAGCTAGCTGAAATGTAGCTGTTTTTTGGTTGTTTCTGCTCTTCTTGTCCCCAACAACCTTCGGGGGAACAACAAAAACTATTTAGCTCTGAGCGAAAAGAAGAAAAAAAAACCACCACCAGATTTGACTTTAGTCAGGCACAATTCAAACTCCAACACAACCCTCGCTCAACCTTCTATCCCGCATTATTTTTTATTTTTTATTTTCTCCCTTACCCATTCCCCCCTCGCATATAACCACATTTACTCAACTCAATCCTTTATACAGATCCTCTACAGCTACAATTAACCTCATATCCCTCCTATCCATAATATAAATCCCCCATCCTCCTGCTGCGATGTCGGCCAAGTCAATCCTTGAAGCTGATGGCAAGGCCATTCTCAACTACCACCTCACCAGAAGCAAAGTCATCAAGTCCTCGCCTCTCCCGCCTCCTCAAACACACAATCCTCCCCCAAAACTTGCCTCTCTCTACTTCCCCGAAGATGCCTCCGTCGATGCTGTCCTCGACCAGGCCGAGAGCACCTATCCCTGGCTGCTCGCACCGGATGTCCGCCTCGTCGCAAAACCAGACCAACTGATTAAGCGACGGGGCAAGAGTGGCCTCCTGGCTCTCAACAAGACCTGGCCAGAGGCGAGAGCCTGGATTGCTGAGCGTGCCGGTAAAGAACAGAAGGTAGAGACTGTTACTGGTGTTCTCAGACAGTTCCTCGTGGAGCCATTTGTGCCCCACCCGCAAGAAACGGAATATTATATCAACATTAACTCTGTGCGAGAGGTAAGCACAATATATATCTTAACCTTCAAATTAAAATCAATAATAATTAAATTAAAAAAAAAAAAAAAAATACACCGAAACAAACGCTAACTAACTACAGGGCGACTGGATACTGTTCACCCACGAAGGAGGCGTGGACGTTGGCGATGTCGACGCCAAAGCCGAGAAACTACTCATCCCTGTCAACCTCAAGAACTATCCCTCCAACGACGAAATCGCCGCAGCCCTCCTCAGCAAAATCCCCCAGGGCCTCCACAATGTACTGGTCGATTTCATCACCCGCCTCTATGCCGTCTACGTCGACTGCCAATTCACCTACCTAGAAATAAACCCCCTCGTCGTCATCCCCAACTCCACAAAGACCTCTGCAGCAGTCCACTTCCTCGACCTCGCTGCAAAACTAGATCAGACCGCCGAATTCGAATGCGGCACAAAATGGGCCATCGCCCGCTCCCCCGCCGCCCTTGGCACCCCAAAGGCAACCAAGACAGACGGAAAAGTAACAATCGACGCGGGCCCGCCCATGGAATTCCCCGCCCCCTTCGGCCGCGAACTTAGCAAAGAAGAAAAATTCATCGCAGACATGGACGCCAAGACAGGCGCCTCGCTCAAACTCACCGTCCTCAACGCCAACGGCCGCATCTGGACCCTCGTCGCTGGCGGCGGCGCCTCCGTTGTCTACGCCGACGCCATCGCCTCCGCCGGCTTCGTGGCCGACCTTGCGAACTACGGCGAATACTCCGGCGCACCCACCGAGACGCAGACGTTCAACTACGCCCGCACGATTCTGGACCTGATGCTGCGCGCGCCCATGCACCCAGAGGGCAAAGTGCTGTTTATCGGTGGTGGCATTGCGAATTTCACCAACGTCGCGTCGACGTTCAAGGGAGTTATTCGGGCGTTGAGAGAGGTGGCGTCGATCCTTGTGGAGCATAAGGTGCAGATTTGGGTGCGGAGAGCGGGACCTAATTATCAGGAAGGGCTGAAGAATATTAAGGCTGTGGGCGAGGAGCTGGGCCTTGATATGCATGTTTTTGGGCCGGAGATGCATGTTAGCGGCATTGTGCCGTTGGCGTTGTTGGGGAAGAAGACGGATGTCAAGGAGTTTGGGGCGGCGTAAATTTGCTTCGTTTTTTATTATTTATTTTTGCTCTGCTGACCCTGATCCTCCCCTATTCGTTATTCTGTTGCCCGACAACAAACCAACCCTTTTTTTTTCTCTAGAAATTTAATATATTTTTGTGTGTGTTTCTTTGGTGCGCCACTGACCCGATTGATGGATGGATGGATGGATGGATGGATGGAAAGGACTGGGCTTGACATTTATTACCGGACATGAGAATGAGATGAAAAATGATACATAAAAAGTAAAATACAAAACAGGACACATAAATGGCCGTATGGTAATAATGAAAACTATTTCTCCTTTTCTCTCCTCTCCTTCGCTTCTTAATGGGCAATCAGTGCACACTCAAAATAGACCCAGGCCATAAGAAGTATACTATGGATGTATCTCGATCGCATTATACATATATCATGTTGAAAATTGACGCTCATATCTTCTCAGTTCCGTTCGCTTCCTCTCCCCCTCCCGCTCAGTCTAGTTTTGGGGGTTAGAGATCCAGATGGACCGGGAGGTGGAAAGATATTCAGGGGTACGATATATATGCTGCCTCAAAATGAATTATATTACTTTACGCCCTGCCTGCCTGTCTATCTCTGCGCTTTCTATTCAGAGCAAGCCTTCCGGCCGTATTCTATTTCTTCCATTCTGGAGCTCTACTTTGGGGAGGGGGATCAATTCTGAGTGAATGTTTGTATAACCCTCTCCTCGACGTCATTTTCAGGGGGTATCAACAAGAAGAAGCGAAACGGAGGTTGAAACTTCAGTTTTCGAAAGCAGTGGCTATATAATGACTTAATACCCTGCATACGAAAGAGTATCCCATATACGTAGTGAGTTAGCTGTCCGTAATTCGCCGGGTTCCTTTAATAGTATGCTGGGGCAAGTTCGTATTGAGTGATTGAAATGGTAATGTAATATATTGCTCTCAACTAACTTCCGTCCATATACTAATAACAAAAACAGAAAACAAACAAAAAATGCCTAAACTGGGCCTATCTTATTCAGCAAGGTGATAGAGTTCTGAGTGATGAAATGGCTTTCCCCCAGAGCGTCAGTCGACATCGCGACACAGGGCACAAGTAATTCCCGAGTTTCATCTCTGCAGTTCTGCTTCGCGAGTGTAATAATAGCAGGATCAAACATGATTTGAAGTGTCTCTATATGGTCGGGCCCCAGAGTCGTCTTTGCAATGTCTAACACTTCTCTAAACAGTTCTTCTGCCTCACACCATCTCTTCTGACTTAAGAGGCAAGAGGCGAGGTGGAAAATACTATCCAGTGTAGATCGATGTTCTGGTCCATGTTCTCTCCTGGCTATCTCCACCATTTCCAGGTGTAACTTCTCCGCCTCAACCCATCGCTTTTGGTCTTGGTAGGGTTTCCCTCTCCCAGATCTCTCCTTCTTGCCTCTAACACCTGTAGATTCAGGCTCTCAGCCTTCTCGAGTTCATTTTTCAGACGGCATATCAAAGCAAAACTACTACTTAATAACCCCAGTGACTCAGTATCCTCTTGTCGGGATTCTGTCGGTTGCCTCCCAAGCACCTCCATTATTAACTCTTCCTCTTTGTCCAATCGACCTTCTTCCAAGCAACACCTTACGAATACCATCGTTTTCACTTGATGATCCCTTCCTTCCACAGAGCTCCAGCACCTTAGTCATCTGCTCTGCCACAGACACGTGATTCCCACTATGGCAATGGCACCCAACGTCACTCTATTCTGTAAGCCCAGCTTTTTCTCCAATACTTCCACAACTGGTTTAATCATCTTCTCTGCCGTGCTGTAATCCCCCTTTTCAATGACATACAATGCTGCCTTAACAAGGACGCAGCCCCACCGCTCTAGGTAGTTGTCATTTATCGGCTGATATTTGAGTATGGGAACCGCATGTGGAAACAGCTCCCGACATAATTTCCGAATCACCATATTGTTTCCCATAAAGGGGAAAGCATCGTAAGTTATGTTAATGTACGTTTCCTTGAACTTCTCTAGCCTGTTATTCACCTCAAGCCATTTCTTGGTTAATTTCGAGTCGTAGCCGTATATCATTGTCCGACACTGAGGGAGATCTTGGGACAAAAAGTGCCGTAGCCACATCCGACCCAAGTTCCCATTCCCCTTCCACGAGCCATATGCATGTCCATCCAGGCCTGTTATCGCGATAATACTTGTAGTAAACAAATTTGCAAGGTGGAATCATCCGTTTGCAGGGAACCAAACATACTCTGCGGTTACGGGGTTATTTGAGGAGTAAAGTTGAGTGAAGCCATGAAAATGGCAGTCAAAGATGATAACCTCAGTCTCATCCATCTGAATCTGCCACTCTCCAAGGGGGTCCTTTGTTAACCCGTCAAGGAAGTGAGGAATACCATTCTGGAAATCTACCAACGCTAGCTGTGCCTGTTCATTGTAGGGCGAAGGCACGAAGCTTACGGTGAACTTGATGTTCGCTTTCTCTTGCTCTTGCAGTTCGTTGTTTATGACCGACTCCAATTGCTGAGCTGTGATCCCATCGGGAAGATCTGTTACCCGGAAGACGATCGAGTTTGTTGGGGACTCCATGTGCAAGGTTTTGCTTTGCTCGCCTGGCAAACAGCACTTGAGAGAGCACGGGACAGACGATGGTGAGAGTTCTCGTTTCACCGTAGCGTGGATACACTAAGCGCATTTGTATGGGAACGGACAGCAGAGATCGTAAAGCCTGGCGAAATGGCATCAGGCTGAACAAGTCCGTTTATTGTCAGCCTGCGAGGACTGGCATCGCGGGGCGGGGCTGACTGGATTGAGCGATAGCAGACGGGAGACATTGGTCGGGCCTACAAACTAGCAGGCATACTTGCTGCATCTCTCGCAGCCTATTAATGGACGATATTGACTTAACATAGGCGCTTCGACGCACCCATATCGGGAAAATATGGGCATCCAAAGTTGTGATTGGTAGCTGGAGATTGGTCGCCTCACTTGGAATGTGGGCACACGCACTTTACCGCCAGACTGATAACTCTTGAACAGAGTGTCTGGGACAGTAGCTCAATATAGTCGATGTGCGCCGTTACCGCTGGCTCATCGTTCATTAGCATTAAGAATATACAGGGTGTTTAAAGAACCGCAATGACACAAATCCCACCTTTTTCAAAGAAGTTACTGCCTCCATTCTCAGCAGCCCGAATCCTTCTTGACTCTACCCAAGTCCTCAGACCTGCAGCTGTTACAGTTGAGAGTCGTCTCCTGCTTTGTGCAGACGAACCCACGAAATACTTGGATGTCGAGCTCAGAACACCCAAACTTGATAGAATCCATGAATATTTATGGCTAGCTGGTCTTCCCAGACCTGCCCGTGCTCTGCACCACAGAAACTTATGAATCGTACGATTCTCATTACCGAAAATCCCGATGAGCATCTTATTTGGCGTGAATCCGACATTTTCATTAAACCTATCCCCGAGTTCCTCTTGTCATACGAATCTTGGGACCAGGAACTGTGTCGGGATGAACAATTGCACCAGTGCGCTTGCGGGTTTTTGCTTTCCTACAGTTGGCACATTTGTCATAGGAGTGATTTTCGGATCGCCCAAGAAGTGGGGCTCATACCAAGCGAGATCAAATGGGTCCAATGGACCAGCCTGATTGGGGATTTCCTCGCCCAAATTGATTTGCAGGCCCTTCAGCAGGTCAGCAAACGGTACAAATATGGAGAGCTCCGACTTTCGCGTCTCCATTCTATTTACAGATTTATGCCGTCCATGTTTTCAATTAATAACCTGGTTCGCGGGTATATGTCCGGCTCGACATGGTACAGGGCGTTTTTTAAGCACAATTTTGCTTGGGTACTGGTTGTCTTCGTTTATGTGACGATCATACTCTCAGCCATGCAAGTGGAATTGGCGACAGAGAAGTTGGCTCAGAACAAACACTTCCATGATGCGGCATATGGATTTGCAGTCATGTCGATTGTCGCTGTCGCGTTGAGTATATTGATCATAGTTATGCCATGGGCTGTGTTATTTTGGTACCATGTATGTTCGACGAGGCAATATGTCGGGAACACGGAGGCAATTCGGGCAAAACAGGCGGAAACCAAAGGGTGAAGCACGATTTGGATAGGATACTGCAGGAATATTTTCTCGGATCTCGCCACTGATTTATTGGTTAGTTATCAGTATTTAAATTCTGGGTGTTGAGCAAAATCATATCGATGATAAAGGATATGGCAGCTCATCCTTTTTAACCCCTTGTAGTAATATGTGCGTGTCTCTTCAAGCAGTTAATAATGTTGGCAAAATATCCGGGGTGTTGATCCTTTGGCAATCAATATCGGCCCCGCGTACCACTCCCATACAACTAACCATCCCACATCAACTACTAGAACTTTGTATGCTGAACGCCTCGGTTCGGCCTTCACACACGCGTTATCTGTACCGTGCCTGAGCAATATCGGGGCGAAAAGAGGATTGGGTTCGGCGGCGGAAGCGGGAACGGGAATGCACGGGCCATCGTTCCCGATTTCAATCTCGATCCCGATTCTGATCCCGATCTTTATCCCCCTCATCTCCGAAAACAACCCCACTCATCCTCTTCAAATCTCACACCCCTTCATTCATCCTAGCTGCCATATTTCCCTGTCCATCCTACACTCCATTCCTGTTCCCACAGCCCAAAACGGCTCGCTACCTTACCGATCCCGCCGAAACCCACCACCCACTAGGCCCAGTAAACCCGCCCAAACGACTTTCCACCTCTACCACCATTCCCCCCGATATCACACTCATCCAATACCCCGCTTCCATTAACCCACACAATCCCCTCGTCATCCCCTGACTAATCCCACTCAGAATAACCCGCTCCGCCAGCCCGCCAGTCTGTCTTCTCCAACCTCCGTCTCCAAAAGCTAGTACATCAAAAACCTAATACCCCCCGCCATCCCCAGAACTTGCAACTCAGCTTGCTCATACATTTTTCGATGACGTAATGCCAAACCACGCTGGGATTTCTTGTTTGAATATTACACTCCAATGTAGCATGCGAAGGGGAACATGAAGCGAAAAGTGGGGATATGTATGGAGGGGCCCAGATACAGAGAGCGTTAGTGATTTAGAGGGCCGGATATTCCACTGCCGAGGAGGAGGATTAGAGTATGCGCGCCTTTGGTGAGGATTGAGAGGGAGTAAATGGGTAGAGCTGCTGTTGGAATTTGGGTCTTTTCTCCCTTTATCTGTAATGTTCAAAACCTGTTTTTTGGTTTTCGGTTTCTTCTTCTTGACTCTTCTTTTGGTTCGAGGTAAAGATACCGTTTGTTTTAAATAGAGGCCGTTATGCGGCATCCTTCACAGACACCTTGCGTATGGCAAATGGAGAGAAAGTTTAACCCCATTGGTCACACATGTACGATACCTGAGGATCAAAATGTAAAGTGGCGAATATTCTGCCAACATGCAATCCTTGAAAAGATCAGGTTTAGCCATGAATCTCTAGCGGTAGAAAATGCCAACAGCTTCGTCTTTGGGGGTGGATGGTCACAGGAGTCTTTCAAGGGAACACCCAGACATTTTTATATCTTCATCCCTTGAGGCGTTGTAGCTGCAGGCAGCGAGGTTACTCAATATTTCTATTCTCTTACAGTTTAGACTATTTCCGCAGGCCTTGCCATGTAACTGGTAACCTGGCAACCAGTTGTTGGACTCATACAAATCCTTTCCATTATTCTTTGTTGCTATGTGATGTGGTGTGGCTGCCAAGCTTCAAGATAAAGATGCGAGATGCTTGGCTAAATAAGCGTAAACTCTCATCCGTGCTCACGTCGTTTGGTGGACAGGTTTCAGATATAAAAATAGTCCATAGTGGCCCAAATTAAACACATTCTGAAAAAAATGGTCGAGGGCCAACTTGGATCACAGCTTCCCAGCCAACTTCATTACTCTGCTGTGCCCTACTCCGCTTACTCTTTGCAAGCGGGCGCGCAGAGAACCAGCTATTACTCCTGCCTGTCGTCAAGACATCAGTGTGCGATCGTTGAAATCTGAATCCAGCTGTCAGCTTGCCTTGATTCTTATTGGACTGAACGGCTGCAAACAGCTTCGGGATAGAAAAGAGCTGAGCCCAAAACACGGGAATTTAAAACTCGGCAGCTATCTTAAACCCAAACTGCAGCATTCCCAGATTCCATTCGCGAGTTGACTGAAACATTCTTCGCAAATACGACAGCTGCAGGCAAGCCTCTGCAGATCCAATGACCCAGTTTGCCCCATGGTAGATATGCGCTGGCTTTCAAACAAAACCCACGGACCATGTTGACATCACCTACATATGAGAGTATGGTATGACCAGAGGTCAGTGTGGCTACACCCCCTTTGAGGTCATCAAAGAATCGCCCATATCCTCAATTCTTATATGAAGGTCCAGTTCCCCTGTACCATGAGAAAACTTTCCTTAACAGCTTCCAACCCATTCTACATTTAAATTCATCTCTCCGGAGATTGATTTCAGCTCTCCTTATCGTTCTCCACATTTACAGATCACCTCCGGAAGACCTACGGACGCGAGTTACAAATTCAATTTACTATATAATTATTACTATGAAGTTAATCCTTGCATGCACAAGTTTTGCTCTCGCCCTCCTTTTGCCCTTCTCATCCGCTGTTCCCGTTCCAAATGAACACCCCGAGATAGGCCCCTTCACCCTCCGGGCTATTACTCCTCGAGCGGCGACACCCATTATCAATGGCAAGCTTCAAATTGTGGGTGACGCTGTGGTTGTTGGATCCGCACAATATGCCACTGATTTTACAGCGGTAAGCTCTCCACCACCCTTTTTTTTTTTTTCCTTTTGCTTTTATTACGCATACACATGGGGGTTATATTTTAACGGAAAGGAAGTAATAGTACATTCATCCAAGCCCGAAGGGCAAGATGAGGGTGAAGGGTTACAAAGACGAGCTGTTCTTCTTGGACCCCGTCGGTGGTCATTCCACACCAGGCTATCACAGCCTTAAATTTGACCACTCAGTCACCGCACACAGCAATTTCCATGGCTTCTTCGCCACGGGAGCTGGTTGTGGTTCGCACTGCGGCGGCCCACAGGTCGTGTATGATCAGACCCCCAATGATGATGATTATAAGGGGAATTGGTTTGCATACCCTCGCGACAATGCCAATGGCGAGAGTGGGTACTCGATTCATTGGGTTGCTGGCGGCGACGCTCCTATGGGCCACAGTCTGGTTTACTTAATGCGCGAATCTGTTCAAAAAGAATGAGCGGGTGAGTGATCAAGGGCCATTGGAAAGGGATAGAAGGCTTGCTCGTACACCTCAGATGTCGTTTGTCAAATTCTTGTGAGATTAGAATGATCTTATGAATCTAAACCTCTTTGTTCTCTACATTTCTATTTTACTTTTTCTTTATATCACAATTTTCTTTTGAAAGAGAGGTCATATGCATCCAGCACAAAAGAAAGACATATTTTTATAGGTATATATATTTTAATTTGTTGTTCGATAATGACATATTTGAGCATTGTATGAATTCTTTCATATCTTGATAGGTTTGATGAGATATCTGTTTCTTATTCTTTCTATACCTGTTATGAAAGCTCTGTCATAGAGTGATTTTGTCCCAAACCATCATCCAGGGGAGAGTTATCCCTAGAAATACTTAGTAGAGTGTCAAAACTTATATCCAGAAAAGTATAGCTCAAATTCGGAATTTCATGATTTAACAATCGCTTTTCGTGAACATTTTATATATATCTACGTCAATTCTAAAATTCAATGCAACACTAACACAACATCAAGTCTGACAGGCCATTCAATTGCTTCTTGAGTCTATATATTTAATCTAATCCAAGCAGTCTTGTAACACAAATCTCCGCTCAGCTCTTCGTTAACAGTATGAGATTTATCTTGTTAAGTATTACCAGAAAGTATCCTCTAGAAAAAGATGCTCTATTCGATTTCTCATCTTCCTTGTAGAAAACTTGCGTGTTCTTGTTTACTAATCGTCCACAAACACGGCCTGGAAGCCGAATGTTGTAGCATCCCTTCCGTGGAGAACTTGGGCCTGTTTGACTCTTTGGGTGCATGAAACGGTCTCAATTAGTCCCATTTGAACACGAGAATAGACAGAGAAATTGAATCGGGTCTACGTTGAAGAGCGACAAAGGCGATTGCCAAGTGCAAGGATGTGACAATATTTTGAAAAAGGAGTTACAAAACAACGGATGGAGGTAATTCGGAAACAAAATATTACTGCTGAATAACGAAAATCTCGAACACGGACTGGTCACACGAAAGCTGGTCGCAGCAAAGCCAGCTCGCTTGAAATTTACCTATAACTTGTCATTCGGCGGTTCCCGTCCTAGGCATAAAGTTAAATAACCTAGCAACCTTGCCCTGATAATGGCAGTATGAATAGCTATATATGTACTCCGTACTCCGTACTGTACAGTACAATTCAGGAAAAGTGTAACTCCTCACTAGATAGATAAGTTATTGGCTTCCCCTGTTCTCCATGAAATAATTCTGCAGGCTGGGCTCTAAATTGCTGGCCACGTTTCTTAGGCTGAGATTATTGAAACCCCACTCAGAGTCGTCAAACATCGAGAGTGTTTTCTAGATCATCAATATCGAGGAGAATGTTTTTGGATCGACGGCGGCCCCGTGAATGCTGCCGCTATCAACAGTTGAGTTTTCATTACGGAGTATTTTGCAGCTAATTAAGCCTCTGCCTCTATGCACAAAGTCGGCTGAATGAGAGAAGCCAAACCCAGCAAGGGATTGCCAAAATGAAGGCGTCAAAAGCTGCATGGCCAGAACCTTGGTTGGAACATGGTTCGAGAATCTGTTCCAAACTCTACAATACTGGTTGTTGAACGGGGCAAACGTGAGTGCCATGCGGACTGGCCCCCTTCAGACGAGCCAAATACCATGCATCTAGGCAATAATAATAACAACAGAAATCATTTAAGTTTTAAGCCGTTTCCCGGAGAACCGGACTTTGGTCAGATATCGGGATGCCGAAATGGTAATGTTAATCGACAGCCCAGTCATCAGGTACCGGAAATGGATTCTTGGGGATGATTTAGCAGCATGCATATCATGGATGCCTACAGTACCTACGTAGCTACATGGATCGATACGTAAAACAGGCATTTTGAGCCCCCTTTCGTCGCTGCCCTTGGACTAGTTAAAGAAAGTGGAACCCATGCGGAAAGGAAATGAAACGCCTAAAGTTTGACAATCTCCGCTACAGCTACAGGGGGGTCAGTTGCTGGATGGAAAATGTGCCGTTGTTCTCACCCACTCATAATCTCATTAAGAGAAGATCTCTCCGGGGCAGGATGGTAAGTTACAATACAGTGGTAACATACCTTGGTAAATAGGGACGGACTTGATTTCTGTGGTTGACATGTCAGAAACAGTTTTATATGTCAGATTATCGCTCCTTACAGATTACATCCCCCATGAATGACCGCTCGGACCTCAGAAAATTGTCGACTGCGTTAGTAAGAACTCATCTCGGCGAGTTCATCGAATATATCTGACATTATCAATGTATTATTTACCAATAATGTTTATACCGGGGTAAGCAATATCCTGGCGCAGCCTAGATGAGTACTCATTTAAATTTCAAATTTGACACAAGGAGTATCAATGAGTGTCTCAACTGGAAACTTAACTAAACCGAGCCCGGATGGAAAATCTGGGGCAGTTTGTTCCGGAAACAAAAGAAACCAAAAACAAAAATGAATTGGAAATTAATTTTTGTTTTCCACTGCCCTTGTTCTTATTTGCCTCCATCGTGCATTTGCGCTATTGATACAATAAATAATTGCCTCGGAGGGGATAGGGGGTAAATAAAATGGGCAGTACTCAAAAGTGGGTAGAATATCCCAAAGAAATAATATGGAATAGATACAAAGGAATGTGGAGAAAATGGACAAGCCCATTTGGGTATTATTAGTGATTAATAAGTATAAAATATAAGCACCGAAGCATTGCGTAGCCGTGGGGTTATTTCTTCTCACATGGACGAACAAATTCCACCCCATCGTACTTGTATCAGGGCGATTCGAGAGCGAGATTAGAGAAGGTATCTGGACCCTTATATTAAAGAGACTAACTGCGGAAAAAAACTAGTATATATTTTGCCAGTAGACAATGACGGCATATAAAGCAAAGATATGATTTGTGCCTACACACTTGAAAACAGCAGGGGGGTAATTATAGTTCAAAATGAAAAAGCAAATAGTTAAAACTAACTGGGGTCCATACAACGATGCTAGGTGAGCCGGTAATAGAAAAGAAATCCAATGCCGTCCCAAAGTCATCGATGACGTGTCCGAGATACCACAGGCGTAATTTACAGGTAAGCAGCAACGGCAAGGAGAGCAGCAGCGACACCTCCAATGTTGGCGTTGAGGTTGGAACCGGCGCCTGGGGCACCAGGTGGGGGGGTGCCGCTGGCGGTGGGCGCAGTAACAGTGAAAGATCCGGTCCCAGAGGGGACACCGGATGGAGTTTTCGACTCGTCTCCAGTCGGGGTGGGAGTTGGGGTTGGGGAGGGAGTTTCAGTGGCAGTATCGGTGGGCTCCGCAGTGGTATCGGTTGCAGAACCGCCACCGACTGGGGGGAGAACGATGGGGGCACCAGCGGCGGAGCAAATTGAGACCACAGCATCGGAGACGGCTAAACATGAACGTTAGAAATGAAATAAAAATAATAACCATAAAATTCCATATCTGGTAGGACATCACGCAAACCAAGCCATCTGGGTGATAAAGAGAAAGTAACTCACCGCTCTGGTCCGCGGCTTCGCAGGCCTTCTCAACGCAAGGGGTGACCTTTTCGGGTAGGCCTGGCGCCTTGCAATGACATGCGAAGTCTGTTAGCTTGTCGCAACCATCGTCAGTGATGGCGGTGGTGATGCAGGGGATCTATTTATCCAGTCAGTTTTTTTGATTCAGCAGTGGATTAACTTCTCGCTTTCAGATTGGATTACACATACAGCGCATTGTGGGATTGAATCGAACTGAGCATTGGCAAGGCTGGCCGCAACGAGGGCGATGAGAGCATGGGAGAACTGCATCTTGAATGTATTAAGGTTCTATGTAGACAAAAAGCGGAGAACTTTTTAATGTTTTGAATATTATATAAAATGACCAGAATAGA
Source organism: Emergomyces orientalis (assembly GCA_002110485.1). NCBI lineage: Eukaryota > Fungi > Ascomycota > Eurotiomycetes > Onygenales > Ajellomycetaceae > Emergomyces > Emergomyces orientalis. The sequence goes on from MOWL01000093.1 coordinate 256,873, forward strand.
AGCAGGCAGGAAACGAATGTTCGATTGTCAAAATGAAAAATAACAGGAGACGCGGACGAGGGAATCTGGGCCTGTCACTTCTTATACACAAAAACGGGTTACAGTCCAGAGCCCAAACCAAACTGAAGGGAAAACGAGCAACAATAATAATAAGAATCCAGGGGAACCAACCAAGCCAACTGCTGGCGGAATGAATCAGCCAACGGGATTTGCCCAATCAGGAATTCCCCCTAACTGGTTCTCCCAATCTCATTCCATCGAAAGCGCCTTGGGGGAGGGCCAGGGAGGCCTTAGTTCACATGCATGCAATGGGCTCGGGTATTATGTTGTCAACAAGTCCAGGGTAATCAAAGAGCGATGACCATGCTAGCCCCATTCAGGCAGAGAGTCGAAGGGATTGGGGACCCACAGCTAATAATAAGAGTCAAAAAACTGGGATCCAGCCTGTTAGGATTTCGCTCACCAGAGAGCTTGACTGGATGTGCTAACAGTGGCGAATGCGAACAGTCAGATTTTTGGGCCGTGTACTCTGTTCGCGGTAAGGGATAAATCATTGCTAATAAATGTTTCCCATAAACTTGTATTTTTAATACTCAACGGACTGGACTGGAGAATACTAAATGCATGCTGTTATCTTTCCTTTTTGGTCTTTCGTCAGCTGCTTTACTCTGGGCATTGTATTACATGAACATGAATACAGCCCCAATACGCAGCGTAGATGTCTTTTCCTCTGCGAGGCAGAATAAATGATTGTTCTTGAAGATTCATAGGCCTGGGACCAGTGGGTAACTAAAATAGATTGAACCCCGTATTCTTGCATTCCTTGCTGGGTGCTGTCGTCGTAATGCCCCTTTTCTTTTCTGCTGCGGGGAACAAGCCCAGTTACAGCGGACTAATCCAGTGGCAAAACTGAGCCAATAATAAGAGAGGAGGGAGGGAACTTTTGGAACTTCGACTGCGAACTTGTGAAGTCAAAATAAATCCAGGTTGTCAGATTTCAGCCACCCGTCGCATGTGTGTTCTCCAAAAATAAAATAAAAGAAAAAAGGAAAAAGGCAGGGGAAATTGGAACAGTATTCATCGCCCACTTGCTGAATCTTAAAATAATGATCAGCTTTGACTGCGCACGGAACCATAGGGTTACTGGTCCTTGTATCTTAATTTCCTTATTCGGTACTCCGTACAATGCTTTAGGAGCCCCATCTTCACAAACCAATTTCGCTGGCCAGACGGCTGATTCCAGCACCAACCACTGCTGTTCGTTGTGTCTTCTATAGTTTTATAAGCAGTCATCCATGGCATGGATGGATAACCCGGCTTTTTGTGTACCATATCATATCGTCTTGGAAACTTGGATGTTTGTAGTACTGCCTGGGGCGTCTTACCTTTTTTTTGTTGCCATTTTTATTATTCCTTGGGGGGACTGGGGTAAAATGCTTGCATATCTGCAGCAGTCCCGCTCTCAAACTAGCACACTTTTTGGCCTAACGATCAACGGGAAGTTTGCCAGGGATCTCTAGGTGCCCTGGCCAATCAAAGTGCTGAATTTGAGTCCTCATCATTTTTAGTAGGTAGATGCGCTGCTTGGAGGAAAATTGGACGCAAAAGCCCTAATGGAGCTGCAAGAACATTCGCGAGCTTCTACTTCGGTTTGCAATAAGAATGGCTTCAGCAGAGCGAATGCCAGAGGTTTTAAAGATTTTGGCACCTTTTCACGGTCTTAGAGGTGCGAGAAGGAAAACAGGGTGAGTGGGAAAAGCACTGTATTTGCCAGAGACATCGCATTCCCTGTGTTTCTGGGACGATAGGCCCACACTAGACCTCATCACGTCGACGTTCTGTGTTTTAGACACATTAGGATTCGCTGAAAATATCGAGAAAACAACACTGTAAAATCAGTGTAACCGAAATCCGCGTTGTGGTCGCCAGGTCCGGTTTTCGAGGTATCACGGCGGCTCAACGAACACGGTTGGCGGCTTGGCAGGATCGTCCATGAAATGACATCAGGGTAGGCTTTATCAACCAACATCCGACATGTGTCGCTGTTACTGTTGTTGCACGCTACGCATCTTCGTATATACCTGTTTCACGCATTGATAGGGAACAAACTCGCCCGCCCAGGAGCCAGGTTTTCCGAAGTCGAATCCACGAACCCGAGCAGGTGTCAAAAAGGCCGCCATATGCGTCACAGTGTTTAATACGGGATAACTACTGCCCAACAGGCAGGCCACTCTTGTGTGCCCTCTTGATTTGTGTCTTCAGTCACTTGTATTTGATCTTATGGAGCTTGTGCCCAGCCTCATCATCATTACTTCAGGTGAAATGTGTTAGACACAAAGATGTGATTTTTTATTAAAGCCACAAAAACCGGCTTCCACTTTTTCGCCACCCGAAAGTGCGTCGCAGCATAAACAGGCCTCTCAGAATACTCCAGAGCTTAGGGTTGAGCTTCAGCTTTTCTAGCTCTTGTTCCCATGTGAAATACGGACCTGTACAGTACATGTCTTGCCAACAGACCTCATCGATGGAGAGTAACTTTAGTCCTGTAGGTGAGAATGTAACCTAACCTATATTTATTTCCAATTCTTCGGAGAAATTGTAATGTGGGGGGAATACATCAGCGTTGGTTTTGAATCCGAAGCACTCAGCGGCCCCAAAAGTAGCAAACCAAACCTACCAACACGATTATCTCATGTAATGTAACGCAAGCCAACGGTGGAAGGGAAAGGTGGGAATCTGAGAATGATTGTTATTGTCTAAAATATTGAAAAGGGAGACGACGTCCAAAATTTAAGTAAGGTGTTTACGGAGATTGATGCATTCTCCAGTGACCAGGCCATCATCTACACAGTAAAAACATGTCATTTTTCAACAGAAGAGTGTAGCTTAAACACAACTAGACGTGCAAAAAATACCGGCAGGGCTAAATACCTATGTCATGTACATGTCCCATATTTTGTTATTGTCTAACTTTCACTTCTACAGTATGAATGTGTGGCAGATCCTCTAAATGTGTTATTTTTTAACAAAATTATCTTTCCTGCTTCTTCTGGAGGATCCTCCACTACTGTAATCTATATCATTCTTCTAAAGACAAAAATAGTATATTGTTGAAAAGTGAGAGGAAAAGAGGAAAAGCACCATACATCAGTTCTTAAATTGGCACAAACTCCTCTTAAACTCCCTTATTTTCCATACAGATATGAAGATCAACTGTAAAGACACCAGCTTTATCCAACTTTGATTGCCCCGGATTTTAGTCACCTTGGCTGACATGTATTGCAGGAAGTGATCGCAGTCGGAAGCCCCCTTCTCCTTTTAGGTGGAAGGTTCCGAGCTTAGAAAAAGGGGCAAGATTTTACTTGGGTAGAAACTCCCGTCTGCACGCTTGGCAATCTTGTCTCGTCATCCTCAGGTGATGTTGGAACACGGTTCCTGAACATGTCTCACATGTCTGACGTATCTGACATATCTGACATATTTGACTATGGGATAGCCCCAAAATCAGGGATCTGAGGAACAGGTTTTTGCATAGCCTGTACATGTTCAACTGAATTCCATAAGCTGGCTTGGAGACAAACCAGTACCAGGGCTGCCTGCAAGGGTGAGAAGTTTGGCTTCAGCGAGGTGCATTTCCCCCCCCGTTTTTGAACATAGATATTGTTAAATTCCGAAGATTTAGGGGGAGAAGAAGAGAACCTTAGATTAAACTCACGGATAATAATGAAAAGAACCCACAGCTGATCTAATGCTAAGAGAAGCGCCTTTCTATGAATTCGAGAGGTCATTTTGTTCTCACAATTCTGGCTTAACTCTATGACTTTTCAATTAACTTGCAAAAATATATTGGGTGAAGTAAATGTGCCTGAAATTGCCCACGTCGTGACTGGACCCTGTCTCAATTAGTTCGTGAGACGCTTTGGATCGGGATGAGAGGTGGGCACTCTAAAAGTTGGTCAACTTGACTTGAAAGGGCAGAGGGCCCTCGGGAAAATCAAAGGCAGAAAGCTGGATCCATCACCCTGGGATTGGCAGTTTAGTCGCGACAGCTCCCGGGGACCGCGGAAAATAATAATTGATATTGAAACGTTTCCTGCACCCCTTTGGAAATTGAGATCGGCAGCACGCTGTTTCATTCGTTCATCGCTCGCTCGGCAGAGGATCGATTCTCTTCTTGAACAGAAGTCGAAGTGCAACTGGGAAACAGTGATAAGCCTTTCTGCCCCAGCTTTAACCCCTTTTCACTGCGGGGAAATAATATCTAGGTCGTTGGTGATGATCGGCAGAACATGATAGGGATAGAGTGATGTCGTGGTTGGGTTCAAACTTGGGAGACTGGAGGTCGGGATTGAGCGCGAATCACAAAGGGAACAGACCAGCAGAACTGCTTCAGGGCTCATATGCCAGATCCAGCGCGTGATTTGTTTATATATTTTTGTTGAGATTCATGGTTTCGACAATGGATCGGAGTCGTAAACTGTCTGTGAAGCGGAGCCGCTGATAGATGTCGCGTACAGTGCCTAGTAACCGTGTCATCCGGGTCTTAGTCCTACCATTGCCAATCTGGTCCCATGCTTGCATGTGGGATTCGGTGCTGTCCTCGAGGGAGAGTTATCATTTGAAGCTCATATGATATCAATTCCAAGTTCCACCAGCATCTCCTGCAAATTCATAGATTTTATGAGGGGTCTTTAACGGAACATGGATGCTTCCATGAAATCGAAAACTAGAGAGTACTTCAGAACCCATCCCCCTACGGTGGTCACCCCATTATTGTTTAATGGCAGTTCGCTTCAGCTGCTTTCGGTTTCCGCAATGGCACATTAAACAGGAACATATCAGCCAGCTGAGGCAGAGATGATTAAACGGTAAAAATTCAGGGTTGTTATATATATATAGATTACCACATGTGAGTAAGACGCCAGATTCCGATCCCAGCTCCCAGTTCATATCAGACTCCACGCAAAAAGAAAACAAGCTTCGAGCGGTTAATAAATGCAAGCGCAGAAAAGCCGAAGTGAAAGGCCAAACGACGAAAAATTGATCAATGGACAAAACGAAAAAAAAAATATAGATGAGACATATCCCCTCCTTGTAGCGTTGCGACATCGAATACCAAACAAGCCAGGACATATCGTTTCTATGACATCAATTCGTCAATATACGCCTTTTCATTCGCAATGCCCTTTGCTTCATCCTTTAGCAGCACAGCAAGAACTTCAATCGGCGGATTAAGGTTGAGCATCTGTGCGCGTCTCCAACGTTTTATTCGTGCGATCCCGATACATGGCTGTTTGTTCCAGTTAGTCGTTTCAAGCAGGTTCAATCAGATGGTAAAATAAAACAAAGGTCAACCAGTCTCGAAGTGAAATGACATACCCCATATTGATTTGATAAGTCGAAATGTCGTAGGATCTTCTCATGCATTGTCAAATCCTCCTGGTGCACTATAGAATAGAGAAAACAACAAATCATTAGTTAAGATGTTTCTGGGAACTCTCCTCCCCACCCTATCACTGTTCAATGAGCGAGTAGATGTCGCATGCAAAAATAACAAACTCCATATAAGGAAATTTTAGTGACTCACCCCTCGGCGCAAGCCTCCCCGCCTCCTCGTTCTCCCAATACTTCGTTATATCCGTCTCAGTCAACGCCTCCGCCTTCTTATCCTCCTCAGACTTCGGCAGCCGCAATTCAACCCTCGTCTGTTCAGTGATGATATTCTCACTCCGCAACGACGAAGCAACGGGTTTCTGTTCCGGTTCGATTTCAGCGTGGTATTGAACTGCCGCTGGTGAGGTTGGTACTGATGTGGGATCTGAGGCTACGGGTGCCGGCGACGCTGAGCCTGAGGCGCTCCGCCGGCGAAGCTCTGTGACAGGGGAGATGACATCGGTTGTTTTCTTACCCTTCTTGCCGGCGAGTGATGAGGAGGAGGTGGAGGGTTTGGAGACTTTGTGTTGAGCGCCGAAGGAGAGGGTGGATTGGCCTGAGTTGCCGGAGCGGCGGCGGGTGGTTGTTGGCATTATGTATTCTATATTTAAGGTATGGGGTACTCTATAGTGTTAAGTAAAGTTGAGGTAACTATGGGAAGTCGTTGAGATAGTTGTTGACTACGCAATGGTGAAATTCCTTTGAATCTTGCGTTTTGTGGAGGAGTTGGTCGTCGTTGATGTTGCCTTCGGCCTAGCGAGTTCGTATTCATGACGAGTGGTTGCGTGGGCAACCAACACAGCTAAACTTTCGTTAAGAGGAGCGCGTTAGGCGAAGGGATTCACGCGTTTCAATTAAAGAATATGTATGATACAAATGTGATGGTGGCACGCAATAATCTTATATGAAAATCCCGAAAATCACGGAAGTTACTATTTACAGATCATAGATCTACCCTAACTAACAAAATTAATTATATCTGGAATTTTTCAGGACATCTGCCACAACCTCAACCATCTCAATGACTTTTTCCTCTTCGAGCCTCTTCCCAATTAGCTGCAGTGAGACGGGTGCTCCATGGTAAAACTCGGGGTCGTAATCTGCTTGTATCATTTTATCCTTTGGATTTAGCGGCACCCATCCCTCACCGCGTGGAATATCGATCGACTTGTCTGCATATGTAACCGGGAATGTGCAAGCTGAATAATCTAGCATGTATATTAGTTTTTTTTTTTTTTTTTTTGGGTACTAGGTCCTTCTCAGTCCGAAATCAAAGCTCGCTACTTACCCAGCAAATTCACAAATCCGGTAAACCCAACGTAGTCCACTGTTTCCCCTAGACCCAGGCGGGGAGCACCTGTAGGTGCAACAGGGGCGATTATGCCATCAATGGACCCCTCAGCAGCTGTCTTTGTTGCCATCCACCGTTCGAGGTATTCCTTTTGAAGCTGGTTTCGTTTTATGATCATTTGCCGCAATTTCGCCGGATCAAATTTGCTGGTCTTATTTTTACATGCACTGAAAGCTCTTTTCATAGAGCCGAAGATAGGCTCCCGGTATTCCTCCAATACTGGGATGATAGCGTCTGACCCCAATTCATCAAAGGATTCATTGAGCAAGTCAGCGATCTCTTGGTGGTTAATTGGTTCCCTAAGGCGGATGGGTTAGTTTTCTCTGTCAGTAACATCTTGAGTACGGGTAAACACGGCTGCATACCAAGGAATCACATCATGTCCAGCAGTCTTTAAAGCGTTAGTAACAGTTGACAAGGCGCGCTCTATGGGTGGATGACAAGTGATCGTCCCGTCATTAGACCCAAGAATCCCAAAACGTAGTTTACGCCCTTTGGGCTGGATAACGTCTTTCCGCCACGGCATGGGTATTATCTTGGGGTCCAGGTTCCAGGGTGCAGCAGATTCGGATAGAACCGACTCACAAAACAACTTGACGGCGCCGAGGGAAGGGGACATCGGCCCACAAACCGCGTAGATAAAATCCTGTCCCGCTATACTGGGTTGCCCTCCTAGAGTCGAGAAACGTCCAAAGGAGGGTTTTAGGCCGTAAAGGAGGCAGAAGGCGCTTGGGATGCGGATGCTACCAGCAATATCAGTTCCAACACCAAGCGGCGACGCTTTCATTGCAAGAAGAGCCCCTTCGCCACCAGTTGATCCACCTGGAGTAAGCCCTTTATGAATAGGATTCCTGGTTTCGCCCCAAATCCGATTTGTAGTTTCTCCCATCATCATTGCTGTCGGGATGTTGGTTTTCACATAGAAGACTGCACCCAGGGCTCGAAGCATGGATACGAGGACGGAGTCCTTTTGGGTGGGAACGTTGGCATGCACCGCCATGCCGATTGATGATGGATGAGGGGGGGTTATAAAACTGTCTTTCAGAGACAGTGGTAATCCATGAAGTGGCCCAATGACTGATCCGGTCTGCTCCTGGTATTCATCCAGATACCTTGCCCGTTCAAGACCTTCATTGAACAGGACTTCGGTGACGCAGTTCGTCTGTGATAGCTTATTAATTTTCGCAAAGGTAGGCTCATTGCTCATTTGATATCATACCAATTTTTGCGCGATCACAGATGCCTTGCAGAATGCCTTTGTCACTTCGACAGAGGTCAGTTTTTTATTCTTTATTTTTAGAAGAAGGGTTTCGGCGTCGGTATCGACGATATCTAGTTCCTCTGTTGTTAGAAATCCCGAGGTCTTTGGGTACGATCTCAGGTCCCGGGGAAGGCTATCCTCTGCAACATCAGGGATGGGGAAGAAGGCAGAGAGAGCTTCATCCCGCCGTTTCTGCGCGATGGCTGAAATTTCCTTGTAAGTTTGGCCCATTTTCGTTTTTGTAAGAAATTGAGTATTTGATAGTCAACGTGGGAGTCTCAAGGAAATGTTCTATCAAGCAGGCAAAGCAGCTACTTATACATGTTACTGGCGGGGGTTCTCACGGACGGTTGGTTGGTGGGACAGATGATCAGCTGCAGAGCGCAACGCCACTTTTGGGCATCATACTGCATAGATCTCTCAAACATGAGCACTGTTGGAATGGGGTCGGAGGAGGTATTGTAAAATAATAATAAAAAAGCCGAAGTCATTAGCCGCAATATACTTATCAGATCCAAAATAGCCTCGGGCATCCAATAAATAACCATGAACTTGAGAGGGGGGAAAAACCTGGAGATCAGGCCCGCATAAAGTTCCGTCACGGCCCCATGATCAAGCTCATTTAGTTAATGATTTATTCGACCCTAAGCCGAGCTTGAGGTAGAGCCAGCGCAAAGAGGAAGCTTCCAGGTTATCCCGAGCCGGATAAGCAAAGCGGGAGAGCAAACGATCACCCTTAGACCTTAGACCTTAGACATGGATAGGGATCTATTCATCACCTGATACGTATCCCATATATCTCTGCGAGATCTGAAAATCGAACTGCCCATGCTGGATCCCATGAGCTAACATCAGTACTGCAGAAGGCTCGGCAGATAGATACCGGCAAGCACTAAAGGTATAGGACGGACTTTTTCCCACATATATTTCCGGTATCCCACGAGACGCGGTGGACGACAAAGGGTTAGTTACTTTTCCGCTATCGCGTGTGCATATACTGTACAACGTTGTGGAAAGCCCTGAAGTAAACACCAGGATTCGAGGCAGGCATACCCTTTAGTTATATGGATTAGATGATTCAGAATATTTCTGCTATCTCTTATGAGAATGTCCAGACCAAAGAGATAAAGGTTTTGAAGTGAGCTCGTATTTCAACAGCACATAAAGATGTAAATAGGCACCCGAAAGAAAATGAATATACGGTATCCTGGTGTTCAGGTTTCAACTGCTGAAGGCCAGGAATACATATATATATATATCGATGAATGGGGAATATTTGGGAAATCCAAAGCAAGTCACACAATATTTAAACAATCCTCCATCTCCTTATCTTATCGTGTCAGACCCAGCGTAGACGGAAAAAGCAATTATGTAGTGTACCTTGAGCCAGCCAGCCAAAGAGCTCAGGGAACAAATTTTCTGCTGTTCAACTTCAAGGCCCTTCAGATAACAACAACAATACCTAGGCCATTGGAAGGGCAACTCATAATAAAAACATGATATCCTAAATTCATTCCATGCGCTTCCATTCTGCCTAACGCCCAATTGACCTCACCACCACCATGAGCAATAAATCCCTTGAACAAGCTCTAGCAAACCTCCTCCCAACCCATGCCGAAGCTCTCCCACCAGAGCTGGCCAAACTTGCCTCAAGCTTACTCGCACAGTCCCGCAGCTATGGCAGCAGCTTGAAGCCTGAAGAAGAAATTGCTAGACCATATGTCTGCGCGGAAATTGCTTGCAAACGGTATGTTGAATTCTTTGCGTATAGAAGAAAACAACCATCCATCACTGGCTAATCAAAGGGAGTACACAAATATCTAAATGTAGATTACGGAAATCTCTCAAACTGCCCCCTCTCCTCGGGAGGCCACCATGCCCGCCACGCGTATACAAGAAGATATATACCTATATCGAGCAGGCGTTACTGAAGTCATCCACGACGCGTTCGAGACGAGGAGATGCTGACACAGCGGCGTCAAACACCGCTACGTCTACACCAAATACCCCTAACAAACCCGCACGCCCATCTACTTCTCTGCGAACGCCGTCGAAGAATTCCCCAGCCACAACGACAACGGCAAATGGCACCCCCCTCAAGCGCCCTCTTCCCACCACGCCGTCTCGGAAAGCGCCAGTAGATATTGGGCCAAGGGAATCTTTACAGGCCAGGCGGCCCAGTGGTATATCCAACCAGAATGCAATGAAAGACGCCCCTTCCTGGACGATGCCGCTTATACGACGGGTATGTAAAGCACTGTCTACACCTACAGCTACCTCAACTCCCCTATCGCGCCCCTCACTATCGACGCTTTTGCCGCCTCATATCTTCGCTGGGGTCTCATCGATACTCTCATATGTTTCTGAACCGGGGGAACAAGGGGATGAAAAGCAAACACAGTTCCTCTCCCCGCTTACGATAAAGACGACGAAGACGGCTACGAACATACATGGACCTGAGTCCCAGGATAGTAAGATTTATAGAGATAGAATCACCACCTTGATCGTGGCTGTGTACTTCGTCGCACTTGCACGTCGGCGACGCGCTAATGCAGAATCCTCATCGTCACCATCTGCTCCATCTTCTTCGGCTGAGAAATTTGACGTGGATACATATGTCGAAATGGCTACTGCGGCATTAGCAAGCGTGGGATTGGAAGGGAAACCATACGTGAACGATGTGGACGTGTGGCTCTCCATAATCATGACGCGGAAGTGGACGACTGGGAAAGAGTGGTTTGAAAATATACCTGGACTTTCGAAGGGGGATGAAGGTAAGGACGAAAACCTGGAAGAGGAATTGGCAAAAGGAGACGAAGGTGAGTATGAAGATGAGGATGAGGATGAAATCATGGGGCCGAAAAGGAGGAGAATAATCTGGCGAGAAACTCGGCGGAGCGAAGACGGCAGTGCGAATGCAAAAGGCGGATTGCAGCCTGGCCTGGGAACTATGATGCAGGATCGTCTCAATTGGTTGAGTGAGGATAAGAGGGAGGATTATTTAGAGTGGAAAGAGGGAATTATGGAAAGGATACGGGCTATTGAGAATGGGATGGCTGCTGGATAGAAAGGAGAGCTGTTTAGGCGGCGTGTGAAAGAAATAATTATTCCTGCTCGCCTTTTTCTTCTAAATATGATATATGATAGATATGATACCCTTGCCGGGCTTTATTAGATCGTGTAAATTTAAAGCAAAACAGTATTATCGAGGTAGATGCGCAGATTATTGGTTTAAGGGTTTTTGAGAATCCGTACTACATCGAATGGAAGCTGTTATCCAACCATGTAACGCCGCCCTTTGACCCGATTGCCATGTCTAGCTCAAGGTTTTCCATCCATATGTTTCGTTAAGATAAAACGGGAATCTAAAGTCCAGGGGTCATATTGGAGGCGCCAAAAAACTCAGGGAGGAATTAAAATGAAAATGGGTATTAAACCATACTCAAACAGAAGAGAAACAAGAATAACCCCACGGCAGCAGGAACTCAGTACCAGATACTCCTCGTCCGATGATGCGGGATAGTTTCCCTCCCCTCCCCTTCCATCTCCTTTATCGTATCATACAGCAAAAAATCAATCAACACGGCATTAATACCCAATGGGCGCGCTTCATCTCCCTGATCCCCATCATCTTTATCACCTATCTCCACGTCCTGTCCTTCTTTCTCATCATCCCCCGCATCCCCCTCCCTTCCCACACCTCTCACAGAAACAGATCCCGACGTCACCGCTGACCCAGAAGCCGTCAGGACCTGCGGTGTCAGCTCCTCATACGCACCAGGTCTCGTAATTTTGGAATGCTGCTTCTCGATCTCACGGCGGATCAACTCGATGCACCATATGCTCGTGCCGCGGAGTTCGGTTTCCCATTTGTGTCCGCTTGGCAGCGGTTTTCGCTGGCGGATGTGCGTTTCTAGCGGCGGGGAGTAGAGGAGGCAGCCGAGGGTGTGTAGCATTTGGGGGATGCGGTAGTCTAGAACTTGCCGTGAGTAACAAATAGGAAGGTAAATGGTAAAGGGTGCGGGGTAAGGGATGCGGAAGTGGGGTATTTGAACATGTTCAATTAATGAAATATTTTTTATACACACCTGCAAACATTGTGAGTTTATCTATGTCATGGAATTTGCCGTAGGATTTGCTGCGAAAACAGGCCCAGAGGTCTGCGACGAGGATCTGGGCGCGCTTGTAGAAGCGTACTTCTTTCCCCTCGAACCGTGTCTTGTCCCTGAAACAGGGGAAGTTGTCGGCTAGCAGATTCACGAGTACTGCGGCGGAGCCGTTGGCTTCTTCAATGCAGGTTGTGAAGCTGCAGAGGTATTTCTATGGGTGGGGGAATTAGTCTATTATTCCAAAGAGCAAAATCGAAGCGCAAATATTTATAAATATAAAGGATATATATATTTATGTATGTAAGTATGTATACTCACGTCATAGAGAACTTTCCCAGCCTCACGAAGACATTCAACACGCTCTTGGAACATTGGAATTTCCTCATCTGTTGCAGATCGAAAGACATGGCGCAAAACTTCGTCTGTACATTCATCTTCATTCTGCCAGAAATCTGAGCTCGTGATTGGGATCTCTGATAATCTCAGCTTGACGTTCGAAATATACCTTCTTCTTTTTTGTGTACCGAAAAGAAGAGAACGGCTTGACATACCTTCATCAAGTGCCCTCTGCAGCGCAGCCACAAGACTCCAGTACCCCTTCCACCTCTTCCCCCGATACTCTATAGCAAACTGTTTCGACTCGTCGGTCTCATTAGACCAAAAGCTGAAGTTCAACAAATCCATTGTGAAGATGAAATCGACCGTGCTTTCATCCTTGGTCTGTGGGTGCAGTTCATGCTCTGCCCATTTCTTCGTTGAATACCGCTTCTTCTGCATCAACTGCCAGATGGTCTCTGCTGCGGCTTTTGTCTTGAAAGGGTCCAAGGCGACGTCGACGGAGTTATCGAAGACATGTTGGGCGCCTGGGAGCACTTTTGTATCTATAGGGGGTCCCGTTTTGGCCGGACGGCCGAGTCCGAGGGACTGGCGGAGCAACTCCAGCAACTCGGGGTCTGCTTCATCGTCTGACATGTTTGCTTCTCTGTAGGATTTAGGTGGTTTCTTTCTTTATGCCTATTGTGCCACCTTTTTGTACTGTATGGGTAGAGCAAATCTAAAAACAGAAGCCCCAAAAAAAAAAAAAACCCCAGTTTTTCTACGCTTTCAATATCATGCCATCGAAGAGGATGTTGTACGATAAACGCAGTTTTTTTTGAATTTTTTTTTTGAATGTAGTTATCTTAAGTCTTGGGGAACAGCCAGGGTCCAGCAGTATGATACCAGACCGCTGTTTCACAAGAGGGGCAGTTATCAACTGAATTCCTGCTGCGCTGGAAGAGGAAAATTGGCTTCAAAAATAAAATATAAAATATACAAGCTGGTGAAGTTTATAATGTAACGGTTCTAGCATCCGGTACAAAAAGGTTGTCAATGCAAATATCAGATTGAGATTTTGGAATTATCAAGAGGGCTCAGCATCAACAATCTTTAAAAAAAAAAAAAAAAAAAGTTGAACTATCAAAGATTATGTAATGAAATGTAAGCCGCCATTATACCAGAGCTGGTTAGTCCCATTTGACTGCGGGTCAGGATAAAGTTCGCTTCTGTGGATCGCTTCGTAACTCTATTTTTTCTTAAATTCAAACCCTTCGAAAATGGGACAAACATTGGAGAAGAAACATGTACAGAAGGGTAGAGGGGCCAAAAAAACCCTTAAAAATCGCATCTTATATTTGTGACTGCTGCAAGGAAATGTCCAAAGCAATCAGCGCGAATCAAAACCCCCTTGGTTGCTCATGTTTCATATCCAGGGATGTTCCTAACGGGGAGTGGTGTTATTTCCCCCTCAACATGTCTATCTTTGCTTGACCGTCCGTAGGGACCCTGAAGAGATAGAGATTCCTGCGAACTAGTTGGTCATTCATCATTCCCTGAGCACATTAAATCGCTGGTGGGCGGTCGAGACCAGCGTAGTCCGATGTGCTTATTCAGTTTCCCGCCCTCTAAGGGCCAATCTTTCGGAGAAAGAAACTTGAAGGCGAATTTGCTGTGATAGAATATTTCGCCCATCCTACGTCCATTATGGTCCTCCGGATGTTAGGAATCGGCACTTCTGGAGGGGGTTCCAATATGATAATATTGAAGTCAAGATCGAATGGTACTCTCGGCTTTGGACCTGGACATCAACGTCACCACAGTGCAAGGAGTCTGTTGCTGTATGACAGATCTGTGTAGGTGCCAATTCCCCGCAATTGATAGCCTTATTAGATATTCAGAAGGCCGACCCAGTGGCAAACGAGCTTTGACTTTTAACGTGAGCACATTAGTTGCTAGGCTTCGAAACTTGACCTTGAAAGGGCTCTTTAAAAGGCTGGGATGCTGGAAGTGGTGACTTCTCAGCTAACTGCATGGCTTGTCAGGAGACATTCGGAAGTGTTGCGGGGTTGCGAGAATGGGCTGGCTGAAAATGAAATTTATCCTGTGGTCACTGCACCCCAGCACTCATAGATGGTGTTTAATACATCTGCAGCATTTTGGACATTTCAAGGCTACTGAGAATCTGGCAAACTTGTTGTGTGAGTAGAAGCAGAGCAATATTGAGATGTTGTCTGTAAAGTGATGCAAGAAATGAAGGCAGCCTTGGGTTGTAAAAAGCACTTGAAAAGATAAACATATTCTAGATCCTCATAGACCTTCTGGTGTATAGTGTGTGATAAGTATGTGTGGAGATGAGGTACTAGTGAAAATGATACAAAAAAGCAATACTTAGAAAATATATACTACAATTCAGTGATTTCAGAGACAGTATGATGTTTTGTTTGTGCTTTTCAGCATACAGATCTTTTGCTACAAGCCAGCTGTCACAATACCTGCATGATTCTAACAGAATTTGGCCTGTTTGAATTGATTCAGGCAGCATAATAAATAATCAAAGAGAATGCAATTACTCCAAAAGAAGAAAAACAAACTAAAAAAAACAAAAAAAAACAGTTGGTTTGCTCTGGGGCGCCAGTGTCTGGCTAAATACAACATAGATGAGCAAAACAGAGGTGCCAAACTCCCAAATCAAAATTCTTTCAGTACAGAAATGAAAGGAAATTAGAAGCAAATGAGGAGATCAGTGAAATGAGCTTAAAGTGAATAGATATATACCTGTATTCCAACATTGTGTTGTGTTGTGTTGTAATGTCCTTCGTTGCTTTCCTCTCTGATGTCAGTCCTCGTATCAAAATCAACCATCTCTGCCAAGACCAGCTGCTGCACCTTCACGAAACCTCCTTTCAACCTCTGAACAAGCCAGCTTAAATCCCACGCGCCAACCGCTTCAAAATTTCCACCGCATCCTCGTCTACTTCTTTTAGAATTTCACCTCTCATCGGATTATCTCGTACCGTCATTGCTCACCCCATCCTCTTTCCCGTTCGCATGGAAGCTCCCCAACTTAGGCATGGATAAGATCCAAAGGCAGCCGCTGGGTTTTCTATCGACTAAGATAAGAAAGGTTCGTTCACAGGCAATGCCTCAGGAATATATTGATTCAGGCTGACTTTTATCTATTCTACCTAGTCCCGCGTGTTTTTAGTTGGTGCAGGCGGCATTGGTTGCGAGCTGCTGAAGAACCTTGTGCTCACTGGGTTTGGGGAAATCCATATCATAGACCTCGACACAATAGATCTCAGCAATCTGAACAGACAATTCCTCTTCAGACAGGAGCATATAAAAAAGCCAAAGGCATTAGTATGTGCTGCCCAAAAGCTACCTTGCATTTTCTTTAGCTAATTTATGTTTCCTGTCCATATAGGTTGCAAAGGAAGTCGCCAGCAAGTTCCGTCGAGACACTTCACTCCGCGCATACCATGCCAATATTAAAGATCCGCAATTTAATGTTGAGTTCTTTGAGTCTTTCGATATCGTATTCAATGCATTGGACAATCTAGATGCGCGCAGGCACGTAAACCGCATGTGTCTAGCGGCAAACATCCCACTGATTGAAAGTGGCACCACGGGGTTCAACGGCCAAGTGCAGGTTATAAAGAAGGTGGGGACGCGGGGATTTTTTAATTTGTGGGAATACAGGCTTACGCATTTTGTTAGGGGCGTACTGAATGTTATGACTGCAACTCGAAGCAAGTGCCCAAGTCATTCCCAGTATGCACAATACGGAGTACCCCCAGCCAACCCATACATTGCATAGTATGGGCAAAGAGCTACCTACTACCGTGAGTCTCTTCTTATCTTCGTTGTAGCTTTTTGGGCCCACTGACAAGACTCCCAGAGAGCTGTTTGGGGAAAGCGAAAGCGACCCTGAAGAGTTCGACCACTCTGAAGACGCCGAAAATGGTATGCATATGCGTCGAAAATCAATGGACTTTTTGTCTACTAGATCACTGACGTAAATCCATTTTTAGCGGAGGAGATTGCAAATCTTCAAAGAGAAGCTCAAGCGTTACTATCCATTCGCCGATCCATGGGATCTGATGATTTTGCGGAAAAGGTTTTCAACAAGGTCTTCAAGGAAGATGTAGACCGTCTACGAAAAATGGAGGATATGTGGAAGACCAGAAAACCTCCCCAGCCCCTATCGTTTGATCCCCTACAGCAAGAGGCGACGGCTGTGGATACGACGATATCTACAGATGACCAGAAAGTTTGGAGCTTGGTAGAGGATTTCGCGGTTTTTAAAGACAGGTACCATCTCGCTCAGTGCTTGCAACTGGTTTCAAGCGAGGAACTAACATTATGTAGTCTTGGTCGACTTTCACGGAGGCTGCAGGAACTCGAAGCAGCAACTACGGATGGACATAAACCCGTTATAACTTTCGATAAGGATGATGTGGACACACTCGATTTTGTCACGGCCAGCGCGAATCTCCGATCGTATATCTTCGGAATCGAAATGAAATCGAAATTTGAGATAAAACGTGAGTATTGAAACATATTTATCCTAGAATTCGCCCGCTGATGTCCTAACTCTGCGACAGAGATGGCTGGGAATATCATACCGGCAATTGCCACGACGAATGCCATGACAGCAGCAATATGTGTTCTGCAAGCTTTTAAAGTGCTGAAGGACGAATATGACAAAGCGAAAATGGTAAGTCTACTCCTTCATTCGTCTCAAAATTACGTTAGCTCACCCAACATATAACAGGTTTTCCTTGAACGATCAGGTGTCCGTGCTATAAATACAGCCAATCTGAGCGCTCCTAATCCTCAATGTCCAGTCTGCAGCGTGGCGCAAGGAAGAGTTTCCATCGACCTCGAACGAGCAACACTCAACGATTTGGTCGAGGACGTGCTGCGTGTCCAGCTTGGGTATGGCGAAGAGCTCTCCATCAGTAACCAAATGGGCACTATCTACGACCCAGATCTTGACGACAACCTACCGAAGAAACTTAAAGATTTGGGAGTCTCAAACGACAGTTTCCTCACGGTTGTTGATGAGGAGGATGAGAATACTCGAGTGAACCTGGATTTGCTTGTGTCTGAACGGTAAGAATAAACTCACATCGCCCTTCGCCTAAGTCGCGATGACTTTCGTGCTCGACTCTCTGCGAGAAACCAAATCACTGATTGTTAAACATTTAGACCATCGACCGACCCAACCACAAAACCGATCTCCCTCCCAACAGAACCCGACATCCCCAGAAAACCAAAACCAGCACCAGCCATGCCCGACCTTACCAATGGCGAAGCAAACTCAAATGGAGCAGCCGAGACGACCAACGGAACCGTTACGGGAAAGCGGAAACGCGAAGCAGATGAAAACCTTGAAGACAAGGGTGATAAATCGGCAAAGAGATTTGCGAAAATGTCAGTGGCGGAGGGTGGTGACGGTGATCTCGCTGACCGACCCATCATCCTAGAAGATGATTCTGGAACTATTCTGATCGATGATGACTAAATTTCAGCCGGAATTTATCTTCTGATAAACGAAAGAAATAAACTAGCACCAACGGGGCTTTTCTGAATAGAATTTGGTGTCGCACTTCGGATATATTTCTCGAATCGCATATAATCGCATGCAGGGCGGATGCAGAAACATGGCGGTGCTCGTGACTTAGTTGAACCTCGAGGCGCCAGCTTGAACTACGAACGATCCTTCTGCAAATCCCTCCCCTCTTCTCCCTTTTTCTTCATCACTCGAAATATTGTACCATTGCATACATACACTCATATCCACAACATATACGGCGTTATTTCTCTTTCCTTCTCAACGGCGGAGAGAAGAGGAAGAAAAAAAGGAAAGAAAAAGTATGTAAAAGAGCGGACAGTTTTGTCCTTTTCCCCATCTTTTTTTATAAAATTTAAACAGGTGTTTTTCTTTTGATATCATTTTTATTTGTTGTTGACATTACATCTATTTTGGGGATCCTTCTTGTTCCCTCTTCTTCCTTTTTTTGTTCGCCCTCGGATAATAAGGCTGGTTGGCTAGTGATTTGGGTTTTGGCTGGGTGAATTTTCTTTTCTTTGTTCTCATATTTCCCTTTTGCATTCTCTGTTTATTACAGAGTTTGCATTTCTGTGGAGCTGGTTGGTTGGTTCGGTTTGCGCGGGAAGAGGGACGGAAGATTGAGGATGGATGGTGGGTTTTGTGTGTAGTGGGCATATTTGTGTCATCTCAGCAATTACATAGATACGAGGACCAGGACAAAGACCAAGACCAAAACCAAGACCGTGTGTACCAAAAAATAATATGAACAACAGGCCAAGATATCATTACATCCCTGCTCATGTCTCTGCTCCTGCTTGTGCTCATCCCCCTTCAGTTTGCATTATAGAAGCATATCCCATTTACCTAAGCTAGCACATTTAGGAGCCTAACATATACTCCAGCAACCACCATCCCCCTTTTTCTATTCCATTACACACCGTTTATATGTTTGCAAATGTAAATTTTTTATTTCTTTTTTGTTTTAGACCGCACTTAACCCCCCATCCAGATTCAGCACGCAGTTATTAGCGTACTGGTTCGTCGCCAAGAAAAACGCAGCATCAGCCACCTCTTCTGCAGTGCCAAAGCGACGCAGCGGGATCAATTGCAGTGCCTGTTCGCGCACTTGCGGGTTTAAGTCTTTTACTCTGCAGCGTTAGCATTTTCACACTTGGAATGGGGGTGGGGTGAAGGTGGTGACGTGGAGAGGTCAATGTTCAAGCATACCGCCAACCATTTTCGTCTCGATATACCCAGGCACGATAACGTTGGCTCGCAACCTCGCCCATTCCCGCGCGCCAGCACCCTCTGCTGCAATTGCGCGTGTCAGTGCCACTACGCCCGCCTTCGTGGAAGCATACGTCGCCGCACCCACGCCGCCTTTCATCGCGTGCAGTGATGATATGTTAATTATGCATTTTGTGAAGGTGGTATTGGTATTTGTGAATTTTTGGCGGGATGGGGCCCGCATTACGCGCCGTGCCATGGTGCGGCAGGCGAATATTGTGCCTTGGAGGTTTGTGCGGAGCATGGTGGTGATGTGCTCGTCTTTGGCTAGGGGGAGGAGGGAGGTGTAAGAGATTCCCGCGGCGTTGATGAGGATGTCGACGGTATCCTGTGGATGGAATTTATTTATTTATTTTTGGCATTTGTATTACTATTATAGAAAAGGGGTTGTTCTGTTAAAGGTAGAGCGGGGAGAAATATATAATACATACCATTAATTTCTTGATCTCATCACCCCAAAAAGCTGGGTTTCCGACATCCCCGATGGCGAGAGTGAAGTGTTGTCCCAAGTGGGATATTTCACAGCCCTTCACGGCGGCAATGGTCGTGTCGTGCGGTTGATCATGTATCACGTTATCGAATTCCATACTTTGGATGGGTGGGGTGGCCCTTTTTGCGGCTTCGCGAATGTTCACTCCGTCATTTTGTTGTACTTGTGTATTGTCCTCGTCTCCTTCTAACTCCCTAACCGCCTCTTCTAACCTCTCTCTACTCCTACCGACAAGAATGACCTTCTCCGCCCCTTCGCGCAGAAATCTTCGTGCAATGGCAAAGCCGGCCCCTGAAGAGCCGCCCGTAACCATACAGGTCAACCCTTTTAGTGGTGTTGAATTTGGAGACACCGTTGGCGATAACCTTGACCGGGTTAACACCTTCTTTCGACCCGGGCTTGCCGAAAAGCTTCTAAAAACTTGTAACTGCCGCGAGCAGCGGGATAAAGCCCCAACTGTCAACTGGGAAGTGATTGCATGTCGACGTCGCGTCTGGATGGATGTCGCTACCCCAGTCTGGGAACTGAGGGTTACAGAGCTCCGACAACAGCAGCCTACCAGTCTGTGGGACTGGAAGCGTGGAAAGTACAGAGACAGGCCCGGAGACATTGTGATGAAGTTTATGTATAATAATAAAGAACAATGCTATTGTAGCGATAGATGATGGTTCCTAGGTTTTCGAGTTAGTAATGTTGAAAAAGGCATATTAGGATGAGAAGCCTACTACTCTTTCACCTGTCCATTGGTAGTAAATATAAGTTACAAAGCTCCTTATTGATAAAAGTACATTATATAGCACTCGATGGGCAAACGGCGGTAATTACTACTTATTCATGGAAATCAATAGGATGAGTTTGGTTAGTCGGCGGGATAGTTTTTATACTCTTAAATATGTGTTGTTGGAAGAAGCGTAACTTAAACTACAGCTTAATACGAGCGAGGCCATTCCATGAAAACCACCCACGCATATAAAATTACACAATAAATCAAGGATGGTTAACCTACTTCACCACGAACTTGGCCACTTTGTACCACTAGACTAATTTAATATGAGAAGGTACCAATTCATGTTTGTCTTGTTTGTCTTGGAGGTACTTTCCCTACGAGATTAACCTAGTGGTACAAAGTGGCCAAGCTCATGGTGTGGCCCAAGTCTGTGGTGAAATACGTTACAAGAGAACTAAATTGGTTTAAAACATCAAGTCAAAAAATAAATAAAAATTATTAAAAAATTGGACAATCAGGGAATCGAACCCTGGACCACCCCCAAGTGTTTCACTGATGCTAAGGGGGTATTATACCACTAAACCAATTGCCCTATTTTAAGATGATTACCGAGACCCTATTTTAGACTAAGTACTAAGCAGGGCCGCGAAAAACCATTTTAGCCGCGTTCACGGTCACCTGACTTGGCAACTCGCATTCCCCAATTTCTTCGCGACTTCGACACGATTTCAATATAATAATGCAACAGTAACTGGGCACCTATGGGATGTCGTTATCAATGTGCCAAATCATCAAGCTGTCATAAATATAGCTATGCAAGGCCAATTATACCACCCGTCAGCTCGATATCCCTAGGCATTCTAAATTTTTGTCCCAATTTTTGTCCCAATTTTTCCACCATTCTTCCCACGCTCTCAAAGCTATGTCCACCAAACCCTCGCCGCCAGAGTTCGTCACTCTATCCTCTAACGATGGATTCGAATTCATAATACCTCGGAGTGCTGCCTGTGTGTCTGGAACTATACGGCGCATGTTGGATCCAGCAAGTGAGTATCATCCTCTGAGCAAAGTCGTTTTTACACCCTATCCTTTGCAAAACCCGATCCTGACCTTTTTTTAATTAGGCAACTTCTCTGAAGCCGTCACTGGCCGCTGTGTTTTTGAGAATATGAAGTTGGTTCTTTTCTTTCTTTCTTTCTTTTTTTTTTTCTTTTTTATTTTTATTTTTATTGGTTGGGGGGAGAGGGCTGTTTTTCACTTTTGATATCTCTAGCCAAAGGACGAAGTTATTGCTGACGGACTGCTCTTCCTATCATTACTTTTATAGTGGAGTCGTACTTGAAAAAGTCTGCGAATACTTCCTCTATAACGAACGGAATAAGGGCCAAAATAACGTGCCAGACATGGAGTTCCCGCTCGAGCTGTGTCTAGAGCTATTGATTGCCGCGGATTACCTGGATAGTATGTTATGTTCCTTTCTTTTTCTTTTGAATTTATTATCATCTCTGCTTTTATGGACGGACGGGTGGATGGACGGCTAATGGTTATCTATAGCTTAAAATGAAACATAGTATATGTGAATAGTATTTTATTTTATTTTATAGAAAATGGTTAGCGGGCGTTAGCAGGCGTTTTACACATCGGGCATATGATAGACTTTATGTACAGTACAGTACATTAGGCGTGATTGAATCAAGGGAAAGATATCAATGAACTGGAATTGTGTGTTTTTTCCCGCTATCAAGTGCGTTTGACAATGATACACCGCACTGGCAAAACCAACGAAATGTCAAGGGCGGGGAGATTACCCCCCATCGACGCATCGCGTTCCCTCTGGCAAAATTGCACACATAACTCATGACGCCTTTGCACTGCTCTGCGCCGCGTCTATGTTGTTTGTGCGCCTATAGATTGAAACGTCTAATATTGCGGTGGGAAGATTGACAGAATTGGTCCTCTGGTCTTCCGTTCGTATTGTGTCTTGATGGGAGGCAGAGGCAAAATGTTTTGTCTTGTCTAAATCAAGGCCAATTCCTAGGCCAGATATTGTTCGGCAAGGACGGACGAGCCACTGGGTGAAATGTTTTGCCGCAATGAGGATACATTTATTTTTCTCGTTTTTTTGTTTGCTTGTGGCCACAGCTTTTATATATGTACTGTACCTTGTATTATATAGAGCATGTAATTCCAACATATCATTACAGGTTTTGACTTCATGCATTCTTCATTCTTCAGGCGTAAATATAACCATCCCATCCAAAAAACCCCACCAGCTAACAGCAACACTCCTATTTCCTAACTCCTATCTCCCACGCCCACGCCCACGCCCACCACCACGACGTCCGCCATTCCCCCCTCCCCTCCTGCCACCTTTATTCCCACTCCCCCCACCCTTCCCCTCGTAAACCCTCACACCAACAAACCCCGCATCCGCCACTCTCAAAAAGCTCACAACGCCCTGATCCACCACAGCCAAAATCACGTTCCGCCACCCATGCCGCAGCCGCATATACATCAGGCGCTCCATCTTCTCGCCCCGCGGTGGGTCGAGCGGTGTGCTTTCTAACAGAGCCGATAGCTCGTGTAGAGAAGGGAGGGTGGGGTTGCTGCGGGAGTCGATGACGGCGATGCGGAAGTCCGGGGTGCCCGGGGTGGATTTGCGGAAGGGAGTGGAGGGTTTGTAGACGTTGTAGGCGAGGCGGTAGGGGGGAGTGGTGGGTTTGGGGCGAGCGGGGTCAGGGTGTGTTGGGTTGTGGGTTGGGATTATGGACAGAGCGCGGTAGATGTCGTCTGTAAATTGTAATATAAAAAAAATTAAAAAAAAATTAAAAGAATGGTTAGCTCTGATGGCGGTTGGGAGGGTGGTATGTGATATGGAGGATTATACGTACGATAGTTACGATGTATACCTAGCCCGATGACGGGGCCGCGGATTAAGCAGCGTGTAGGTCCGGGTTCAAATATCGAGTTGAAAAATCGCGTCAGCAGGTTGATCAAACCTCCGCTGTGCTGCTCAGCATGCACATGTATTTTAGTTCCATTCGTCGTAGAGGCAGCAGCAACAGCAACCTGCTCAGCCGTCTCGTTGTCACCGACACTATCATCCCAACTTGGTGCGCGAATCACAGTATACCCACCCCTTCTCAGCCCTGCATAGACAATATATCGCTCCAATGTTAATCCCCCGCGTCCGAGAAAGCACGCATATGCCGCCTGTAAACTCATCGGGACCCCTTCATCCACATCCTCCACATTTTCTCCTTGTCCCATTTCTGTGTCAGCGCTTGCAGTCGCATCTCCATCTCCCGGCTCTCCCGCCGTAGGCGCAGGCCACCGGATATCCAAACTCCCTCTTTCCAGCAAATACAGCGCTTCTTCGGGTAACAGCCACACGCGATTCCAGTGGTCAGATCGGCCGACGGTTCTAAAGTGCTGACCCCGCGGGCTGGGGACGCAGACACAGGTGCCCCTCCCAATGCCGTGGGGCGGCGGTGTTTTCTTTTTTAGGGGCACGATCAGTTCCTTATCTTTATCTTTATCTTTATCCTCCTCCTCCTCCTCATCACGCTTTTCCTTCCGCTTTTCTTCCAATGGTTCTTGTCGTTCTTTTACTACCACCTGCTCACCACTCTCTTTAGCTGCGCTGCTAGGTCCGCCAGCATGTGCCGGTCTCAACAACCCTGTCGGACAGTAGATACCCACAACGCGTGTTTTTGGGTTATGTAGTCTTGGATACGCGAGCGCATTGTGCATGGCATCGCGCGACGCGGCGAGGACATCAGCCTGGCGAAGTGTCGGGTTCGGTTCGAAGTCCTTTTCTCCCCGGCGTGGGAGGGAGGCGGGTTGGTTGGGGTCAGGGAGGCTAGAAAGGGGATTCATGGGTTAGCGGGGGATGGGGCATTGAACTTGTTTATTTAAAAGGGGGAGAGAGTAATGGCTTGCTACGAACAAGGACAGAGAGTTTAGGAAGCGGAAGTCTTGGGTTTCGTCGGATAGGTCTTGGTCTACGTGGGTGGATTGGTCCTGGGAAGTGGAGGGGGGTTGGATGAGGGCGTCTTCGTCGACGTCGGCCATTGTGTGTATGTTCGGGATGGGGATATATTATTTGTAGAGGTATTTAATATCGCCCTCGTTGACTTTTGATTTAGTGAAAGCGTATGATTGGGGTTGCGATCGGAACGGTATCGCATGGGTGGTGAGTCGGAAGTATTGGAGCTCAGAATTCTTCATGGAAGCTAAACAAGGATGGGGATTCCTTATCGATAAGGAATGGGAATATCTTGTATGCAGATAACTACTATTTATCCCTGACATCGGCTCATCTTTATCAGAAACTTCAAGGATATAATAAAAAAGATTAGATAAAAATCTAGAAAAGCTATTATTTCACTAATCAATTCAATATTTTTTATTTTATTTATAACTATATCTCTATATGCGCGAGCCTCCTTGATCACTCTTTAGACCTCCCCTCCACCCCCACACTTTTAACACACTTTTAACACACTTTTAACACACATATATAAGCATCATTTCTGTATAAAGATGCAACCCTTCCCAGAGGCTGTTGCCTCTGCGAAATCCAACCTAATCCCCCAAGTAAGCCTTTCAATACTTTCCAGCAAAGCCACAGCCATATAATCCCCATCCAGCTCCCCTTACAGTACCTGCTCGTCTTTTTAGATATCCACAAACCTCTCCAACACCCTCTCGACCTTCGGGCCTACCTTTGCCCAGTACGCTGCCGTGCTGGAAATGTTGAGGGAAAGTATTCGGGAACTGGAGTTGGAGAGGAAAAAGGAAGAGGTGCAGGGCATTGTCGCTTTGAATAGCGGTGGTGGGGATGACACAACAACGGCGGATGTCATCGAGGGGCTGAGGGAGTTGTTGGAAAAGGGATTGAAGCTTTAATTAAATGAATTTACGAATGTTTTTGAGAGATGTTTAGATTTATGAAGAAGGTGATGATGAATGATGAATGATGAATGATGAAAATTTGATTTTATGATAAGTTATTTTTTTGTATCTTACTTTTATAATATTTCTATTGATTCATTTATATCATAGCACGGTCAACAATACTCGCATGCTGAAGTTTACAGAACATGTATCGGGATACAGAATATATGAAATGTAAACCTTGATATATGTATATGCCATAATTGAATGCCAGAGTGACTGTTCACTATGCCTCATCTTCCTTGTCAAAAGCGTCTGTGCAATGCCCAGCTCAGACCAGGCGTGAAACATAATAATTGGGAAAAGGGATAAAATTAGAGATATAATGGATATAATGAAGTTATCGGAAAAGAAAGGAGGACAACTCATCGATGGAGAAGATCAGTAGAAAGTGGGGTTTCAAAAGGAGTAGATATACGAGAATAGAATAAAAGAAGAAATCAAGATGTGGGGAAAGAGAAGAATCAGAACTAATATTCAAGCGCCGGCACCCGCTCCCAGTTCATACTTCATCCCATCAAACAAAAATGGATAGAGGAAGTGGAGGGAGAGACAAAAAAAAGAGACAAAAAATAAACCTAACAGAAACAGGCGCCAACTGCAAAGTCCCAAATGATAATGTTCATAAAAACTCCAATATACTCCAATGCTAGTGCCACAAAAACAAGAAAATAAGTGTGCAAAACAAAACGCGGAGAGGTATATCCAAAAAAAATATCCCCCCAGTTTCCCTCCGCCCTTAGTCCCAGGGTCAACGTGCCATGATATATACGGCACGACCTGACCTGATCCGACCGCATTGAATGAGAAATCGATAGGAGAAAAGGAAATGAAAGAGAAAAAGACGAAACGTAACGAAACGAAACATGGAGAGCATGTGGGTGAAAGTAAGAGGTAAGGATCGGGGACAAACAGGCTGGGAACTTTGTTATTTAGAAAGCCAGCTCGCTATAACGCTAGATTAACAGGGTATGTATTGTGAATGACGGCGATAGGAGGGTTTCCCCTAAATCAAAGTGTGCCGAGAGATAGAAAGGAACGAGTCTTGAAGTGCGTAGTAACGGGGCCTACGGCGGTATCGTAATCGTAGGTAGATAGTTGAGTTAGAATCAAGTGGGAAAATTCGATTGGAATCTGTAGTCGTTTCCGTGTCAGTGTCCCTCAGGCACCTCAACTCCCCTTCCCCCGCCTTCTCCGTTGCTATTTTGTTTTGTATTTTGAATACTTTTATCGCCTTTCGGAATCTTTGATTTGTTCCTTTAGGGGCATGTACATGTGCATGTGCATATTTCTTTTTATCCATAAATAGAAGGGCAAAGCACGACGGCAAGACGATATAATCCGCCTTGTAAGGTAAAAAGGAGTAAAAGTGAGATGGAATACCGATCCGGCCTAAACATCAGATGAGATGTTACCATCGTTGAGGTTGGGATTATTTTATATTTATATATATGTAATTTTTAGCGGTGGAGAAAAGCTGATAAGTCGTCATTCGATCACTGGCTTTTTCACATTGCCGACTATGGCTACGCCTAGGTATTTCAGAGCTTGAGGGTCGTGAACTCGGATTATCGTCGGGAGAGGTAGCATCGGGTTGTCTGGGTTAATGTGTCTTGCGTCTCTGGCGGCTTGTTCGATGGCTTCCATTTCCTCCTTGCATCCAGCGTGGTCAAGTGGGCATACCACAATGGGCTGTCGCAAGACGATATCTCTTGCTGACGTTAGATGGGCCTGGTTGGAAAAAAGTTAGCAGACATTGTTCAATTAAGTTTGAAAATAAGTTACAATCCACCGCACCTTTACCGTTAGGTAGTATTCGATTTTATATAGTGACGCGGTAGTAGTAAAGCCGTTCACAGCGTACATTGGGAATGCCGGTTTCCCTCGCGGTAGGATTCCTTCTGCGTCTCTTAGGTCCCTTGAGGGAAACACGAGGCCTAGGTTGGTGATATATCCGGCCTCGGGCAGCTTCAGATTAACGCTCTCTGTTCGTTTGGTGAGGGACTTGGTTTTACGTTGCGGCTCGTCGCCTTCATGGTTATAGATGATCTCTTCATCGATGGAGATGGTGATTTTTTGTATTGTGACTCGTCGAGCCTTATTCATCCAATCCGGGTTTGGAGAAAGCTTGACATATACGCTGACTGGATCCATTGGCCCGTACGACCACCGCGGAAGTGAAATGCCTAGTGTTACTAAATGGTCTGTTACTTTTTCGGATGATTCTGGCCGATTATACATGCCAAATGTCGAAAGTGTGTCATATCTTGAGATTGGAACGGGAAAAGCGTATTTCTTCTGTTCCGACGGGCCTTGCTGCACCATTACGACTAGCTCATAGTACGTCTCCGCCGTCCGACTGGGTAACTGTAGACTTGGTGGAGGCAGCCGCCGTGACGACTCTTGTCCGGCTTTGCCAAAAGGAATAAATAACACGAAAGGAAGGTCCATGGCGATTATTTCTTCATGGTCGCGGCCCATTGCGCATCTAAAAAGCAGCATCTCTTTTCCCACGATATCCGTCAACTCCTTCCGAGGCGCTGCTAGATGCCTCTTCGTTACCGAATCTGCGGAAGGGTGTATAGTTTCTCTGCGCTGGAGGCATATTGTGACCATGGAGATGTTGACTGGTGCTGAAATACCGGCGCTGGGGCGGATCTCGACCTTGCCTTCGATGCGCGGCTGTAAATTTTTTAAAAGTTAGCGACGAGTCGTAAACCTAGCGCCAGATTGTCTCTCCACCAGCCAGCCTCCCTTCCACAACAACTCTGAAAGGTGGAGAGGAGTTTAAAGACTGCGGCTGTGGCGCTTTTTAAAAAGGGGGAGGAGGGGAACCTACCAACGTCGCGGATATGCCAGGGTAGCCAACGAGAAAATTACCGTTGGGGGGCCCTGACACACGCACGAATGCGGCCATATTGCTCCGGAGCTTCCTCCTAATTCACCATCAGAAGTGGACAGAGGGACCCGATGTGTTTCAGGAGTGGTCTGCAGCAGTAGTTGTCGATAGCGTTGATTGCGGAAGACTTGGAGTTGGCACATGAAGAGTTTAAAATGAAATGGAATGTAGGCTTGGGTATGTTCTATCTCCCCGCCCTCGCTGGCTTGGGTGGGTTTCTGCCGCCTTATCGCAGGGGGGGGTAATATGACGAATCGCGGTGCGGGCGCTTAGGAGGGATAGAATGGAACAGAAGGCCAGCCCTAAGACAACAGGAGGTTATGTTGGGAGAGACAGGAAAGATGCGGTCAACACGACTCCAGGGGAGAAAATGGTTTGATTGTGGAATCCTTCCCGTGCGAATGAGGTCGGACCAGTGATGGTGTGTGCAGTGTGTGCAGTGCGTGCTGGGCTGAGGAAGACAGGGCGAGAAGCGCAGCCCTGGAGACTTGAACAAGCAGCTGGCTGAGACGCCTATTGGTGGCTGGGCAGACAAGTAAGGTTTGTCAGGGATTGGCTTCAGTTGAGGGGCAGGGAGAGGAGGTTTAGAGCAGTGGAAAGTGCTGGACGAGAGGGTGTTCGCGGTTATAGCTAATTGTTTCCTTTGCAGGAGTGGTGGTCTACTGGGTGAAACAGAATTCGATGGGATGGATAGGGGATGGGGGCTAGAAAAGGCGGAATTTAATAAACACGAGGTTAAAGAATGGGCTAGAGGCGGAGTGGCCGGTGGGTGGCTTCAACGGTTGGGCGTTTTTGTTTGTTTACTTGCAGGAGGCAGTTTTGATGGTCGCCTTGTCATTGTCCACACAGTCTCCGGAACAACAACACCAGCAACTCGTCTCTTTTGCGTTGTCGTCAAGAGACGAGAGTCAGTGATGATGGTGATGATGGTGGTGATGATGATGATGATGATGATGATGATGATGATGATGATGATGATGATGTTGTTGCAGTTGATGAAAGTGTGTGGAAAAAAGGAGAGCTGCCTTGTATTATTTTGTACTGTACAGTACGCCTTGAAAGGGGACTCTGTTATTGAAACAAACAGCATGTACTCGGTACAAGTTCTGTGGGACCTTCTGCCCGGATTTTCCGACCTTATTTGAGCCTCGCCCTTGTACTGAATACCGCCGTCATCAAACAACACAACCGTATCGGTCCATACACCCCGTTCCAGCCACCATATAATACACGTGCCTTCGCTTCCCCCAAGATCTACATCTTGGAAATATCTGTCGTTTACTCTTCTTTTTTTTTTTTATACAGAATTGTGTATTCCTTCATTGATGTAATATCTACTGACTATTTTCTGTTTATGATAGATAGCCCCAGGGCCCGACTTCACCTTGCCATCTCCATCTCCTGAAGCATGAACTAATACCGGTAACATAACTACAGGGTGGTCAACTCGCCATGCCAGATATGCAAGTTCCCAATATTTTTTGTGCGCCAGGGAATGGATGGAGGTTGATCGCCGTCGTCTAACTAACTACCCCAGCATAATTATTCATCTTGGGTTTTGTTCCGCGAGAAAACTCCACTCCGCTTGTGACAAGTGTTGTAACAGTTTTTCTCTATCCATTTTCGGAGCCTCGCGAAAGGGCCTACCCTGTGCAGTGTAAATATGTTGGCAGTAGTGTGCAGAAGGGGAGAATAAGAATTCGCCAAGCAAGGATACTTATTTCCTTGACCAGGATGCAGTTGAAAAAGGGATAAGCCCAAACCAGTTAGTGATACGAATTATTGGGCTGCTGAAGGGTGGGAAGAAGCCAAGGGAAAATTCTATCTTTATCTCTCCGGCTCCCCCCCTTTTTCGACCTTGGACTCGGTTATGTTCCAAAGACTCAGCTAACTAGCTTAGGGCTAGTTGAACTCACCCACGCCAACACGAGGTTGAGGCTCAACTGCCAAAGGATCCACCAGTTCGTTCCATGCCCTTGTCCGTTGGGGACCAGAGAGCGCACTGCTTGTGTGTTCAGGGGAGGAAAAAATTTGACAACGCAAGCAACACCAATTTTGCCAATTTGCCCAATTGCCCAGCCGCCAACGCCAGGTACTAGTATTTGTTTATCGAGAACCCAGATGAAACCCATATATGTTGGCCACTGACAAAATTTATGGCGGGGCCTCCCTCGTGGCAGTTGACATTAAAAACTGACCCATATCAATCTCCTGTCACCACTTTTAATGATCCATCCAGGGAGATTAAAGCCCCGGCCTCAAGGCTGCAGAAGCGGGGAAGACAGCTGAATGTCGTTCTCCATCTTCATGCGCTGTATGTACTATATGTATGTACCTAGGTATGGGGTCGATTCCCTCCATTTTGCAGCCCGAAACCTCATTGATGGAACACATCACTTGATATCCAACTTGTGACCAGAGCCATGGTAGGTTTTTATGAGTGTATGAGCCCTGACTCTTCATATTGTCCCCTTCTTGTAAGAAAAGCTAAACATCTATATCACATGTCTTCTATCATAGATCCTCCGTCCACTGATCTTCCGAAACCAACCATCCCCAATGTCAAGGCTGGATATTCACCGTCCAGGGACACATTCCTCCACCCATGACACAACTGATTAAAGACTATTGTTGCAACTTTCAAACTGGTAGGGTGGAGAGAAGAAAACTTTATCCAGTTGAACAGTGCTTGTGACATCATTGCCAGAAAACATGGAATTGTGTACTGTTACTTTCAAGATTCTTGACATTGCAGGTTGAGCATGATTGCAATGGCCAAGTTTTCATTGCCTGAATTCTTGAAGCTAGACATCACTCTCAATTCAGCTTCCAAATCAAATAGAAAATTGGTGACCAAATTATGCAACCCTTTTTATTTTAACAACAAGAAAGAATTATTAATCCTTTTCTTTTGTGTGGACAAGCATTATATCCATGAGGTTCGTGTGTATGATGTTTTTTCCAAGTCAATGGCACAGCTAGTACCCAGTTTCTATGGGTCATATTCTTTGAACATTCCGGCTGAGGGACCTGCAATGCGCACTGGTCAACTTATTCTGATGGAGCACATACCTGGAATATCAATACAACAAATCAATTCAGAAAGATTTCCTCGCTCCTCTCACCAAGAGATCATGAAATCAGTGATTGACTTGGAAAGTTTAGTGTACAAACAGGATATCCTACTCATGAATCTAAACCCTAGAAATGTCAATATGGTGGAGAAACCTGGGTTAGATTCCAAATGAAATCTTCTGTTTCTTGACTTTGCGGAAATTCTTTTCAGCCGGAGAAGAGATGATCCAGTTGTTTTCAAATAAAACCTGTTTCTTGGTCTGTATATCTCGCCTCGTTTCCGGTGGAATAAAACTATGGCAATGCAATCAAATGACTGGATTTATTAGGGTTGGCGCCGTTGGATTGAAGAAATGCATGCTCACACTACTACATCAATCACGCAAGAAATGTGGGACACCTACAGCTGATGAATGGAATTTTTTGTTTGCTTCACGCTGCTCGTGGCAGAATCCTAAGTTTTTCAACTTGATTCTCGCACAATTGGGGGCGGGCTCAAAGAGCTTGGTTGAAGAGCCCAGGTGGACGCTGGCAGTGAGGTGGGGGTATGAGGCTGTTATCGTGTTGTTGGTTACGATGGGAGTTCCTGTCAAATGTGCCCCAATGAAAGAGTGACTACCAAAGCTGAGGAGCAGTGTGCTTAGAAAGGGGAATATAACTGCGATACGCTTTGACGACAGATTAGAGTGGATGCCGGTATATGGTAGGAATAAGCTAATAAGATTATATATGTAGGACGGGAAGCCTACCATGGGACCTATTGATGGAGTATGGTATGATGAGCACTTGGAAGTGCGACAGCGAATTTGGTGGGTTTCAGTTCAGAGTCCCGGTCAGAATGATAGCAGAGGCCAGAAAAAAGGTGACAGCAGAAGGGAAAGCGGTGGAAGTATGTACACACCATATTCTTTTTGCTTGTTATTGGTTTCTTACCTTACACATTATCTTTTCTAAAATCTCTCGTATGTTTATATAGTTTAGATGGAATTAATGCTAGTATTGAATAATACGCAGGAGTACATGCAATAAATGGATATAACTTCCATGGTGGCTGCTCCCCGCTTCCGTTTCCTCTAATGTAGTAGCCATTTAGCCAGGCCTCGATAACATTTCAATTTTTAATGGGCACGTTCGAGAACCAATTAAAGTATGTTCTGCATTTTGCATCAGACTATAACTTCTAGAGCTGTGGATATGCCTGTACCTGGCTGGAGTTAACGGTGAACGAAAGGTGATAATTCCGGCGTCGGTCTTTTGGATGCAGCTAGGTTTTTCGTGCAATCGTCACCATCTGGTGTTGGATTTCGAGCATATCAGGGGTGGCTGCAGAGCGGGAAAGTACTGTATACACCTGGGCAGTAATCTTTGATTGTAACCCAAAGGGGGGGCTTGTAGCCAGTTCGTTGCTAGTGGTCTAAAGAACAGGCTGAGGAGTGTTTAATAATGATCATGATTGGCTTCAGCGACAAATGGCGGACTGTTCAACGAGCGCTTTTGACCGCAGCGCTTCATTGAAGGATGATAGGAAGTGGTTGATCTTACCTAGGTATACTCTGTACTCCTTAACTAGAACAGTTTGATGGCTAAGTTATCAATCAGATAAGATTTTATCATGTGATATTCTCCAGGTTCCTTTCTCAAATCATCGCACCAACAGGAGAACATCGAGTACTCCTAGGATTCTTACCGACTCGAGAGTTACTTATTGTTTGTTGGGGGGGATTCAATTTATAGGGTGTTTTTTTCAGTATGTCCGTAACGGTAAGCCATCAACTATTCCACCATTTAAACCAAAACCCCGAATATTTTCCCACCCACTCATAGCCACAGCTGACATATATTCCCCGCGATCCCAGCTCCATACCACCCATGGCGACCTCAAAGTAGAAGTGTTCCATGAAGCGACACCAAAGACTGCAGAGGTATGTATTCTCTACAAGTTAGCCAAATCAGTAACCCGTTCTTTTCATCACCTTGGCTAACAAAAAAGCGACTGATACGCAGAACTTTCTCGCCCTGTGCGCATCAGGCGCATACGACAATACCCCCTTCCACCGCCTAATTCCCTCCTTCATGGTTCAAGGCGGCGATATCTCCCTCTCAAAAAACAAAAACACCTCCCCTCTCCCCTTCGACATCCCCAAAGGTGGCACATCCATCTATCATCCCGCCCCCTTATCCCATGAAATCCACCTCCCTACCATCCGCCACAACGCTCGCGGCATGCTAAGCATGGCGAGCAAATCATTGAAATCTCAATCTACTTCTGGCGTCACGGAGACGACGGAGGTTAATGGTAGTCAGTTCTTCATCACGTTTGCGCCTGCGCCGCATTTGGATGGGAAGAGTACCGTTTTTGGGAAGGTGTTGGCAGCTGGTGAGGGCGAGCCGGGTGGGGAGGTGTTAGAGCGGTTGGAGAAGGCTAAGGTCAAAATAGATAAGAAAGGGAGGGTTGTGCAGCCGTCGTCGTTGGGGGAGGAGGAGGTGAGGGAGCAAGGCTGGGAGGCTGTTGGGATTGAGAGGGTGACCATTCATGCGAATCCGTTTGCGGTATGACCGGGTGGAAATCCTTTTTAATTTGGAGGGTAGGTAGTGGGACGTGGATATGATATCCTATGTTGGATTTGATTCACTTGATGTGCGAAAATTCTGGCACGTGGGATATGTGTGGCTGGCGGGGGGTCGACTTGCATTTTTTTTTGATTTTTTGATAGAGGCTACACAAATGCTCCCGTCTCAGGATTACAGGGACCATATGTAACCCAGATGGCCAAGTGTCCCCCACCGAGCTTTGCAGGAATATTTTCTCGCAACACGCTTGATTTTGCTTCGTATATGAGAATGCGGAGTAGATCAATGCCAGACAGATCGCGTTTGGTTAATTGATTCCACATATATTCTCTTGGTGAGGAATTAAAATTCCTCAAATAGGAAACGGGAAGAGGGTGAAGCGGTTTACAAATGGATGGGATGTACGATAAAATAGGCTATCTTATGATATGGTGGAAATATATTGCTTCGGGGAGTTATTCTATTAATTTTCTTTTTCTAGCTTCTGAACAAATTTATATACAACCAACAAGGCGCTAGCGGCATGAAGAACATCGGACTCCTTATATAGCAAGGGAAGAGATATATGGACCTTTGTTGGAGTATGGAAGGTGGCAAGTGGGGTAAAAGGGTTGCAGGGAGATAGGGAGATAGGGAGGATTGTACAGAGACACAGGGATGCCACTTCTTAATGTTCATATCCACTGCCTTCGTAAAAGGAGAAGTCATATCAAAAAAGGGGGGAAACATGGAATGTAACAATCGTTATGATTTTTGCTCTGTTTCAGCTTTGTCATCAGCTTCATAACCCTCGGTCTTCATATCTTTCAAACCTAACTCATCCTCTTCCTCATCGGTGCGCGTGTACTCCTCAATCTTAAGTCGCGGATCTGGTTCCGGAGTATAGAGATCTTGCACATAGCTGTTGGCAAGCGGGTCCTCCAGCGTAATATTAAACTTCAGTTCACCTTTGATAGCGGAATCGAGGCGCGAGAAGAATCGATCCCAGATAAGCTTGTCGTTCTGCTGCATGGAGTCGCCGGGCGCAAGGTCTTCATCTCCCGTCTCGAAAATTTGCCCATAAAGTTGGTCACGAACTTGAGTGAGAAGGCCCTCTACGGTTGTGAATCTCCCTCCAAGGGTACCTGGCTGGACAGAGAGATCGAGCTCGCTGCTCGCCAAGGCACAGGTGTCTGATTTCAAAATGTCGCGAGACAGGTCCTCCAGTCCTGCTACTTCTAGAGTGACTCTTCGACCCTTTTCTGGGATAGAGCCGCCTGTTTTCACTTCGTTGGTGCGATATCCGCAATGGTCACAAACAGTGCTCCAGATGAACACCTCTTTAAAGTGTGGGATGCTGACTTTCTGCATGTTAACGACGCAGACCTTGCTGCAACCGGGGCATTCTGATGGAAGGGTATAAACTTGGCCATCGATGATATCAAGGTCGTCGGGATCACCTGCTGACATGATCATGTTTGCATCCTCCTCGGGTTTTCCTCCCCCTTCTGCGGAAAGCCCAAGTTCCTCGTTTTGTTCTCGAGTCCTCGGGTAGTCTTTGCGTTTATTCTTTCCTCCTTCATCGTGTGGTGCCGGCGAGATCCATGAGTTTCCAGTCGGATCATCGAGGGAAATTGTGAAAGGGAAGGAAGATCCTTCAATCATCAGCTTCAGTTTCTGAATGACGCCCTCAAGTGCTTTATATAGTTCTGGATCGACCTGTTTGCGAGCGGGCTGCTCAGCCTCCAACTGGGACAAAATTTTGGTTAAAATTCCCTCGATATTGGTGAATTGTCCCGATTCCTTTGGCATTTCAATCCCTAAGGTTTCGAGTCGGAATATAGCTGAATCGCCCTTGACAACTTGACGTTCGAAATCTTTCATGGTCGTCACCTCAAGAGTATATTTTGTGCCCTGCTCTTGAATCTCGCCAGCGGACTTAATGGAGTTATTCTTGAAGTGGCAATGGGGGCACTCGAAGGACTCTAAAAGGACGTCGCGGAAAAAGGGAATTTTGATCAGAAGAAGCTTCGTAACTCCCTAGATTTTGATAATCGTTAGATAGGATTCAATTTAGATTGAGATTGAGATATATATATCGACGGTTATACCTACGTTTTCCTGACAGTTCATACAAAGGCTTTCCAGTTGCATTAGCCCGGTATCATCATCAGTTTCGATTTTGTTGTGGCTATCTCTCTCATCTTTATCGGCCTGTTTCTGGGCGGCGTCGATGGGATCCATTGTTCCCGCCTGTGAGTTAAGCTCCACCGATTTGTCTTGTGCGTTTAAGGTAGAAAGAGATTGTGTGCTTTGGGTTTCCTTGGTCTCGTTATTGGTAGCCATGTTCGTGAAGTCGAAAGAGAGGAAGACTGAAGGGGGAAGTTCTGGGGACTTTTGATCCCACTTCATACAGGCGCCCTGATATTTCGTTGTGACTTCGCTGTGCTGTGACTCAATTCTGACTTATGAGATGACCGTCAAAGAGTGCTTAATGATTATCTCACTTCCCTGTCTCTCTAGTCGTGGCAGCTGATGACTGACTTAAATAAGTAACTATTGTAACTATTCCTTGTGTTGGTTCTCCAACTACCAACACTGAAATAAAATTCCCTTTGATTAAAAAAAAAAGTGGCGGCAGTGACGCTAATCCATACTCGATCTAGGTCAGAAGGTTCCTTTAACAAAATACCCCGCGCTAACTGCTTTAGGATCGGAACGGATAAACTCCATTCCGGCCATCAATGTTGGAGAAAGTCCAGCAAATCCAGAGACGATGATGGGGAGGTCTGAGGCTGCACGCGCTGCTTGCCTGCTGCTAGCGCTGCCATGAGGCCTTGCTGCTTGCGAGCTTTCGCTCTCTTCTTGCTGCTGAGATTATCCGTAGATTTCTGTAACGTAGTGGTGCCGGTGGATTCAGTGCCCAGCCTTTCGGTATCTAGTCTCCCTGTTTGAGAGGGTGTCTGAGCTGCTGATGGAGGTTTCCTGGCTTGTCCAGGTTTGATAACACTCTGCAATGATACGAATTTCTGGCGATGGCATCGCAGACATCTGTATATAACAAATGGAGAGGACCCAAGTGACAAGGTTTGTTCCTTCGAAGCCAAGTGACCTCTATTGCGACGCTTCATCTCACGACTGCATTTGATAGTGATGGTTTTTGAAGAATCAGGGGTTCTGATACTTCCACAGGCGCCACATAATTCACGATGTTGGGCAACAGACAACCGCTTTGACTCATCGCGGAGGAGCTGGTTGTGAATTGCCAATAGGTGGGAGGAGGTTGAAGGGCTTTGAGTAGCAAGGTAATGCGCAGAATTTTTCAAAAATTTTAGCTGGGTAGTAGATACGGACGAAGACATATTAAAAAAGAGAAGCATTAGCTACTTCTGTATCTTCGGAAGCGAGATTAGGATGATTAGGATCCAATGGGAGGTTCAAACAAACAAAAAAAAGAAAAAGAATAAGAGGAAGATGCCAAGAGCGAGAGCCCTAATATCAATTAGGCAAGGTCGCTGTGGTTTGGCGAATTTTGTTGGAGGTTGCTACGGCTACTGCAGCCACGTGGCCACCCAATCCTATTTGTAGAACCTCGCTAGCTAGAATAGAATACACAACAACGTTATCCTCCTATAAATTTACCTATCTAGGTAAAGTTACTAATCACCCGATTGAGCCTGGCCTACTTTGGCCACAGAACACGAATTCAGTGTTGGATGATAATTACCTTGCCAACACTGAAGAATTAACAGACCAAATAAACGAATCAGGCTCAGATTACGGCCGAATGCTAAATTCTTTAGGTGCATGAGCTGGTAAGCGGCCTGCTAGTCTGCTAGTGCTGCCTTCATTGAGAAATCAGAGCATTCCTAGCGAGCTTCAATACTATGTAGCAATAACCTGTTTACATGTCCCATTATTGATGAAATAATTTTCATTGCATGGGCCTCCACTTGAGTGCCAAGGTAGGTAGGTTGATACTTATGAGACGGAGGATAAGACGGAGAGTGGAGCTAGCATAATATGCACATATATAGGGAGGAATTAATATAGAGATATATGGTATTGTGGTCTGTGTGCTCTGAGCTCTGACCTAGCTAAATATCTATGGGTTTTCCATGGCTATTTATACCCGTGAATCCATCTTAGGAGTGATTTACATGCTATATTGATCGTATCGTGATATTCTCAGCTGAGTACCTCTGACTTTGTAGAAAAATCAATGTAATGGCGAATATATTAAAGATCGGCGAAGATGAGGGCGTATTTGGTGGAGATTCCATCGGAGTTCGCCGTGTGGCAATTAGTGTGGCAATTGAACATGTGCGTATGTCTTAGCCAACGAATGTGTGGCGATAATCTCATGTTTCACAATACTTAAACCTTTCCATGTTGACTGACTGACTGCCAGTGCCTTTGGCGAGATTTTGACTTCGACTGTTCTCCATCGGTACGGAAAAAAGAAACACTCGATGAAGCCGGTCCAGGGTCCTGGCGACTGATGACTGCCTTCTGGCTGGTATTATTGAATCATTAGTTGACAGTCTCTGGTTGCGGTGAACCCAAAGCGCGTCCCTGTGTCTGGATATTCCAGCTACTACCCGAATTGATGGGGTGGAGGGAGAAGAACCTATTCCTCTTTTTTAATTTGTGGCTTGAATATTGTCCTTATCATCGGCGACTCCGTGGTCCTGGCCAGATTAACTACCGAACAATTTAGCCTCATGAATGCGAAGGGCGGAAAGGGATCAATCTTCTCCAGGTTTACACGCCGTTCCCCGCAAACTTGGGGAAGATGGTTCCAAACTCCTGTGCGGGGTTAGCGCGTAGCTCATCCTCGGTGCGGGCCTGGGCGGTCTAGGCAAAGCGCTAACCACTGAGTTCGAGATAATAATCTGAGAGTCTGATTCAACAACCGAACGACTTCTACAGGGTTGTGACTGAAGTTTCTGAGACTGGTGCTTGAAATAGACTCCCTACAAGGTCCCCAGCCGCCTAGTTACCTTGGTTGTTTGCAACGTGAAGCAGTTGAGATGACGATGGACTTTTCACCACCTATGCTCTGAGCTCAATTTGTATCCAGAGTGGAATTGAACAGCAGCAAGCCTTCGGAGCATATTTCCCAAAACATGGTAGCGTAGGTTTTATTACCCACCGCCACAGCATCTGTCAATGAATGGCCATGCTGAGAATGTTCGCACCCATAAACTATCTGATCCACTGCGAACATGTTCGTTCTCTCCACGCCGCAGTATCTACCCCGGAATTGAAGGCTCAGTGGCAAAATTTAGAGCCAAAAGCTCGTGGCTGTCAGTCATTTTGCCGAACTTCTTTGCCATATGGCAAGCTAACGAGGAACCGTCCCATACCAGCAGAAGGGGAGAAGTCGATAAGTGGACACCTCTGATAATCCTCCGACGAATCAACAACCACGATCGGCCGTGTCCCAACCCCATTCCACTCTATAGGAAGGGGGAGAAGAGAGAACTCACGCACTTCTCCCCCTTGTCTGGAACTTCGAGTTTGATGCCAATTGGTGTCAATTTGTATCCACATTATCCTCGTACACTGCTCGGCCAAAATCTGGCTATTCCTCAGGAAATATCGATTTACCCGCGGTTCCAGATCGCCTCTCCAGGAATGCATCATTTGCGCGTGGGCATGGTTGTGGGGACACACCCAGTGCGGGGAAAGTTGTTGCCATATATAACTCTATGGAAACCACAAGCTAGATGCAAAGTACACGACAAGTTATGGGCTTCAATTTGCCCAACAAACTACCATTTCCTCTTTGAACAGCCATAATATCCTCATTCTCCCTCCCCCCCGGCCAACACTCCTGCCCAAAATGTCTAGTGACCCAGAGAAAGTCTCTGACGGGGCCTCCGTTGACCATGTCGACAATACGGCTGAGGACCCTGGCAATATCGACGTCGACGAAGTATATACATTCGCGGAACAGAGGAAAATAGTTCACCGTGTCGACCGCCGGCTCGTGTCTATGTGCGGCCTCGGCTATTGCATCAGCTTGATGGACCGGACGAACTTGTCAGTCGCTGCCATTGCCGGCATGAACAAGGAACTCAAGCTGAATGTTGGCTTTCGATATGTTCGTGGTCCCGAATTTATTGAGCTAGGTTCATTTTTGCTCCTTTTGCTAATAATGCTTCTTGCCCACGTAGTCTCTTGTCGCTCTGGTATTTTTCATCACGTATATTGTCTGTCAACCGCCAATGACAGCGGTTATACGCAGAGTCGGGCCAAGGCTCTTCATCAGTGTCATTGTGCTTACATGGGGAATCTGTTTAATTGTAAGTATTATTTTCACATCTTCCACTTTAATGACAATTCAAAAGGCGTTTTTTAGACAATAAAAAGAAGAAAAGAAAAATTCTCATGTGGCCTTATTAATGTATCTGTCTGTGCTAGGGTTTTGGTCTGTGTAAGAATTGGGAACAACTTACAGCACTCAGAGCCCTTCTGGGACTCCTGGAGGCGGGATTTTTTCCAGGGACAGTGTACCTCCTATCGACCTGGTACTCGAGATACGAGGTTCAGAAGCGTTATTCAATTTTCTACCTGATTGGATGCGTGGCCGCCGCACTTTCTGGTATCCTCGCGTTTGGTTTCAGCCAGATGGCCGGTCTTCAAGGGATGGACGGCTGGAGGTGGATTTTTATTATGCAAGGTCTCGTGAGTAACTGCTACCGTATTTCACTGTGACCTTCGTTTCCTTATTTATAGGGTCCCTTTTTAAATTATAATTAAAAAAAGAAAGAAAAGAAAAAGAAAAATCACTCTTTCCTCATTTTTGTACAACTGGAAGAGCTGACAATCTCTGATAGTTAACCATTGTCGTTGGAATTCTCATCTATATTTTCCTCGTGGACTTTCCCGACAAGGCTCATAAAGCATGGAAATTCCTGACTCAAGACGAATGTGCCTTCGTCATACGACGATTGAACAAGGACAGAGGCGATGCTGATGCCGAAGCATTCACCATTGGAAGATTCCTCCGTCCTGCACTAGACTTGAAAATCTGGGCCTTCGGCATGATATTTTTGTATGAAACCTCCCAAGCCTTTTTCTTTCCTTTTCCTTTTTCGAAAGAGGTCCCCATTTCTAACCGAAATCCCACACCAGCTGCTTGACCACCGTCACCTACGCCATCGCCTATTTTCTCCCCATAATCCTCCACGATAACATGGGCTTTGGCGTTGGCGAATCCCAATGCCTCGTCGCACCGCCTTACGTCGTGGCAGGTATCCTAATGTTCTCAACCTCTTGGGTAGCCGACAAATACAAAATGCGGGCACCTATCCTCGTATTCAACAGTGTCATTTCCATAATTGGGTTGCCCATCATGGGATTCGGGAAGGGCAGTGCCGTGCGCTACTTCGGCGTGTTCCTGGCCACTGCCGGTGTCAATGCCAACATTCCGTGCACGCTGGCATACCAGGCCAATAACATTCGCGGCCAGTGGACGAGAGCGTTAGCTAGTACCACGCTCGTGGCTATGGGTGGGATTGGAGGAATTGCGGGGAGTTTGGTTTTCAGGTCGCAGGATGCGCCGCAATATATCCCTGGCATTTATGCTGCTATTGCGTGAGTTTTTTTATCCATCCGGCTTGCAGAAAGAATGATTGTAGAGAGATAGTTTCTCAACAGGGAAAATTAATCGCTAACTTGAGCTACTTTTCACTACTGTAGCTGTCAAATTCTCCTCCTTATCATCGTTGCGTCGTTGAGCCTTTACTTCTGGAGGTGCAACAAAAAGGCAGACCGTGGAGAAATGGTCCTTGAGGGATCGCCAACTTTCCGATACACCATATAGATCCATTCAAACGGCAGGGCATGGCAATTATAGCTAGTCAGTACTGGCGTCTGGCCCGGGAAATTTGTCTCGAGATTTTTTTTTTCCTTCTCCTTTTCATTTTTTGGAAACGACTAGGTGCGAATGTTCCTAAGGGCTAACCTAGGGATTTTGGGCTGGATAGATATGGAAGAGTAAGGCTCTTATATCAGTTTTCATTCCAACAGCAGGTTATTGTATAGAAATGCAAGAAACGCGGCTCTACATCTTGCAAGGCTATTGCATGGTTTTCAAATATCTCGTTATCTATCCATGTTTATTTTCCAAAGAGAAAGGAGTAAAATTGGAAACATAGATTCCTTAGCCTCCCTTGGCGCGTTATTGCAGAAAATCGGGTATCTCTGTGAATTTCCCGTGGCATAATGGTAATATTGGTACGAAGTAATGAAATATGGCAAGTCCTGCCGGTGTATGCCCTTTCAATTATGTTTCCACCCCGGCAAAAATTTGGGGGTTAGCAAAGCTACAGGAACTCCAGCAGTAAGGCGACTCGGAAACGGAAACAGCACCATTGGCTGTTGAGGAAATGCCTGCAGATACGGAAGACAGTCACAGTAAAATAAAATAAAGATCCAGGAACAAAGATATGCGAGAAGCCGAAATCGAATCCAGCCCTACTTGCCAATTCTAGCGCCTCCAGACATTGAGTTCGGTTAGTAATGCGACACCCCTTTATTTAAGTCATCTCCAGCCAGCAGCGGATCTTGGCTCACAAGAAAATTATTCCCGAAACCCGACCCTTGCCAACTTAAAGAAGCTTTAAATAGTTCTTTAAATAG
The DNA here is from genome assembly GCA_002110485.1 of Emergomyces orientalis. Lineage (NCBI taxonomy): Eukaryota > Fungi > Ascomycota > Eurotiomycetes > Onygenales > Ajellomycetaceae > Emergomyces > Emergomyces orientalis. The sequence goes on from MOWL01000093.1 coordinate 299,541, forward strand.
CTTGGCACCCATCCGATGTGTAGTTTGTTAGGGGAAGCACAGACGGGGGCATGATCGACTGTCCGTTATTAATATGGTGAAGAGATTAGACGTGATACTGATGGTTGAAGAATTTCGGAAATAGAATCATTTACTCTACTAAGGTTCATGAAACTAGAGAACCCTTCCAGTTGCGTAGGTACTCAGCACTGGTAGAAAGGGGCATCCCGCGGGTTTGCGGGTTTTGATAAAGCCAAATCATATATGATTAGCAGCGAGGTACCGAAAGACAGTGACGAAAATAAAGGGGTTGACTGTGAAGCATGAAACCGGTTCTACGCCCCGGATCGGCACGGCTTATATGCAGGTACGCCGCAAAAAACCAACTGAACACAAATAACAAATGGCGCTCTTTCTAGGCCGAAACCTGGCACTTGATCTTGATTTGCTTTAGAATCAAACTTTTGGCGTACTTTGCAGCCAGGGCCCGTCAGGAACGCATATCTCCGTTGTTGGAGGAACAAGGGGTGTGAATGAGAGGTTCAGGCAGCCATATTTGAGAGGTGTGCCTGAGCAACGAACAAATGGGTCATGAGTGTTCTGCGGATTAATGAGTGGAACGAATACGATTGACTGGCATCGGGTAATGCTGAGGTGTCAGAGGAAGCAGCCCCAGTGAATTACATTTGACCTTTACTGCGTAGACGTAACGCAAGTCACTGAACTTTGGGTGCTTTTGTTTCCCCCATCATGGACACGAAAGTGAGCGCAATTTTTCACGCCGAATGAAGAGCAGGGAAATGTGACATGTGAGCGATTCCAAATTTCTTGGGTTGATAACCGATCATTCATGGCCGATTCAAGGCCGGTGATGGTTAGATTCGAAAACTGTCAAGCATTTGCAACACAGTTTCATCGCGGCTAGAGGAACGGCATGTAGTGTAAAAGCCAGTTCATGACCACAGAGTAGCACTGGTAGATTGGCATGTTGCATTTGGGACACGGACCCTCAACAGGTGCATTATTAGGAAAAGTAAGTCGACGCTGTAAAAAATAATGAGTGTTGTCAACTCTTGAGAAAGGATCTTTTGGTAGGAATCAAGGTAAGGAAACCAGTAATGAAGGTGTATGTCCCTAGATGCGTGGTTTCTGAGGGCGCGATGTTCCAAGTAGAAGCGTTTTCAAAAGCAAGGGCTGCGATGACGACGAATTAGCAGTTTCATTCTAGCAGTTTTTCAAATTAGCAGGATAAGCTATTTGATACGTATGATCTGGGCTATGGTTGATTCTTGCAGGATGAATCCTAGCAGAGTCGCATATTGTTGATGCGTGTGTTTCTGCGAGTGTGTTTTAGCATCAACTTAAGCCTCATTTTTTCCATTTCCGGCCAAAGTCCAGCATCAACTCTCTTGCTCGCACACCTCGTCTGTTGAACCTTGTTGGCTCACATGCCACCGCCAACAAGAGCAGTTTCGAGAACCTCAAGTGGCGTACTCCGTACAAGATACTGAATATCGACTCACCGGCCGTCATACGCTGTCGGTTTAACCCCCCAGCTGAACCCACCAGTCAGCAGTACGGTTCGTTCGGACACCCCCGGCAGTATCTCCGACGCCACCAACTTAGCGTCGGCCAACGCGCTCTACTTGAGAGTCGCCAGGATGTAACTGTGCGATTGATCGTCTGAAATTGCCATCTTTATGGGCCGCTAGTTTGCTGATTCAGATTGGACATTCGCCAAGTTCATTTTGTCACAAGTTAAAGTTGGTAGACCACAACGGTCTGCGTCTGGTGGCGCTCTTGGAAGGGCTAAAAAGCCACCCCCCACACCCTTAAAGTACCAGATGATTGCCGGGCTTAAGGCTAAGTCAACATCAACCGGAGAGATTGTGGTAACCTCTCATCGTAACGAGGAGCTCTTTGCTCAACCCTGTCCTAAATCTCAATGGAATCCAGTGGCATGTGATAATAGACGTTCAATGGCTCTTAAGCTACTTTGGCTTCATCTCGCTGGGCTCTGAAATGAGTGAGACTATGTACGCAGTTGTCCTTTTGATCCCTGTGCCCGCTTTGGCCTTGTCTGGCCTTCTTCGTTGGTCTGGTCGAACCTGAGGGCATTTACCATGATGTGATGAAAAGCCCGGCCTGGTCGGCCCGAGCTCACCGAATTGGGGTGATATCGAGCTTCCTGGCATCTTAGCTAACAAGGAAACAGGCTATCTATTCAGCCCGGGGAGCATATTTATTCGGGTATTACTATTTCTCATGCCGAACTCGACCAAAGGCTGTTGGATGGGCTACATCAGTGGAACCAACCCCAATGGCAATTTACATATCGAACCCGACTTCTTCCTATAACTGCAGTGTTCAAAAGCCAACAAATCTGGAGCCAAATTGCAGTTTGTCGGCTGACCTTCTCTTTTGGCTTAATTATTTCCTATGGGAAGTGTTGAGAGCCCAGCGCCACTCCTGAGTAGATTTTGATGGGCAGGAAATCAATGAAAATTTGGCGCTGGCGTCGGATCTTCCATTATTCGTGACCATCGTCGCACATCAAGGTTGCATCAACTTCATCCACTCAAAAGCTAGGGCTGGAAAAAAAAAAAAAAATCGGGCGGGAATAAGACAGAATGTGCGAGGCTTCTGGTACCGGTTGGATGCTGCTCGCGCCCACACCCCTGCCCATGCTGCCATGGGCGATGAGCTGACCGCCCCCCCGCCCCCGCTAGCAGGAATTTCTCTACAAGGGAATTTCCCCGCCTGGCCCCTGAAGCTCATCCCGCACTCATGGAATTCGCCTCGAAACCCGTTATTACTCCGCGTTCATTTTTTTCTTTCTCCCATCACAAATCCATCGTGACAGGGAAATGTCTAGGGGTAATGGGTGCCAAAATTACGCCTGCATTTCAGTGCAGTAGATTTGACAACTCTAGAAACAGGCTCTAACTTGGTTGTCAGCGAAATGCACCAACTTGCTTCACCCAACGGCTCTCGTGCGCATGGCGCTAAGATACACACCCTAGTGGAGTGGTGGCGCCAACCCTTGATTATTCAGTCTGTCTGACTCCTGGTTCATACAATACACACACCCGTGGCCTGGAGTTGTTGTCCGGGGTTGCGCACCTCCACAGAACCTTTACTTAAGAAAGATCTTATGTCCCCCATGTTTGTTTCATTCTCTGATTGTTTCTTCTATTTCGCCTTCAAGCATCGTGCTGACCCTCCTTGGTCGCTTCTTCCTATCTCATTGGCCCTATCTTCCCATCTACTTCCACCACACGATTGCAAAGGCCGCCAAGGCTTTAATCCCCACGATGGCGGGAACCACCGATCTCTCCCGTGTGGAGGCACCTGTCACGCTGAAGGCGTACATGATGTGCGCTTTCGCTGCTTTTGGTGGTATCTTCTTCGGTTTTGACTCTGGTTATATCAACGGAGTGATGGGCATGCCGTACTTTATCGAATTGTTCACCGGGCTCAAACAATCAGACTTTCCTCCTGGCGATTCTCACTTCACCCTCCCTTCGTGGCAGAAATCGCTGATCACTTCCATTTTGTCTGCCGGAACTTTCTTTGGTGCGATCATCGCTGGAGACCTTGCGGATTTCATTGGCCGTCGCACCACTGTTGTTGCGGGCTGTGGTGTGTTCATTGTCGGTGTAATACTTCAAACAGCATCTACTGCCTTGGGCTTGCTTGTAGCTGGTCGCCTGATTGCTGGATTTGGTGTTGGTTTCGTCTCTGCCATTATTATTCTTTACATGTCTGAGATCGCGCCCAAGAAGGTTCGAGGTGCAATTGTTTCTGGCTACCAGTTCTGTATCACAATCGGCCTGCTGCTAGCTTCCTGTGTCAATTATGGGACTCAGAATCGGCAAGATACCGGCTCCTATCGTATCCCAATTGCCCTCCAAATGCTCTGGGCCATCATTCTAGGCGGTGGTCTTATGCTGTTGCCTGAATCACCCCGTTATTTTGTGAAGAAAGGAAACAACAAACGAGCGAGTGAAGTCCTTGCCCGACTACGAGGCTATCCAGCGGACTCGGATTACATTCAGGAGGAGCTTGCTGAAATCGTAGCCAACCACGAATACGAACTCCAAGTCGTCCCACAAGGAAGCTACATCAATTCTTGGCTCAATTGCTTCCGTGGCGGCCTATCTAACTCCTCCAGTAACCTTCGCCGAACCATCTTGGGAACCTCGTTGCAAATGATGCAACAGTGGACGGGCATCAACTTTATTTTCTATTTTGGAACGACCTTCTTCCAGGATCTAGGCACCATCGACAACCCCTTCCTGATCGGTCTCATTACTACTCTTGTCAACGTGTGCTCGACCCCAATCTCCTTCTGGACCATTGAGAGATTCGGTCGCCGGCCCCTGCTCATTTGGGGTGCGGTTGGCATGTTCACCTGCGAGTTTATCGTTGCGATTATGGGAGTCTCAGCCGGGGACAACCCCCAAGTAGTCAAGGCTATGATCGCTTTTATCTGCATTTATATTTTCTTCTTCGCAAGCACCTGGGGCCCTGGCGCATGGGTCGTCATTGGCGAGATCTACCCTCTCCCAATGCGTTCCCGCGGTGTCGGTCTTTCGACCGCCTCTAACTGGCTGTGGAACTGCGTACGTCCCATCTATACATATTTTTCCAGTACTTAAATAATTTCCCAAGCGCCGTTTACTAACTTCAGTTGAAATAATCTTTAATAGATAATCGCTGTCATCACTCCCTACCTCGTCGGAACTGATCAGGGCAACCTTGGCACCAATGTCTTCTGGCTGTGGGGCTCCCTCTGCGTTTGCTGCTTCTTCTACGCCTACTTCCTTGTGCCTGAAAGCAAGGGACTCACTCTCGAACAAGTCGACCGTATGATGGAAGAGACTACCCCACGTACCTCTGCCAAATGGGTCCCCCACTCTACCTTCGCTGCCGAGATGGGTTTAACGGAAAAGAACGTGGCATTGGAGGATATTCAGGTCTCCGCTCAGAAGGAGAAGGTTTAATTGAAAGATATAAGAAGATGAGTGTAACGCCGATATTTGTAGCTACGTAAGCCAAGGGGTTTCGTAACCTCGCTTTATTATTAATTAATTGCTCTGCATTTTTCCGAATGCTTGTTCGGTTTTTAAAATCCCCGTTTCATGTGACCCTGAACGCATTCATATATTTCACATGCCCACCTGTTGCGTTGGTGAGCTAGCGAGGTCAAGCCTGACGTGTAATGTGAACAAACCTGCTACGAACAACTAATAGGGTGGACCGGGGGCATCAAATGCATGTACAGTACATACATACGACCGGGGGCGTTTTGCTCTCCCTGGATGCATATATACCAATACCCCGATACACTGCAATTCCCCTTTGAACTATTAAACACAGCAACCATTTCTGCATCAGGCATGAGCCCATTCTGGTCCTTCCAAGCCTTAACGGCCGTTGGTGCGCCACATGCTAGGATATGGAAGCGATCACTGTACCGCTTCGAACGTGGATGAGCTTTGGCTCAGATTCTGGCTCCTTTCCTGGGGCGATGATATCTCCATTCCAATTCACTGCGCTCAGTTTGGTTGGCATCGTCAAGATCTTGCTGAAAACAGACGTTGAATGGCCGCGGAGACATCAAAATCAGGACATCATTGTCCCGTCAATGCCAGGGCCGCACATCCTCTATGTCTGATTCCCTGCAGTCAAGACGAAGTTGGTCAACCTTTCCTTGGACGTGGCTGACAGAGCAAAACATAATTATGTGTCCACAGTACAAACTTGTTCCGCAGCCGTCCAGAAGTGTTGTTCGCCGCCAGGTAAAAAATATGCCCAGCTTGCTGTCCATTCCACGTAGTGGCAGGCAGGTCCGGAAGAGGTTCATCGTCAGCGCTGGAGATGTCGACTGTGGGAGGTAGCGCATCTATGTAGTTTTATATAGTTAGCCAGCGAGCCATCGGCCATGTGGGGGATTGTCGCCACGGATTGGCTTTCGGTCTCTGAAGGAACTAGTTGCTGAGCAAGACAACAGCAGTATTATTAGCTCAACAATTAATCCTTTCGTCTGCTCTCTCCCGCGGCCTTCCTCTTTCTTTACCTACCTGTTCCTGTCTAGTTCCACGGCTACGGCCTGCAATCGATGTCCGACACCAAACTCGAACGGGTTTAAATGCAGCTTGTTGATCAGGCATCCGAGCCCTCGTATCCCCGCATTCTCCCCCTACCCCATGGGCCAGTAGCCAAAATTCAAGAGCAATTTTTAAATCAGCGTGTAATGGAATGGGAGGCTGGGGGTTGTAAGCTGGGGTTTCAAAACAAAACCTATTTCTTGTCCCCTTTCTCTCCCTCCTCATCTTCTTTTTCTCTCCTTTCTGCTATTTCCTTTCAACAGTGTTTGCAATGCATGTGTGGAAACTGATTAAACTCTCTCAGCTCTCTGGAGTACTCCAGATGTTTGGAGATGTCGCAGATGGAATTTCAGCGAACTAGAGTTGAGCTATGTGTTTTATATAATGCCCCTTGTTCTTATGTGTCTTTTTTTGCTGCTTCTAATTCCTTCCATTTCCCTCGAATCAACACCTCACTCGCCCTCATGGGCGTGGGCGTTTTCTATGATGAAACCATGTTGATCATGCATGGCTTGAATGAAGCATATATTTCAGCTGCGGTGATTTGAAACCCAAGGCCTTTCTGAGAAAACCTGGTGTCCAGAGTATAGAATTGATGCTCTTGCTGTTGTGGTTTGTGTTACGTAGATAGATATGAGCAGACGTTGATGTTACAATACCGACTCAGGCGCGTCTTTGCTCTGGAACCCGTTCTCTTATAAAACCATTGAACATACATGTACTGTACATATCTTCCAACGCCTTTTGTTCTGGCATCTTTTTGCACCGTTTTGGCTCCATACTTTTGCGGAAGGATTACATTTAATTGCCTTGGGTATAGAAACAAAACCTAGAATGTATCTACAATCAACAAGAGAAACCCCCACCCAGTATATCAAATCCACTGAAATAAAATCACAGTTTCAATGTTGTGTTGAGAATAATCCAGCTAACAGCTACCTATAGTTATACAGCACGCGTGGAGGGCAATGTAAACGACGGGGGAAAAGCGGACAAAAATCATTGAGCAGACTCTGAAAATCACAAAATAAAAAAATATAAGCCGGTACAGGATAAAGGAGATGATAAGGAGGGAAAAGAATTTAGAACATAATAATGATAAAAAGAGAAGCAAATCGAGGGCGAGGAGGATGTTTTTGTTTTCCTCAAGTCCCATAGCCTGCGCGATTTTTCATCCGGCCAACCCAGCCACCCTTCCCATTATAGCGCCCTAGAAAAAACAGAAAGGAAAAAAAGGGAAAAGGGAACTAAATAGGAACGGGAACATAAAAATAAAGGGAATCTGGAACCGGTAAGGAAGCAGCGCATACGCTAGAGTCGCGAGGCCGTCACAAGACCGGGCAGAAGAACCGAGGAAGGGAAATAGATAAGAAGGCTTCGAGGCGTATCACAAATATGTATCCGCAAGGCGAAGATAAGGTGATGTATGTATGCGCCTTCGTTTCCCGGGCGAAAGAAGTATCAATCACCCCGCCCAACCCGGCGTACATACGACGCAAACCACAAGTTCAAGTGCCGCGAAAAAGGAAAGCCAGATAGATCATGGAAGAGCAAGTCGCAACAAACATAACGTAGGAGACGATCGATCACATTAGAACGGCGCACATCGCATTATTCTGCTGTTGGTTCAAAACATGTCCACATAACAAATGGTTGCGAGCGTCGTCTGTTCGGGAAGGTTTTCCCGGTTTGTTATTTATTCTCCACCCTTATTCTTCTTCTTTTGTTCGACCTTGAGGAGCAAGGCCCGGTTGATACGAGGCAAGACACCCCCGAACGCGATTGTTGCGCGGATGAGCGTATCTAACTCTTCATCGCCACGGATCGCTAGTTGAAGATGGCGGGGGGTGATACGCTTGACCTTCAGATCTTTGGCGGCGTTACCTGCGAGTTCGAGAACTTCAGCAGTAAGGTATTCGAGAACAGCGGTGACGTAAACGGCAGCTGTTGTATTCGAAAGTTAGAGGGTTGGAGGAAAATTTAGGGATTCAACACAGCGCGTTGAGCCGGAAGGGCCGGGCTAGATAAAACAAGGCAAATAGGCAACAATGATTGGAATATTACGAGTCATATCACACCTTTAGCACCAACACGCATCTTGTTTTGCGTGTTGTTCTTCAGAAAACGCTTGACACGGCCGCAGGGGAACTAATGTATATATGCTGTCAGCCCAAATTGTGCACCAGGTACCTGTAGTGTGTAATTCAAGAAGCAAAGTTGATGAAATGTGTCCATCCCGCAGACACATGGCGACAAAACGTCGAGAATCCATCAAACCCAAGGCGCCAGAGGACCGTGTGTGGTAAAAAAAGCAGGGGTTCTACCACAGTTTGTTGTCACTCGAGACGCGTTGAAGGTCGGAATCACTAGTTGAGTAGCTGGATAGGCGCATGGAGTCGATCAGGATGCCGGCAAAGAGCGGGAGATGCAGACCTATCCGATTTGCTTCTAGTTGGGGAATACGAACCTGTAAGCCAGCCTTTGCGCTGTGAGATTTCTGAGTTTTCCCCGCAGCATCCTTTGGAGCGCCCTTGCCTCCAACGGACTTTCCTTTACCACCAGGCATATCGAAAACGAGGCAGATATCGAGTCGCAAAAACGGGTATGTCGCGTCGGGAGATGAACAGAATCGATGACGGGCAAGCGTGGACGAGGAGACGGGGAGACGGCGTGGCAAAGTTCGCGTTGTTGACGGATGGAGGCCAGAAATCCAGCAGCGAACTTTGTGATCGCTTAAGAAAAGACAGAAATAGCGTTGCAGTGCCGCGCTAGTCCCAATCCGGGCATCCACCTCAACTGCACCAAAGCAGCAACATTCACAAAAAGTTAGTTGAAGCAGAGATATGCCTATGGGAGATGGCGACACTTTGGCAGAAATAGAAGTGCCAATAGAACTGGGGGAGTAGAAAGAACAGGAAGAGCTTGATCTTCCTGTCTGGTTGGTTTCTAGCCATTCCCTTTGGCAGCAGGGCCATATTTCACTGGGGGTTTTTTTCCCCTGTAGGCCTGGCGAAATGTGTCCATGAAGGCTAAATTGTCAGTGAGTGAAAGGCAAAACATGGCAGCAAAGTAGATACAGCCATCACTAAATGGCCAGATAGTGTCTGGAGCCAGAATAAACCGCAGTCCATTGACAGGTCATGGGTGAATGTCCTATCCCCTTCCACAGCAGAAATTGGCGAAGGCGTCGAGCACTTGAGGCGGGTGTGGATGATGGCAGCCGCCGATTATGTCATCGGTAGATCCACGTGATATCAACTGTATCTAGCCACATTCAGGGGCTGATTGTCTTCAACTGACACTTATCATTCTAAACTTTCACAATGAATCTGAAATATAACTGTAAGTCCCTGATATTCATTGTTTAGATATCTAGAATGATGAAGAAAGGAAAGATTCATTCCTGTATCTTCCAATTTCCTGTCACAAGGAACCCTTCCAAAGGTCTCTGAAGCTATGATTCACTTTTGTCATGACAAAGGAAGGAAAGCAACGATATGAAATGAAAACATTTTAGCTTTTTTTTTGCTTAAAAGCTCGAAAGCTCTTTATATATATAAATATTTATATACACCTTCGCAACTGGTGTACGCCTACATCTACTGAACATAAACATCCAGAGCTTTGCCCCCCCGGCGCCCCGGCCCCCCGCCCCGGCCCCCCAATTTCACCAGACCCAGCCATCCACACCAAACTACTCCTTATAACAGTACGCATTACACTTTCTCCTCATTAAGCAAGAGAAAAGGAAAAAGAAAAATGTGCGAAGACGTCACGGAAGTCTACGAATTCTGTCGGCACCACGGCAAATCCTATGTCCGCCCTTGTTTAAATGGGCCCCAGTGTGATGAGCTCATTTCCGTGGACCTGATCATCATGTCCTTTTGCCCATGTTGCTTTCAAATCGGTGTGGATGTGGATGATTTCGGTTGTGATCGAGGTGGAGACCTAGTAGGATCAGAGGTTGGTTTGCATGCGATTGCTCCATCGATCATGAAGGGGTTGGAGTACGACATGCATGATGTGGGGCGGTGGATTGGGGGCGGCTGGTTTTAAGCATGTGAAGGAAATCTGGCGGGATGAATTGGGGGAGGGTGAGTCGATTCTGTTTTAGCTTAAAGTGTCAGGTTATTCCTTGTTGGCTGGATGTTTCTCATAGATCTGACTGTGGTTATATCGAAAAATTCCAGCAAACGAGTCTTTCGGATCTCATATTCAAGACATGATAACACTGATTATATTGTAGAGGGGGAAATATCAAGTACACGTATTTGTATTTTGAAGGCGTTAGTACTAATTGTATCGAGCAGGCCAGTACTTCTGCACGAATTCCAGAGGCTCTTCCAGCCACGGCGTGGCCATGGTATGGTTATTGTCAAAGGAATGCTCGCCAGTCTGGTATGTCAAATGCAGTGGAACCTCCGGCTTCAGTTTCCTGAGTTTCGCTGCCCACGCCTCGGTCTGTTGCCAGGGAATCTACAATTTTTGTCAGCAATTTATTCCGATTACTAGGCCGTTTTTACACGCATTCTACGGGGTGCAATGAAATCTAGTTACTTACTAGCTGGTCCTCTTTCGAATGATATAACAGAATCGGCGGTATATTTCCCGCCGTCTCCAAACTGATCGCCGGATCAATCCACGCCTTATCCCCCGAGATGTCACAGAGTTGGCGAGCCATGAGCAACGCGCCAAAAAGTGCCCCCCTGGGACCAAACCTGGCTCGGGAACAGATCTCCCCCGGCTCTATCGTTGCCATATGCTCCTCAATCAATGAATATGGATACATCTCCAGCGCCTTGGCAACCTCCTCAACCCGCGTCTCTGGCATGAGACAAATGCCGCCCAGGTCGATTGCTGGGTACTGCAGAAAGAGAGCCTTGATGGACAGGCTGGTCATGTCGAGAAGCGCTGTCTGTGCCGCGTGGTATCCTCCCGCGCTCTCTCCGGCTACGAGCAGATTGTTTATATCCAGTTGGAGACTCGGGAGAGATTCGTAGACGACATGAGACATTTCCTGCTCAACCCATTTCCAGAAGGAGCGCGTGTCCTCAACGCCATCTACGATCTCGTGCTCAGGGCGCAGTCGGTAATCAGGCGCGAGAATTACAGCGCCGTGCTTGAGTGCCAGTTCCAGAAAGCTAGCGTTGTTGTTATGTTAGCGTTAGACTGTTTCTTTTAGAAAGACAGAGGGACAAACTGCATACAATGGTCTCATTGAGGCCTCAGCCTCGCCTTCGCAGAAGCCACCGCCATGAAACCTCACCAGCAAAGGTCGTGGACCTGATGGGAGTTGCTTGGGGATAATGAAAACGGCATGGATGGCGTGGGAGTCGACGTATTTGTAGGTGGTGCGGTAGACGTCGAACTGGGCGAGGAGTTTCTGGGAGTTTTCAGACTGAGTTTCGGGGTGAATAGAGAAGGGTTCCATGATGGGAAATTAGTAGAGATATAATGGTCCGCAGTCTTCCGCCAGAATTAGTTAGGTAGTTAATTTATCGAGCAATCTACAAGTGGGAGGTGGGGGTATACGTGAAAGTGTACGAGTTTGGCTCTATCTTGATGGCGGACGGACACCCTAGAAATAGATATTCAAACCGGCCTAATACCATGACCACGACATGGAGAGCTTCATTCTGCTGAGTCTATTCTGTCAGTGTTCTTAATACTCAATGGTTTCTGGTGCTCCCGCGGGGTGTTCCTTAGATCCGTAACATTATATAAATTGACTCTAGCTGAGAGCTTATCCGCGGGTTTTTTAAAACTGTAAAGATGAGTGTAGACATTCACATCTAGCTCTCTGAAATGAATAAGTTGTGGAGAGATGTTCATGAGAGCATAAAAAGAAATCATATGAGAACTGTGTACAGAGTCTTTCTCAGCAGCATCAGTATACCAAAATTTCATGTTATAGAAAATAGTGGATGTAGGCATGTTGTTTATAATTATCATCAGTCTCTAGAATATCTGCCCAAAATTTCTTAGAAATATTCTTATCTATAAGGACTGCCCTGGCACGTGCCATAATCATATGAATTCCACGTTCAGATACGCCGTCCTGGTGTGGAGAATAGAGGGTAGTGGGTTCCCAAACTGTGCTGTGCACCGCCGTCATTGTGATCATTCTAGTTAAATGAAAAACACCATCGATGTCGGTTCTGACGTAGGCGGGAGGCGTAAAACCAAGATTCCTCATGAATTGAATTCAATGCTTGTAAAAATTGACAGCTTGATTCTTTGTATGCAAAAAATAAATCCATCTGTAATGGATGGCATCATCTGTAATAAGCATATAATATTTAGTCCCCTGGCGAGATTTGATAGGGTGGTCAGACATTTCATCTAGCGTACATCCTCCGCCAGCAAGGTCAATATGGATACTAAAAATAAAATAGCTAGATTAGAGATCTTTAATAGAGCTATATCACATTTTTCACACATAATATGAGAGAGAGTGTTAGATGAATGTCACCTAGCAGCCACTCATGTGACATAGTATAATATAGATAGCTAGCTTCCTCCCACACAATAACAAGAGATTAATCATTCAACAAATATTTTCAAAGCACTAAGCTTTCTAGTGCAGACTAGCGCCCCGCACGCTGATATATCTGCCCACTCGATCGATACATGAATAGCTAAACTACCAATATTAGAATACAACGAGACAAACCACTCAGACGTCCAACGGACATTTGTGTGATTGGGTCACTGAGTCACTCAGGTAACTACATAACTATTCTAGCGTCTGAGTGTGCTGAGATAAGCTATTAGAGCAACAGGGCTAGGGCAGATGAATGAATGGAGTCAGATCTCACGGTTTCATCGTCACCAGGTTTTGCGCCTTCGGATTCTATGCTTAATCTGCCAGATGCCACTTCTTGAGAAACATGATTCAATAGCCATGAGAATTGAGGTGATCCCTCTGCTATATTTATTGAATGAGTTCAAACTCCTCTGCTTGGCGGAGAATTACACTTGAGTTAGAGATAATGTATCTTCTCATTCAAACCTTCTAAGCAGAAGATATTCTGAAACTATTTCTGAAATCTGATGCTGAAGCTCATTTTCTCTGCTTATATGTAAGCTGATTGTGCTTACTTCGTATCTGCTAAAGAAAGAATCAATATTGAAATATGAAGCAGTTCACCCTAAAATAAAATATTCAAAAATTTCTATTCATAGTCACTCTGAAAGACTTGGCCAAGGGACAGACAGAAAAGAATAATATATAAAGACATCATCAAACACTTGAAGTTATGAGTACTTTAGATAACAACTCAGTCTGTGGTCAATATTTTCATCTTCTCATTCAAAACTTCTTTACTTTTGGGGATAGGAAACAAACCAAAAAACAAATCAAAAACAAACAAAAATGCATTTAGTCAAAGTCACACTTCTGACTTTTGCAGTCATTGCTTCAGCTATGGTATGTGTTTCTACTTCATGTTTTGTGAATCACTTGGCTAATATATAACACAAAAGCCTGCTCCTGAGATCTTCGATGATCCTCCGACTTCAATGAGAGAGCTTGACATGTTAGACATGATGGCGTTTGGGGAAGATGATGTGCCTTCAGAGAATGAGGCGATGTCTCTCGTAAAGCGTGCAGTAAGTTCTATTTACCCCCTCCCGTTTTGAAACCCACAAGTCACAAGTTGATTGATGTTCCTTCAAACGACAAAGTTTGCTCCTTTTGGCCCTCATCTTCTTGCCAGATGCGACGCGCGGAGCAGAATGACCGGCCCAATGTACACTGGTGCTGTCCGCAAGGCATCGATTTACCCCGCCATAAGATACGTAGCGAATCGAAAGAGATATGATGTCCCCCATGCTGTTTGTCGCAATGTTTACTGCAAGGACGACGCCGCTGCCTGGGTGTGCAATGCTCGTCGCGAGAAGCTGAGGATTCCTGCGAAATCAGTCAGCAAGGGCATTCGTGCGATCATTAATCGCTGCACCAGGTCTGGGAAAGTTTTTGGAAAATATAGTATTTATCCCAGGGTGGCAGTTTTCGTTGGGTATAATAATAAAAAGTGCTGATTTTGGGTCTGACTCCGTTCTCTTTTGTTTCGCATGTAAAACTTGATTTTTAATAGTTAAATTAAGTGAGTTCAGCAGCTCTTTCTTTCTCTATCATATTCAGAGCTTTGGCTGAATTCTTCTGTTTGGCCTTCTTGCATATTAAAGCTCTTTATTTCTTTATTTGTCTGTAGATATTTAGTGTTGTGGCCAGATGAGCATTCTCAAGCGTCTAAAGAAACCTACCCACACGCCTTTCTAAGTTTCATATGAAATTAATCACAAATATAGAAACTATAAAGTGGATGTAAACTGTTCATCTTGAATGTTGAACTCTTTATCAAGCAAGTTATTTCCTCTATGAACTGCAGTGGGGAAAATAAATATAAGTAAAATAAGTATGGAAAGTTAATTATAAACATAAAATGACTTTGAGAATCAAAAAAAAAAAAAAAAAAAAAAAAAATTTATTTTATTCTTTTACATCTAAATCATGATTGCTTTCATGCTGCAGAGGGTCTTGAAGGGCATCAGCTTGCTCACACACTCTCAAACACCATGGTTGAGGCTGTGAGCGTGAGTGGTGGTGCAGAGAATGTGAGTGCCCGCGCAGCGCGACGCGTACCTGGAGCCGCGCAGGCAGGAGATGCAGCAACAAATGATATGACAGCAACACTGTGCATGATCACTGAGGCTCTTAGAGAGAGAGAGAAAGACAAGAAAATTAATAAAAAAGAATTACTATATATTCAGAAAGCTCTGAAGACAGTGAATAAGCTCAAGAAAAATCTGCTTAACAACATATTAAAAAAGTTAGAGAGTGCTACTGTAAGGGGTGAGCAATTAGGTATGAAAGAACTATATTGTGCCTAATATACAAGAAGAAAAGTTTAAGAAAGAAAAGAGAAAGAAAAGAAAGAAGTACAAAAAGTGTATAGAAAAGCACTCTAAGTACAGATTGCAAGCAAGGGCTAGTCACTAGCATGAGAGCTGGCTAGCTCAAGTTCATATAATTATATAGAGATTCAATCTCTGACATTATCTCTCTTCTTCTCTTTCATGATTCTTTACAGATAGTCATTGAGAGTCTGAGTCTTCTTCATTAGAGATGTCTTTATTCAGATGAAAATAGTTCAGCTCATTTATTTAATTAGATAATGCTTCTGATGATATCTAATCTTCTTTTTAAGAATTTTCTTAATATAGTACTCCTCATGCTTATCAACATCTATGACTGGTGGTTGAAGTTCATGACAGATTTGAGATAACAGCAGATCTTCAGTGATAAGACAAAGTAAATTCATATAAAAAATATTATGAATTTCAGATGATATGTTTTTTTTTTTTTTTTTTTTTTCTTCCATTAAGGCATATGCAATCAGTGATTATGATGCCCACCTAGTATTGAAGTGGAATAAGGGGTTGTGCGCTTTTGGCGGCACGTGGGCAGGAGCAGCGGGATCGTAAGGAGGTTGGTAAGTTCGCCGTGTATACAATATTCTATTCAACGAGCTATCCAAATAGCAATACAAAAGAACACATAGGAGATTCAAATATAGAAGAAGAACAAGCAATCAATCACATATTAAATCACACAATCAAAAAGAAGCAATCTCACTGCTCTGCGTACAATCAATCTTCGCCGAATCCACACGTGTGTCAAAGGATAATGGGAATATGAGGCAGCCATGCCAAACAAATATATGAGGCGGTCTTGGTGAAATGTAATACCATGCTGAGATTCCCCACCACACATCTCCCCCCCCTATAGCTTGCTGACCCGGTAAGTAAGAATGCGATCCGAATGAATGAAAACAAGGAATTGCAGAAAAGAATCAATCAAGAATCAAGAAAATGAAAGACAATCAATAAAAGAATATAGAAAAGAGAAAGAAAAAGTGAACAGCAGAGAAAAGAAAGACAAGCAAGAACAAGAGAAAACAGGGAAACAAGTAAGCAGAATGTGATCAACACAGCGACAGTGGCAAGATGCGGCAAATTGGCAACAGCGCGATTGTGATTGGTCAATCTTTTGACGGCCCGGGGCCGGGAAAACATGATTGGCTGATGACTGCGGCTATTCGGCGGGCGCATTCTCGCGGCCATGCACCGGAATCTGCATAGTCTTGCCCTCGGCGACAGCGCGATCTCCCTCAATTGAGGCAAGAGGGATGTTTCTCTTCAGACAATAGAAACAGCTATGTTCTCCAAATAATTCCTCCTCTGTAGCCATCATGATCTTGAAACACCGGATCCCTTCGGTGACTGCTCTCTTGCGCCACTCCTCAATGTATTCTTGCGGCGAACTGCCCTTGCCGTTGAAGAGAATATCTTGCTCGTGCCTGACCATAGGGTCATCCCACTTCCGTCGACCCACCAGAGCATCCGAAATCGCTCCAAGACCCGTGACTGGAACAGCAGCAGGGTACCGATATGGAATACTTCCATATAATACCGAAAGGCCAGAGGGTGTTGACGGCCTGGCAACCAAATCGTGATGTGCTCGGGAGAGCTGCTCCCACGATCCGCTTTCAGGGACTTCAAGAGAGTGCCCGTCATCCTGAATTCCAATATACCACGGCAGCATTGTCTTGCGTTCCTTAGTAGCAGGCCCGGTGCTTCCATGAGGAAGATGCGGCATGGTTATTCAAGCATCGCCTTGCTTGCATGGGACAGTCATCCACTGCGTTCTGAAGTTGTTGAGATCCTTGTTGGTGAGCATCTCAGATGTCACCTCTTGAACAATTCCACCATTCGGGAGATTGCGAGCACGCAGGCGTCTGTTCCATTCTTGAATATTTTGATGCATTCCCGGGACTATGGTGGTGCAATTCCTCCCATCTTCGTCGCTGAAAGAGACTGATCCCTGAATCATATTCGCTCCATGATTTTCCTCCGCCAGGCGTTTAATATTGACATCAATATGGCGGAAGTAAGTGCTATCCCCAGACAAGGTGTATTTTGCATAATAGGGATAGGAAATCAGGTGCGTGCGATGATCGGGGCGGAGAGCAACATACCACACATAATACAGTGAATCTTGACGGACGATCTGTTGAACAATCCCATGCAACATTGTTTGAAGTCACTCCCAGGTCTTCTTATCTTTTTGCTGATGGAACCTGTACATGCTTCATTCGACTGTGGCAACCTTCGCCAGGGTGTTGTAATTATTGTTGACCCCTGCCGCCTTCATCGCGTTCATCCATCTAAATATTGGCAGGATGACGGAACCATCCTTCTTCCATTGCTGAAAAGCTGCACTGGAATTGAAATCAAGAAAAGCAAGTCAGGCCAGTGTTTGTTCTCAATTTGATGATGTAACCGGCGGTAGGCGATTATGGCGCATTTGATATACCTGTAGCATATCTTCGGGGCGAGGAGGTCGGCGATCAAGGTGGAAGAAATGATATGTGTCATCAGCAGCTCGCATCCGCCCAAGATTCTGGCGATTATTCATCACAAGCCCGATTCTCTTTATCAGCCCCGCATGGTCAAGATCGCGTGTAAGGAGTCCAATCTTGCTGCCGAGATTTACTGAATGCAGATAGCATATAGTCAAGCCTTGTCGCGGAAGCCTGGCTATCTTGTCCAGAAGATGCATCAGCTGACATTTTTCTATCTTCTTTGCATCTCTAAGCTGCGCTTTCACATTCACAGAGACATAGGGAGAACACCGGCATCCTCTGTTCACTGTTGTATGCTGCTTGTCAGTTGCCTCTACCAAAGCAGGGCTATCTTGATCAACCCTCATATTCTCAAATTCCGCAACTTGGTCAGGGCTGAGAAGTTCAGCAAGATGGGTGTCTGACAAGACTGCAGACAGGCTGCTGACGTCTGAAAGCAAGGATTGGCCGGAGACGCGGCGAGAAGTACGCACAGGAGGACTATGTATAGAACCTTGAGGAGATTCAAGTGAGGGTGCACTGGGGCATATCACGTTCAACACACGGGGAGAAGGTAGAGGAGACTGGCCAGTCATATGTTGATTGGGAGGGGATAGGACACGTTCTTGAGGCTGGGGTGAAGCAACTGTCATAGAATCTTCAGTGAGAATTCCGCCAGGACCAAAGATAAGATCTGCAGCTTGAAGATTTCCTTGTGTGATCTCTTGGCCAATAAAATTGGAATTGGCTGCTGCTTCGATATCTGCCAACATGATCGTCTTATATCGCTTAACTCCTCGTCGAGGTGGCTGAGTGATGCGAGCCCACATTGCTTGATTGATTTGGCCGATTGCAGAAGCATATTCGTGATGTAGGGCCAGGGTTTGACAGGCGCGTTGCATCTGCTCTGAAGTCATGATATGCCAGAACGAATCCACGCGAACTTTTCCCCACATCCTGGTGCATGTAGTATATGCTATGGCGCAGTGATCGCGCCGTTCAGCTACCTGAGCAGCAACTCATTGAAGCTCCGCCGTCTGGTTATCAAATGCTTGCTGGGCCACCACCTGGCGCCAGGATCCATCATTTCTCATCCACTCATAGAATGCGGCAACCTCATCTTGAGCCGCCTCATGGCGCCCCATGAGTAGATTACCGATCTCACATTGTGCTTGGTAGCGAACCTGCGGATTCTGACCCAGAGAATTGACATAAGCTTGCAGCTCCATCGCCGTATGAAAAACATGGTTATCATATGTCACAAGAGCGAGCTGGCTCGCTGGTCTCGGTACCAGAGTGTGTTGGCTAGAGGGGTTCGACATCTTTGTAATGAAATAAGGAAATATAGGGAAAAATCAATGAATTAAAAATAGAAAAAGAGACTTGAATGCCAATTTGAAAAAGAAAAATGATTATCTGAGCAGAGCAGGTCAATAATATAATACTTCCTCAAGGTGAATTTTGGAAGATAATGTGAAAAGCAGTCAACATGCAGCAAGAGTGACAGCAGTTCATAAAATTCACTGTCAGCTTCAATCTGACCCAGAGAATTGAATATCAAAGAGAAAGTAAACAAAACAAAGAAAAGACAATATCAAGAGATTAAAATTAGAAGGAACTGATATGATGCATGAAAAACATGCAAGAAAGAAGCAGAATCATGAAAAATAGAGACTAAGAAAACAGCAACTTGAATGAAGAAAACAACAACAAGGAAATCATTATACAAAGAAAAACAGCAGTCAGATAATGACTGCAAACTTCTTATCATGAGAGATTCATGACTGCAAGTCATTCTGACTCTCTCTCAAAGAATTTTTCTTATCAGTATCTTGCATATCCACCTCTTCCTCTTCAATATCATTTGCTTCATTGATATTATTCTCTGCAACCGGCATTTGATTGTCTCGGAGATAGAACCTTTTTAACCTATTACCTGCAGTAGTATTTTGAAACGGCGAACCATCCAGCTCTTCCAGATGATAGGTCCCTTTCTCATGGTTTGCTTCTCGGATTCGATACGGGCCCAGCCATCGGAAGTTGAGCTTGGCAGAATAGGACGTTTCTAGCTTGGTATCATGCAAAAGCATCAAATCACTTATCTGCAATGATTCTTGAACTAATTGCTTAGTTTCATCAAATAGATCTCGGTTCTTCTCTCTCGCACGGTGCAGGTGATGAGCGGTCTCCTCCAGATCTTCATCTCTCTTTTCCAATTGTCGAATACGCATATATATCAAATCAGCACGGGATTGCACTGTCTGCCAGGGAAGTGTTTGCCAAGTTGGAACGTCAAGCTCTATTGGAAGGATAGCATCGTAGCCATATTGCAGGCGGAACGGGGTTTCACCAGTAGATTGCCGAATGGTGACGCGATCTGCCCATAGCGCAGAATGGAAATGATTAACCCAGCTTCTTCCATCTGCAGCTAGCTTTGAAAGCGCATCGGATATCGGGCGGTGACTGTGTTCGACCATGCCATTAGCCTTCGCATTGTATGGTGAGATGGTTATTTGATTAACACAATATTTGATGGTGAGAATCTTAGTCCATTTTTGATTCTCCGGCCCACCATCACACACTAATTCCTGAAAGCAGCTGTGTCAGCAAATGATATTCTCATAGATGAATTGCGCCACGTTCTCAGCTGTTCCACGAGCGAGAGGGCGGCCTTCCATCCAGTCAGTGAGATCATTTCAAGCAATAACAGTACATCACTTGCCTCGGTTCTTTGGAAACTTGACAACATTGATACACCACTTGTCCCATAGATAATTGCGGCTTGTTGGATATAGTGGTTCTTCCAAGCGAGCGCCATCCCTCAGCTGGCACACTGTGCAGCTTTTGCAATAATTCTTGACAGCTTTCCAGATACCTTCCCACCAATATTGCTGCGTGATCTTGTGGTTTGTGGCCTCGCAGCCCTTATGACCAGATTCATCATGCATCCGAGCAACAATATTCTTTTGCTCAGATGAGTTATCAACCACGCGTCTCAGAGGAATTCCCTTGCCTGATCATCGGAATAGATGTTGACCTTGGACGATATATCGAAGTGCATGCTTGCGCCATTTAGAAAAGACGGAATGTGGTATATCATCCAGCCGCTTCATGGTGGTGAGAAACCTCGCAATTGATTCACTGCAATCAGAATAATCAGGCGAAAGAACACGCACACCTGATGACTCGGAAGCATCCACGCCGCTGACATCGAAATCAGGAACCGTCAAAGATGCAACACTAATATAGTTGAGTTCTGCATCTATGAAATCATCGATATCTTGATCCTCAGGAACCTCACCCTCAGCAGGAGGTCGACGAGATAGCCCATCTGCAGCAGTATGCTTCCGACCAGGCACATGTCGAACTTCGAAATCAAACATCCAAATCCAGGCAAGCCAGCCAGTAACGAGAGCACCAGGCAGGTCAGTGGCAGATCAATTGAGCTGTGCCACTAGAGTCTTCGCGTCGGTTTCCAGAATAAAGTGAACGCCATACAGGTAATAACGGCATTTCTTTAGCATCTTGAGCACAGCGCGGCATTCTCGCTTTCCTGCATCATATTTTGCTTTGGCGGGGCTCCAGATTCCGCTCTCATATCGGCAAGGGTGTAGCTTTCCATTCAATTTATCCCGTTGGCTGAGCGTTCCACCCCATCCTTCAAGACAGGCATCCGTGGCCATCACGATATCACCGGCATCTTCAGAATAATCAATGCAGCAAAGTGCAGGGGCAGTTGTCAGGGCATTCTTCAAAATTGCCATTGCATTCACTTGTTCAAGACCCCAGGTAAAAGGAATGTTCTTCTTGAATAGAATATAGATAGGTATAGAAATGATAGCGAAATTCGGAATCCATATTCTATAGTAAACGCAAACACCTAAGAAAGCTCAGGCACCTGTGACATCTGTCAGATCCGGCCACTCAACGATTTTGACGATTTTCGCAGCTTCGGGGCGCCTGCCGTCAGCATCCACAACATATCCGACTAGAACCATACCGGAGCAGGCGAATTCTGACTTTCCAACCTGGATACACGTGTCCGCGAGTTCTATGCTGATGAGGGTGGCATCTAAGTTTTGCAGATGCTTCAGGACAAATTTCTGAATATCTGGCATCACTTCTTCATCATTGTAACGCGTCCGCGGGCCTTTCACACCAATATCATCCATAAAATTGTCTGCTTGATGCGGTATGTTCAATCGAAGAATGCGTGCCATGATTCAGCAGAACTGCGCAATAGAATTCATCGCGCCTTGTGGCAGTGCTGTCTGACGAAGCAACCTGATCAGGGTAAGAAAAGCTGTCATATCTCGGCTGTCTTCATGTAAAGGAACTTGATCATATTCAGAAAAGAAATCCATCATGCTTGTTATCTTCATTCCCGCGAAATCCTCAGCAAACGCGTCCGCACTAGGTGGAATATACGCATCGCGAATAGTGACAGCATTCATGTCCATGCACGCGTTGACAATGTGATATTTCCCAGCTTCTTTCTTCTTGACGAGGAACCACTTATTTCGATACAGATCATGACAATGTTCATAAACTTCAGAATCAATGCGTTCGCGAAGCATATTGATGATTGTAGGGATGAGCTTTCAAGGAATAGGAAATCCTGCCGCTTGCCATGCTTTATGTGGAGCAACGTGAATCTTGACAGATGAAGAGACTTCTTTTGCAAGTGTTCCACAATTCTTAAAACTCCACGCGAGGGCTTTTTCTCTTCTAAGCAGAATCTCAATCAAAGTTCGCGTTCCTGTGGGGTGAGCATCGATCTGATCCGCAGATTCTTGATTCTTTCCTCTGTGAGTCGCGAACCTCGCGGGCAATCGGAGAAACGGGGTGTAATGAAATGATTGTAGAGCGAAGGTGGATCCTGCTCCAGAATCACATTGTCTTTGAACCATTGTTGGTGAATTTCTCTCCACTTATCTGTTCCGCCAGGAATCCCGCCACCTGTAGTTGGCACATTGAGAGGTTGAATCTTATCGGCTTTTCGCTTGTATAATGTTGCAATGACTGGACCGCGTGATTGAGGAGAAGATCGTGAAGAAGCATATAAAGACAAATCATGAAGCTGCACATCACGAACACGGCGTGATTCAGATATTGAATAATTAGAGAAAGGAAAAGATGAATGTGTAGATGGGTAAAATTGTTGATGTAGAATGGCAGGGAAAAACCTGTGAGGTTCTCAGGCGTTTTTGGGGTGGTGTTCTCTGATTGGCTGAATCTTTTGGCGGCCCGGGGCCGCCAAAAGTCTGATTGGCTGACGCACCCACACCACTTTCAAAACACGGCAGAATATTTGCCCCGCTATCCACATCGCGATCGCTGAATCTGATATCATTTCTTTGCCCACCACATTCAACATCGCAAAGATCAATCGGACTCCAGCATATTCTAGTTAAAGTCTGCACTTTTGCCATGAAGATCATCTAACTTTCAATCTCCATGGTCACCGGAGAATAACCAAGAAAAGACACCTGATTCTTCTCATCCTTCGGATCAAAAACATGAACAAGAAACACTGCCTTGTTATCTGTAGTTCTTGCCAAACGC